>OY728158.1:854220591-854793091 GCA_963277665.1 Viscum album | reverse complement strand
TTGTGTTGTGTTGTGTTGTGTTGTGTTGTGTTGTGTTGTGTTGTGTTGTGTTCTGTTGTGTTGTGTTGTGTTGTGTTGTGTTGTGTTGTGTTTTGTTTTGTTTTGTTTTGTTTTGTTGTGTTGTGTTGTGTTGTGTTGTCTTTTGTTGTGTTGTGTTGTGATCTGGTGTGGTGTGTTGTGTTGTGTTGTGTTGTGTTGTGTTGTGTTGTGTTGTGTTGTGTTGTGTTGTGTTGTGTTGTGTTGGGTTGTGTTGTGTTGTGTTGTGTTGTGTTGGGTTGTGTTGTGTTGGGTTGTGTTGTGTTGTGTTGTGTTGGGTTGTGTTGTGTTGTGTTGGGTTGTGTTGTGTTGTGTTGCGTTGGGTTGTGTTGCGTTGTGTTGTGTTGTGTTGTGTTGCGTTGTGTTGCGTTGCTTTGTTGTGTTTTGTTGTGTAGTGTAGTGTTGTGTTGTGTTGAGTTGTGTTGTGTTGTATTGTGTTGTGTTGTGTTGTGTTGTGTTGTGTTGTGTTGTGTTGTGTTGTGTTGTGTTGTGTTGTGTTGTGTTGTGTTGTGTTGTGTTGTGTTGTGTTGTGTTGTGTTGTGTTGTGTTGTGTTGTGTTGTGTTGTGTTGTGTTGTGTTGTGTTGTGTTGTGTTGTGTTGTGTTGTGTTGTGTTGTGTTGTGTTGTGTTGTGTTGTGTTGTGTTGTGTTGTGTTGTGTTGTGTTGTGTTGTGTTGTGTTGTGTTGTGTTGTGTTGTGTTGTGTTGTGTTGTGTTGTGTTGTGTTGTGTTGTGTTGTGTTGTGTTGTGTTGTGTTGTGTTGTGTTGTGTTGTGTTGTGTTGTGTTGTGTTGTGTTGTGTTGTGTTGTGTTGTGTTGTGTTGTGTTGTGTTGTGTTGTGTTGTGTTGTGTTGGGTTGTGTTGTGTTGTGTTGTGTTGTGTTGTGTTGTGTTGTGTTGTGTTGTGTTGTGTTGTGTTGTGTTGTGTTGTGTTGTGTTGTGTTGTGTTGTGTTGTGTTGTGTTGTGTTGTGTTGTGGTGTGTTGTGGTGTGTTGTGTTGTGTTGCGTTGTGTTGTGTTGTGTTGTGTTGTGTTGTGTTGTGTTGTGTTGTGTTGTGTTGTGTTGTGTTGTGTTGTGTTGTGTTTTGTTTTGTTGTGTTGTGTTTTTTTGTGTTGTGTTGTGATGTGTTGTGTTCTGTTGTGTTCTGTTCTGTTCTGTTGTGATGTGTTGTGCTGTGTTGTGTTGTGGTGTGGGGTGCTGTGTTGTGCTGTGTTGTGGTGTGGTGTGCTGTGTTGTGATGTGTTGTGTGTGTTGTGCTATGTTGTGTTGTGTTGTGCTGTGTTGTGTTGTGTTGTGTTTTGTTTTGTTTTATTATTGTGTTGTGCTTTGAAGTGTTGTGATGTGATGTGTTGTGTTTTGTTGTGTTGTGTTGTGATGTGTTGTGTTGTGTGGTGTGGTGTGGTGTGGTGTGATGTGGTTTGGTGTCGTTTCATGTGGTGTAGTGTGGTGTGGTTGTGGTGTGGTGTGGTGTGGTGTGGTGTGGTTTTGGTTGTGGTGTGGTGCGGTGTGGTGTGGTGTGGTGTGGTGTGGGGTGGTGCTGTGTGGTGTGGTGTGGTGTGGCGTGGTGTGGAGTGGTGTGGAGTGGTGTGGTGTGGTGTGGTTTTGTGTGGTGTCGTGTGGTGTGGTGTCGTGTGGTGTGGTGTGGTGTGTTGTGTTGTGTTGTGTTGTGTTTTGTCGTGTTGTGTTGTGTTGTGTTGTGTTAGGTTTTTTTGTGTTGTGGTGTGTTGTGTTGTGTTGTGTTGTGTGGTGTTGTGTTGTGTTGTGTTGTGTTGTGTTGTGTTGTGTTGTGTTGTGTTGTGTTGTGTTGTGTTGTGTTGTGTTGTGTTGTGTTGTGTTGTGTTGTGTCGTGTTGTGTCGTGTTGTGTGGTGTTGTGTTGTGTTTTGTTGTGTTGTGTTGTGTTGTGTTGTGTTGTGTTGTGTTGTGTTGTGTTGTGTTGTGTTGTGTTGTGTTGTGTTGTGTTGTGTTGTGTTGTGTTGTGTTGTGTTGTGTTGTGTTGTGTTGTGTTGTGTTGTGTTGTGTTGTGTTGTGTTGTGTTGTGTTGTGTAGTGTGGTGTTGTGTAGTGTGGTGTTGTGTTGTGTGGTGTGGTGTTGTGTTGTGTTGTGTTGTGTTGTGTTGTGTTTTTTTTTGTTTTGTTGTGTTGTGTTGTGTTGTGTTGTGTTGTGTTGTGTTGTGTTGTGTTGTGTTGTGTTGTGTTGTGTTGTGTTGTGTTGTGTTGTGTTGTGTTGTGTTGTGTTGTGTTGTGTTGTGTTGTGTTGTGTTGTGTTGTGTTGTGTTGTGTTCTGTTGTGTTGTGTTGTGTTGTGTGGTGTGGTGTTGAGTTGTGTTGTGTAGTGTAGTGTTGTGTTGTGTAGTGTTTTGTTGTGTTGTGTTGTGTTGTGTTGTGTTGTGTGGTGTTGTGTTGTATTGTGTTGAGTGGTGTTGTGTTGTTTTGTGTTGTGTTGTGTTGTGTTGTGTTGTGTTGTGTTGTGTTGTGTTGTGTTGTGTTGGGTTGTGTTGTGTTGTGTTGTGTTGTGTTGTGTTGTGTTGTGTTGTGTTGTGTTGTGTTGTGTTGTGTTGTGTTGTGTTGTGTTGTGTTGTGTTGTGTTGTGTTGCGTTGTGTTGCGTTGTGTTGTGTTGTGTTGTGTTGTGTTGTGTTGTGTTGTGTTGTGTTGTGTTGTGTTGTGTTGTGTTGTGTTGTGTTGTGTTGTGTTGTGTTGTGTTGTGTTGTGTTGTGTGGTGTTGTGTTGTGTGGTGTTGTGTTGTGTCGTGTTGTGTTGTGTCGTGTTGTGTTGTGTTGTGTTGTGTTGTGTTGTGTTGTGTTGTGTTGTGTTGTGTTGTGTTGTGTTGTGGTGTGGTGTGTTGTGTTGTACTAGATGCCCAGGTAGTGATATAATATTATGGATAATAATGAATAGTAGTGGATTGGTTTGAATGGAAAATGAATGAATGGATTAAAAAGGGATAGAAATATGAAATTAATGTGATTTAAAAATTAAATTGTTTTGTAATGTGAAATATGGAAATTGGATTAATAAAATGGAAATGGGGAAAATGGATTTTTAATTCTCTCTTGTTGTGTGGTGTTGTGCATTTAAAGGTTGTAGCACAAGTGGTAGATTTTATGAAGATTAGTGGTAATGCTCTGAGTTGGTTGGTGCCCTTTTTGTAAACCCCCAGTTTTGTATTTTGTGTAATGATATTATGTACATTGTATTTCCTTTTGATTTCCATATAGGCCCCACCCATGTTGATCACCTTATGTCAAAAACCAATTGTTTTTGGGGGTTTTCCCCAATATCTCGATGGTGAGGATGGATGGTTGGCTACCCATTATCCCCCCCCCTCTATCTTCTAGGTGACATTGAAATGAATAGGTTATAATGGACAAAAGTCAAGAGTGCACTATCGAGATGTGATGTGATCGACTAGGTTTCTTTGGGTGAGATGTTATGAGATGTGTTGTTATGAGATGGCTTGTGGTGGGGGTCGTTCATGGTAGGAGGAGGGAACAAGGATAAATTCTTCCATGTTCACAATACCATGTTATTTTTTATGGTTGGGATGTGATGGCCTGAGTGTCTATCAGAAAGGTTTGATGTTATGTGATGTCCCAAGTGTTGGTGTGTCAGATTTTATGTGATGTGATATATAGAAGATATGGGAGTTGTATGATGTATGAGGTTAGGGTGTGAGAGTATAAAAATCATTAGGAAAGTGATGTAGGGTACCTTTATATTAATATACTTCTTATTATTTTACTATAACTAGATTCTTTATTTTGTGATAGTGCCTTGGTGAGGATTGGATTTTTTTTAGTTCACCTTATTAGGTGTTGTTGGTTCTTTTGTTTTCTCATGGGTTCATTAGTATTCTTTTTTTTACACATTCATGAGAGACTTTTAGTATGATCCAACTTTTATACTTGTACTCTCACCCAATGAATATATAAATTGTTTTCAGGTTTCTAGGAGGACTTCATGGACCATGCTGGAAATTTATAGCTCAGGCTTTGGAGCAGTTTTTGTTCCACTTCCTTAGACTATCTTTGGCGTATATATTTATAAACTTCTATTTACGTCTGTTTTACTAATACATGTGTTATGGGATTGTTTTAGTTTCCTTTTTATATTATTTCATGGATTTTTATGTGTTTTATTTATCTTATCTCATAACCCTATTATTATAGAAGGTTATGAAACCCATTTGTGATATCTTTATACCCTTAGTGTTATTCTCCAACCCATGGCCTACTTGAGGTGGGACTTAGGGGTCATTATATATTTTCCTTCATTGTCATCCCATGAGGGGTTTCTTTAGAGGGAGTTGATTGTTACAATGGATTTCATTTAAAAATCCATCATATTTATTCATACAAAGATATTTTAGGTTTAAAGGTGTCTATACTATTCAACACAAGGAAGGTAATGTGTTGGGGTTTCATTTCGTGGTTTTCGATAATTATCAAAACATGTCATGGTTTATTTATACTTATTTGTTCAGGATAATCTAGGTGTAAATTTATTTGGAAATTGGTTCATGTATTTGATTTAAGGAAGAATTTTTTTTAATGAATCTTATATCTGACATTAATAGGTTAAACATGTCATGTTTCATGTTGATAAACCTCAGTTTTTTTAATATATGTTTAAAATTTTAGAAACTTATTGAAGTCACCATTATATCTCTCATAACATCTCTTTAACCATGTGATATTATATAGTTATAGTCATTATAAACTATAAAAATATTATTTTCACCAATAATATATACCTTGTATAATGTTAAAGGATCAGATACACATGGAATGTTGATGTATTCAAATGATATATTAAAATTTCATAATAAAATAAAAACAAAATATTAAGTTAAAATCAGAAAATTTTAGTAACATGCACCCCTAAGAAATTATCAGATTACATGAAAGAATAAAAGTATATTATGAATAGAATAATATGTACACATAAGTTATTTAAAAAAATAGAAAATCATTTAAATGATTTTGTGGAACATTGTTTATTGTAGACTATTTTAAAACATGGTTTATCCTTGAAAATGAGTTAATAAAATACAAATATCACTAGAGTTATCTATTAACTTTTTAACTCTTAAAAAATTTATAATGGTTTTGAACCCATCATACATCATGTGATAAGATAAAAGAATTAATGAAAATAATGTGAGGTAATAACCAACATTGGAATAATATTATCATATAATCTAGTTAAGGTTCTTCATCAAGGGAATGTTAAATCTTTCTATTGAAATATTTCATAAGATTAAAATGTTTCTTAAATTATGGAAGAATTTAAACACAACCTTTACCTATTGATACTTGATATTTTTAGTTAAAATGTTTTATTAGTGAAATAAAATGTAAATAAAAACAACTTTGAATTCCAAAATAATGTATAAAAAATTAAATAAAATGAATCAATACATAGAAAGAAGTTTCCCTAAACTAATTTCCAAATATCTTATTTATATAAAAAAGACGTAATAGAATATTCAAATAAATATATTAAGAAAATATAAGTATTATGGTTGGAGTGATCCCCCTCCAATTTATAAATAAAGTCCACTGGTTTATTTTGATGTAATCCCAAGTGTCACTCCAACAATTTTTTCTCCCACTCTAAACTCCCAACATTGGTATTGATCTTTCCAGGTGTGTATGACTATTTTTGAGTGTGTTTATGCCCCTTGAAATTTATTCCAAATCACTTTTATACACTAGTATCTTCTTTCAACATATTTTAAATTAAAATTATATTTTATTTTAATTTCATAAAACACATTTTTTTAGAAAATAAAATTAATTTAATAGCATAAAATGATCAATCATTTTCATGAAAATTTATGTGGAAAATATTAAATTTAATATAAAATAGAATTATACCATCTAAATTATATGTTTCTTATTTCAAGAAAAATCCACTTTTATGGGTGGAAGGGGGATTTGAACAAGCATGAAACAAAAATAGTTAAATTAAACTAAAATGTAAATTATTCATCCATTCCAAAAATAATGTGTATTATATATAAGGAATGAGTTTTAAAAACATTGTATTTATAGTAATAAAACTATAAAATATATATTTTCCCCCTTTAAAAGAAATAATTTGGAAAAAAATTAGTTTCCAATATTGAAATAATGATCAAATCGAAAATTAATGAAATTAATTAAACTAAATTCATCCATTCTTTTAAGAATTACATCAAAATTACCCCTTAACTACATGGTTTAACAGAGAAAAATAAATAATTTATCTATATTCAATTAATAAAAAATATCTTAGTTAAATTATACACATAATAATATGATGAACTAGAATGTTTCCCAAATATAAATAAATATTAAATAATTAAACAAATTTATTAATTACCTAAAAAATATTTTTCATAGGCCCAAACATATATTTTGAGTTAATTTTTCAAAATGCCCAAAAAACAATTTTAAATGTATAGTTTTGATAAAATTCCCTAAACTAATTGAAAACGGAAAAAGTTATTTTAGATTTTCACCAAGAATAGATTCTCTAGGAACAAATATCACAACATTTTACTATAATAGGTCCATGGTGAAAATAAAAAAATTAAACCAAGTCACAACATGTAAAATAGACTTTAGTTTTCAGGGAAAAATCACTTTTATAGAGTGTACAAGACTGTGTTTGATAATGATAAATTTTAGAAAAATCAATGATGTTTGATGTGTCATCCAAGAAATTCAAAAAAAAACATTTGAGAAACCTTTCCATCATTCTTAAAGCTCAACAATAACCTCAATATGGATTTATATGTTATATATTTCATTTAAAAAATATTCTTTATGATGAATTTTAAATTTTAAATATATAATGGTGTGTAAATATCACTTACAGATCATTTGTAATAGTATTAAAATCAACAATTCTAAATACAATGAATATAATTATTCTATAAAAGAAATTTTCAATAATAATCAAGTTCTATTTTAAATAGAAAAACAATATATAAATTATAATGAAAGGATTCCATCAAGAAAATAAATTACAGTTTTATAATGTATTAAAGTAAAAATGAAAAAAATAAATAAATACTCCCCATGTAGTGGCAGTTTTTTATCTGAATTTACAAATATAAATCACCCACATCTTCCATATATGACTAGAATTGTTTATTTAATTTATATTCTATAAAAATAAAATAAAATAATAAAATATATTATATCACTAGATTTTAACAAAAAAATAACCAAATAAAAATAAATATAGAGATGATGCAGTGAAGGTCTTAGACATCCATGGAAATACATTAAGAAAACAAGACCCTAAATTCAATTCATGTATTCCATGGACTATAATATAAATAAAATATTCCATGAAAATAAATATTGGTTTTTATATAGTTTATAAACCACCTTCAAATATGGATGGGTGTGAAACATGTTTTATAATCAAATAGAAAAGGAAAAATATAATTCTAAATAAAATTGAATTAAATTTCATACTAAAAGAAAAATATTGTGGTACTATCATAAAACATTATTTTTTAAGTCCCTAATTCGGATAGATGATTTAATTTCAAATAAAAATATATTGGATTTTTCCTTAGGAATCCCTTCATTGTAAATTTTAATCCATTTTACATTAACCAAAAATAGAATCTTATCATAATCCCCTGGATTTATATCACTATTATCCAATACTCCAGTTATAGTAATAAGATCATATAAATTATGAATATGTCTTCCAAAAAAAATCCATCCTAGAGTTAAATAATAAAAATTCAATCTAGTCTTAATGTCTTTTGATTGAATCATGTTGTCATAAAAAAATCACATTCCCTTTATATTTCAGTATTTATATAACAATCCATCCTCATTTAATATAATTCACTAAATTTACTAAGTCTTATTTTATCAGTCGATTTAAGATGAAAATCCAAGGCTTTCATAGCCTAAAATGAAATGGGATTAATTTTCATTGGAAAATCGTAATACTATATATATAAAAAATTGATAGTGTTCATCCATATAGGTTTTTTTGAAAAAAAATCCATAGGCCTACAAGGTTTCATCCATGTTGAGTGGCCAGTCCCTCTAATAATTTCCCATGATTTTTTTTAAAAACCACTTCAATTACCTATGATTTTTTTTACATATTTAAGAGATTATGAATGTTAAGTGGTACTAGTTTTATGAACATATTCATACTTCACTATTAAAACAATGAATTTATGTTTCCAAAATGAACCTCATTATTAATAATCAATATTTTTGGCACCCCAACCCTTGAGAATATGTATTTTTTATAGAATTTTACAACATATGAATCTTGATTATAAGGTATTTCAACTGCCTGAACCAACCTTCACATATAATGTTCCAAAATTATAATTTACATATTCCTATGTGATTGTGGAAATATTGTTGTAATGTCAAACCCAAAAAAATAAAAAAAAATCATCTACAATAATTTCATTCTAAGGAATCTCTTTTCTTATACCCATATTTATAGAAATTTTATATATACCACAACCCACTGAAAAACTCCTAGAATCATTAAAATAATTAAAAAAAATCCAAATCATAACAATTTAAATGATTTCCTTTCTCCCCTATGGTTTCCTTCCAAAGGCAGGGAGTGATAACTCTAATAAATGGTTGTTATTTCTTTCCTAAAAAAGATGCCTCCTAAAAATACCATCATTGCACCTTTTAAATTACAATGTTTATTCACATTTTTTTTTGTTTGACATCTAAATATAATTTATTCATTTTATTATTTGAAGAGTCACATGGAATAAAATTATAATCCATGAAATCAAGAATATCAGTTTACCAAGGGTCTTAATTTTACAAGATAAAATACATATTTTCATCAAGAAAGAAGAACTTATCTCCCAAGTATCATTGTTTTCATAATAGAATATTCTAGAAAAGTGATTTTCAACTGAGTTTCGATCAAAGTATTATCATTAATATTTATATTAAACACCTGTAAAAAAGGATCCATCAAATCAACCTATACTTAGCATCTTATTTTAAAACAATTTACTTTGAAGTAGCACGGTTAATGAAGAACACAAACTTTAAAAAAATCAAATACTAACTAAACATATCTATAGAATATATAACATTTATTCTATTTTTATGGTATAGTTTTATTAAGATTTATATAGATACTTAATTAAATAATACACAAGATTCTATATCTTATCATTCTTTAATCCGGAAACATCCTCTATAGTAATTTCACTAATATCATGTAAAGCCTTAAATGTTAGTTTTCAATCAAAATATATTTTATCAAGTAAATAAATCAATTTTAACTTATAATTATTGATTCATTCAAGTAAATTCTCATTAAAGATATAAAAGCTATAAATTGGAATAAGGTCACTATGGTTTTTGAAAAAAAATTAACACACCTATAAAAACCAACAATCCTAAGGAAAATATTGACATCTCAATGAAAATTAGTTATAGTAATTTTTTTATTATATATACCTTAGTATTGTATACCACAAATCCCTTCTAATAAATATTTTAACCAAGAAATATTCCCTTAGTTACCATGAGTTAAAAAAATTCATATTTAAATAAGGTTCTGGGTATCTTTGAAAAAAACCCTAAGGTTTTATAAACAACCATAAAATGTATACACAACTATAAAAAATTCATCCATAAAAACATAAAAGGTACTCTAAATCATATTAGTAAAATATAATCATCTTAAATCTTGAAAATGAGGTAAGATCTCCACATAATCCAAATAAAATTCACCAATATAAAAATATACCAAATGCCCATATAGATGTGGTTTGGTATTTATCCTTATAAGCTATTGGAATTTGGTTATAACAATAATAACCACCAAAAAACAATATAATTTATTTCTATTTTACTTTCTAACATTTTATACTAAAATGGCATTGTAAAATGCTACATCCTAGTTAATACATTTAAATTTATATAATCAAATTAATCATTTTATTTAGTAACATTATTATACTGAATCATCTCATTATTCTCATTGAAAATCGAAGATACACCCCCTTTCTTATGTACTATCTGAATTGGGATTACTAAATATATATTAGAAATAGGGTAAATTTTTACCACATCTAAAATATTCATTACTTATTACTAAAATATTTCATTCATGCCTAGTTTAATACATTTTTAACCCTATACTCTTTTTATGTCCAAGTTCAATGGAAATCCTATGTATGAAAAAAACCACTAATCCCATTTATATTAGGGATAATCTAAGACCTAGTAAAATAAATATCTAATATACCAAGGTTTTAATATCGATTATATAATAACCAATTTAAAAAACCCATTAGTGATATTTTTTGAGTTGGTTAATAAAATATTTTCATAATAATGGCTTATATTGTCTACTTTTAAAAAATAAAACTTATTGTAATAATTTAAAGGTTTCAAATATTTACACCCAATGCATTAATTCCAAACATAATTTTCTATAACCCTAGTCTCTATTCCATGTCTACCTTGTTTCGTTAATTTTTATAATACTAATGTTGCTTCACCTTCTTCCAAAATAATCAAACCTCCTTCACTGTTATACCACCTCACCACAATTAAGCATCTCCATCATTCTAATATTGTTTAATCCTTATCCCATTGTTTTTAATTATTTTTTAATTATTTTCATTTTTCTCCTTTTCTACATAGAAATATTTTTTTATGATTTTTTATGAAGATGACTATTTGTGATGGAATTTAAATGATCAAGATTTCACATCATCTATGTTAATTTTATTGAAAAATGTTCAAAATGCCTTGCGATTTTTTCCATTCAAACTAATGATCAAGAAATTATATTATAATATAGAGGAAAATTCTACAAATGAATAAACTAAGGAAAATTATGAAGTCTAATTTTCATGTGTTTAGTTGTTTCTGTAATTTCTTCTTACTTTTATTCTGGTTTTTGTTCCAAGGAATATTTTTGATATCAAAATATTTAAAAAAAAAATTTCATTATATATCAATTAATATAATAACTTATTTTGTAAGACACATATAACATTGATTATTTAAAATCAAAAAATGTTATAGGTGTATTGTCATATCATTTATTAAACTACCAAACATGGGATGTCTCAAAGGTTGTTAAAAAATAAGTCTTTCACCATCAGTTTCTATATTCAATGTTAAAAAATTATATAGAATATTAGTTATATTAATAATTTATAAAAAACGATGTAAAAAATGATGTTAAAAGGGAATTTTTACACTAGTGCTAGTATTACTCTATATTAAGAAATTTATCATCCTCTGGTCAAGATAATTTCCAAGTTCAGTAGAGATTTTATAAGAAATTTTTTTATTGTCCCCTTTAAATGATTATTTCAGATTATAAGGTAGTGATTGTATCTTAATACATGGTTTTTTTAATATAAAAGAAAAATATTAGGTTGAGGTTCCCAAAATACCTCAATAGGTGTCTTATATTAATATTAGAATTTAGATAATACCCTTTTCCTCAAACCCATAATACACATATAGTTTTATTATGTGATTCCTAGTAAACTCTTAAATGATCTCAAAAAACTCTCCCTCAACATCATATAAGGAAAATTCCAATATCATATCAATTTTTAAATTATCCACATATAGTGTGGTCTATTTATCATTTTTAATGAAATTTAAATCTTCTATTCCATCACTAAAATTGAAGATCAACTTATCCATAGATACATTTATAAGAGTTAACCCCTCCCACACACATGAATTATATCTAAAAACATTTATCTATGATGATAGATATTTATTTATTGTAATTAATTTCATGAAAACAGAAATAATTGTAATAAAATACCGTACAAAATCTCACTAAAAATCATCAAGCATTACTATAGGATGATTTATTAATCTGTTATCCTGTTAAATTGAAAATATTGTTGGCTTAAATTCTATAATTTTGAGTAGTTGGATAAATGTGGATGGAATCAAATTTATTCTAGACCCTAAATCACGTAATTTTTTTTTCTAATTATTATGATTTTCAATGGGATAAAAACCTATTGGGATCTTATAGTTCAAAAGGGATTTTCTTTTAAAGATCAGAAATGGACTTTTAATTTAGAAATATTGTGTCAAACTCTTATAGACATATATTATTTCGGATTATTCTATAAATTAATGTTATAAAAGATATAATTTGAACTGAATCATCTACGAATTGAATGTATATAGTTTTTTAGATTTCCCCGAAACTAGTATCATTCTCATTATTTAAGGGTTGTTCAAATACGTAAAAATTAAAAAAAAGTATCGGTGTACCTATACATTCCACATTGCAAGAAATATTCCCTATGATATTGATATTGATTTTAAAAAGAGGCTTGATTTAAATTTTGATAATAATTTTTAGACATTAATATCTAAATTTTTTCTAAATTTTATCCAATTCTACACTAGTGTATTAAATAAACCAATTGTTTACCTAATTCTTAAGCACTATTCTTATCCAAATTTTTTTTAGAGTTTCATGTAATGGAATAAAAAAATTATTTCTTAATAAAGATTATTTTCATAGTTTCCACCAATATCATAGTCAACTAAATTCTAATAAGAATGGATGATACCCCCATTAATAGATTTCATCAATATGTTTTAAGGTAATTTGTGATGTTTAAATTAGATTCATAGTTCACTGAATCTATTACTAGACTTATGGAATATTTTCCTTTCACATTTTATAAGATAATTGATTTTTCATCTAAGATCTCTAGTTATACTTCTTGAGTAATGATTCATTAAAATTATTTATAAGTCTATTCTAAAGTGTCAAAAATTTCCTTATCTAACTAAATAAACCAATTCATTTCATTTTTTCCAAAAAAAAGGAAAATCACATAATTCTCAACTCACCCCCACTCAAACTTTTAATATATAATTTATGAGCATCATATAAAAATCCCTAATAAAATTCAAAGATTATTTATTAGTAATTCAATTAAATGATGGGAAAAAATAAAAGTTTTATTTTTTAAACTCGTAATTTATAGATCTTTGGTCCAACTATATAAAATAAGAATTATCAAAAATTATAATAAGTTGATACATCTAAAGATTAAGTCTCTTAATCTATACATTCCTAAATTATATAGTTTAATCTATTCACGGTTATTTAGCACTCTATGATAAATAATTTCAATAGAAACAATATTTTTTACCTAATATCATTAAAAATCTTTCTAATTTAATTATAAATTTTTTTGACATAATAGTACATGATTTCCTAGTGTGCATGAAACTATTATTAAAAAATTTATAATAAAACAAAAAAATAAAACACCGCTTAATAACATTAATTTCCAAGTAGAAGCATATGATTCTTAGTACATCATTTAATGATAAGAAACAATAATAAATAATTTTTAGTAGAATAAATAATAGTGAGTATATTATAAGTTTTTTATGAAACATAAAATAATTAAACAAAGTAATTACTTAATATATTCATCAATTAAAATTGGTTCTAGTAATAGAATTTTAATTCTCAATAGAACCAAACAGTTTAAATAAAAAATCTACATATTTTTATATTTTTTTAACAAAAATATATATATAAAAACCAAAAAATGCTTTAATTCCTTTATCAATGATATTTCAAAATTTTAATAAAGTTATAGTCATTATAAATTATTGAAATATTATTTCTTACTGACAATATATTGTTATTTTAATGTTAAAGGGTAGTATCCATAAGGAATTGAGATATTTTCAAAGGTTTAATCATAAATTTTTAAATAATAAAAAATAAATTTATTACAAAAAATAGAGATAAATTAGTAGTATATAAAACATTGGAAATTTTTAGTGTGTGAAATAAGTGTGAAAAACTAAGTCATGAACAACATAAATATATAAGTAATGAAAAAAAATAGAAATTCAGTAAACTAATCTAGAGGAAATTTTATTAAAATAACCTATTTAAATTTTTTTCATTATTTCAAATGAATTTAGGAATTAGTTAACAAAAAATTGAGTTTTTTACTAACTCTAACATGATTTGAAAACTAGTCACTATTTTTATCATATTACTTATTTATTGTAAATATCAAATAAATAACAAAAATAATGTATTGAAATAGCCGTTATTGGAATAATAATGTCCTAAAATCCAAATAATTTTGTTCCTAAACTAAGGTTAAGATTATATAATTAAAATATTACATTAGTAGAAAATATTTCTTAAATAATAGAAGAAGTTGTAAAATTCCTTCACCTATCAGTACTTGAGTTATGACCTTAAATAATTTCATTAAATAAGGAAAAGGAAGAGAATGTAATGTTATCGCCCAAAAATAATGTTTGAAAAAATGAAATAAAATGAATTAGTCTAGAATAAGAAGTTCAATAAACTGTTTAGATAAAGAAAATTTTTATTGATATAGAAAACAATAAAAACTCAAATTAAACATATTCATCGGAAAAGATAAGAAAGGTTTGGTAAATTTTCTATTTGATTAAAGAATATAGACCGGTAGTCTATTTGGATGTGCTTCTGATTATTAATCTTGTAAGTATTTCTTCCCATATGAGCTCTCAATTATGATCTAAATCTATCTATATGTGTGTATATGTCCCCCTTTATAGTGATTTTGAGTCTCTCTTATACACCAACACCATATTTATTAATATATTTTCAAAGAAAATCATATTTGTTTCAAAATTTTCAGAACAAATTGCATTTTAAACATAAAATGATCAAAAATAGTCATGAAAATGTATCTATATATTTTATAATTTAATTTTATAGTAATATAGACATTGGGGGACATTATAGAAATTTAGGAGATTATTTAAGATCCACTAATGAATTTCCTCTTGGGATTTAATGGGTCAAAGCATGTATTGATTGTAATTAAATATTTGAATAAAAAATTTTATGATGGATTTGGGAACCCTTTCTTATTCTTTATTTAAGAGATTAGATGTGAGATTATAAGGATCAAAAAAATTTCTATCTTGAATAATGATTTTTTTAGAGTGTGAGATTAATATACATTTAATGAGGGATCTAATCTTTTATAAGCTTGTGTTTTTAACCCCTCAATTTTATGTTTAATGAATTTGTATAATTTGGTTTATATGGTGGCTGAAAAATTATTTGGATTAGTTGAATTAATAAAAGATAACAAAATTAATGGTTTTATAGGTGGTATGTGGAAACTGAATCAACATGGAATAATTAGGAGGAAAGAAATAGTGGTAAATATGGAATTAAGCATCCATCTTGGAATAATGATATTAAAGATAAGCTAATAAAGATGTTAATTATAAGGAATAAATATATAAGGTTTGGCCATTTTTTAAAGATCCATGAAGTGATTTTATATGAAATATTAATTAATTATTTTTATTATTATCTGATTGTTTGAAAACTAACAGGTGTTGATTAATGAAATATTGGGATCCATGAAGTGAAATTGTAGTTTTCTTATATGTTGTTGTGGGAAAATAGAGGAAAATTAGGGTTTAACGGTTTGTAAGTAGAGGTTGGTTTCCCAATTAAATTGAAGTGTTAATATAAGTGTAATATGAGTATGGAATAGGGGAGGTTAATAGATATAGTGTGTGAATATTATTTTTATGAATATAATTGTATTAGAATGTTTTTATGATGATTTTATTTTAATCTTATGTTAATTTATGTTTTTTTTGTTATATATGAATTACACTTCTATTTTTTTTATTTTATGTTGATGTTGAGTGAAGGGATATTGTATTACCTTATGATAATGCAGTTATGGGGGTTGTGGTATTCCCTAATGAGACAATTAGAAGAGATTTTTTATACCCACCATTGTTATATTTTTTGATTTTTGTTTTTGTATTACTATATTATTGTTGTTATTATAAATATATGACCCTTTTATAGAGTTTTTATTGTTTTATCTATTGTAGAAAGTGTTTTTTGTAGTTTATTTTCTATCATTGTTAGAGGTAAGACTTTTTTGGTTATGTGGTCAATATATTGTTATTGTGTTTATGTTTATGTGGTGATGTTATTGTGGATATGAAAATGTGGTAGAGAAAATGTGGTTATATGGATGAAAAAAAGGGTGGTGGAATAAATTGTTGTTTCACTTAACTATTTTTTAGATTAATTGATTTTCTTCTATATTTCATTTACTAAGGATTTACTATACGCATTAAATTAAAATATAAGTGGATAGAGTGTTAATATACTAGATATATTTTTATACACACCCAATTATTTCCATTTTTCAAACATATAGGATCATGTTGAATGTGGTGTCGGGTGATGTTAGTTCTTGTACAAGATAATACATTGGGGTGTATGAAGTTTTTTTGTTCAGTATTTCCTTATCATTTAAGGTTTATTTGTCATTTTTGTATTTTAATACTCATGAATATATTCATTTAAAAATATTATATATAGTTACTATTTTTTATAGATATTTTTAATTATTTTTAATATAAAATAAATGGGTAATTCCTCCCATATTTCTGATTTTATACCCCAAGTTCCAGTCACCACCCCATGGATTATTGGAGGTGGTCTTTATTGGTCACTCTCAATGTCATTTTTGGATCAAGAGGAACCTTGATAGGGTTGATATATAATATAATAGTATCAATGTGAGTGTATAAAGTAGTAGTTTTTATTAGACATTGGTGATGATTTCATATAATAGTTAGTATATTATATTACTTGAACCAAGTATCTAAAATAGACTAGTAAAAATTGTTAAGGATGTAAATGGATCATGTGATTCAAAGTATAGTTTTTTTATCACCTATAGATCATTACTAGAGGAATGGTGTTCATCCAATAATGTAGTTATACATATGTGGATTCATGTATTATATAGTTCTAGATCATGATGATTTCATGATTAATTCATTAAATTTTTAATTGTGTTTTATTTTTAGGTTGTCTAAATAGATACATCCACATTTATATTTGTATGAGGTATTTTTTTCTATTTATTCCCCCTATATGTTAAAAATTTTAGGTAAAGTATAATATGGTATATAAGGAATATATTATTATATATCTAGAACCTATAGAGGCATGTGTTGTTATCAAAAAATATTTTTATTGAGAAAAACATCAAAGATGATAGACGACCATTTATAATAAATAAATTATGTGACTATTAAAGGAAGTGGAGATAAATTTATAGCTTATTTTAGAATTCAAGTAATAATTTATTACATTAGCTATGATTTTATTTCATAATAAAAAAGATTGTGGTGGATGTTTTTTCTTGAGGGGTCATTTGAGGTTAATCAAGATGATTTAAGGAGAGAGTTAGTGATTATGAGTAATAATATGTAATAGAATCTAGTTTTGTTGAACATGTGACCATATTATGTCATTTGTGTCTTATTTTAGTCATATTATTTGAAATTACACGTTTATTATTAATGGATGAGTGCTATATACATTAGTATGTATGTATATCTAGTGTAATTAATCTATGATAGGGATTAAAGATGTGGGTTATGGTGTACTGAACCTCAAACTATTAAATCTCAATTTTCATGTTTAATTATTCCTGTATTTGATGTGGATGTTAAGGTTTTTCTTAGAGTGTTAAGGGGTTTTTAGAGAATTAGTAAAAAGAAAACCAATTTACCACTGAGATAGGTGATATATTTAAACATAGAGTTATACATATAAATATATTATATTGTAATGGAATATTATTTGATAGTGTTAGTGGATCTTTAGAAGCTATTAATTCATATTTATGATATAATCAGTGGGGTTTTAATCACCCTAACATATATATATGGTGCACCCAAATGTTATTCTCTATGAATGATTAACATAGTTAGAATTTTTATTTTTTATTATCATAAATTTAATTTTGTGATTGGAAAGAACCAGAATCCCTTGTCATGGATTGATTAACTATTAGATCACGTGAGAGATGCTAGTTGGTTCTAAAATATATATATATATTTGGGATACCACTAGATTCGATTTATGGATGAATATATTCATAATTATACATTCTTTTGTAGTTATAGTCATTTTAATTCATGTAAATTCTTTTTGGTGGTACAAATGTATCATTCATGTTGATGGGATTACTATATTGGGTGTTCAGGATTATCTTTATCATTTCATAATGTTGTTAATTTGTGACATTTTTTTACTGAAGGACCAATTAGAAACATGTAGAACATTTATGGATGGTTTTAAAGATACTTTGAAAACAAATGTATCAGAAGATATCAAAGTGAATCTTTTGGGTATTGTAATTTTACATCCTTGTACATGTTATTTCTTATATAAAATTATTTATTGATGCATCTAAGACTAATGAAATTATTTCATGGAATGTTTTAAATAATATCTCAAAGGTACATATTTTTTTATATTATTTGGACATTAAAAATTATTTATATCTCATTTATTTTAGATTATAAAACCATTGTAAACTTTGACCAAGAATATTTATGATTTCATATAAACAACACAATGTAAGATAGAATTTAAATATATGACTGAGAAGTTTTATATACCATTTTTATTTGTTTAATAAAGGATTGAATTATTTTGGAATTTTAATGTGATGCTTCAAATCATGTATTAGGGTGCATGTTAATGCAGTATATAAAAATTATATATTATGAAACCAATATATTACGAACTTTTTAATTTAACTATACTACCCATGTAATTGAGAATAAGGTTGTGGTATTTTCCTTGAAGTCGTTAAGACATTATTTTCTCAGATGATTCTTTTTGGTATTCATGTATCACAAGAGTTTGAGATATGTATTCACACATAGATATTTGAGTCTCCATTAGTAGATATCAATGGTGTTCCTATAAGGTTATGTTTTATAGGTTTCTTAGGCTCCAAGAAAATAGAATTTGTTAGCTAATTCAATGAATTGGAATTTATATAAATATGTTTTATGGATGTAAGTGATTAATATAAAATGATGGTATATTGTATGGATTTTTCATTTACACATGGATGACATTACTAGTGTTGTTTGTGTATAATCCCTAATCAGGTTCACTTTCACTATGACTAAACTAGGTTCCATACAATTTAAGTATACCTCTTATTATGTTAGAGGTTACTAACTATTGTTGAGGGTCCATTAAATAATTTAGAAGATCTTAACCTCTTTTCAATAGATACCTAATAAGCACAACTAAAACAATAATAATCAACTGATATCATAGTACAAAATTAAAAAAATATGTAGATTATAGCTAAAATCCAATATATAAAAAATGAGAAAATGTGATTACATAATTTCATACATAACAAAAAAGATTGATCTTGAATTATTATAAATGAAAAGATCCAAAAATTGATAAAATCAAAGATTACCCACCAAACTAGTTCTAAGTCATTTCCTAGTCTCATCTCCTAACTCCAGTTAATCTCCATGACTCAACCATCCAGATAAAGGTCATTACCCTTACCTATACGGGTGTCCAATAAGTTTTATTGGGTACAAAGGGTTCCTTATAAGGGTTTGAGTTCAACACCGAATGTAATATTTAATGGTTTTTTAAACATATACATAATAAGAAGGATTATATATGGTTTGATATGGTTATATGTAAAAGAAAACTTAATGTTGGAATATTGAAAAACATATCACAACCACGGGTGCTACACTAAAACTCAATCATGAAAATACCTACTTTCTATAATGTTTATGGGTCTTTTAATATATCACAATGAAACTTATGGATTATAGAGTAGTATTTTATAATTATGAAAATGATATCATATTTTAGAGAATCTCAATTTTCATGCATACCAATGTAAGATAATGGGATAAGCAGCCATGTGTTTGTGGTAGTGTTTATATTCAAACATCTCAACCATATACCAAAACAGTATCAGGACAATGGGATAGGCGGGTCCATGTTAGTATCAATCTCATCTCATATGTATCACAACCACAATATCACAATCCATGGTCAAGGGGAAAGATGACCCTTAACTATATGATCTTATCCCATGGATATCTTAAGTTAATATCAACACGAGATGAGAGAAATGGAAAAGTTGATCAAGACTTTAATGATATCAACCCAAGGTATCTTGATCCCTACATTTCAATATTAATAAAAAGGGGAAGATAATACCCTATCTATGTGGTCTTACCTCATGGGATCCTCAACCTACTATAATGATATCAACTTATGGTATCATGATTGTAGAATATTAGCATGAGACAGAGGGAAAAGGTGACCCCTCTCTACATATTCTAACCCCATGGGAATATCAACTAACTATAATTATCTTAACCAATGGTATCCTGATCATTGTATATTAATGTAAGATAAAGGGTAAAGGTGTAACCTATCTGTATGGTCTCACTCAGTGGGTATCTCAACCCCTAATTAAGTGATTAGTATGACTAATGGGAAGAATAACCCAATAATAGAATGATCTCATCCCCCAAGCATCTTGTTCTCATCCCATATCAACCAATGTAAAATAGAAAAAAGAAGGCCTTTTCCTATATTGATATAAACATAAACCATCTTGATCCAATGAATAACCACTATAAGATCATAGGGTTAAGAGGCTTGGTTCTATATTAGTCTCAACCCTCAGGTTTCTTTACCCCTCATACCAAACCATTAAGGGTTTCAATACAATATGAATTAAAAAAGTAAGTTAGTGAATAACATCAACCTCGTCGTAATAATAATACATTGTTCATAGAATCCCATATATAATAAAAACACATAATGAAATTAATAACAACTTTAGAAAAGCTAGTTAGGAATGAGCTATATTGTCTAACTTATTTATGCCAAATCTAGATTGATCCTTATCTTCCCATCCTATATCCATATCTTAAAACAAGGTAAAACCTACATAGTTACTAGAATCCAGAATGGATAGGAACACACACCCTATACATTAGTCATATAATCTAAAAAGTCTAACAAGGAATCACTAATGATCCATTTAGGAAAATGCTTGATCTAACTGTACACAATTCACACATATTTTACACAAGGGATGTTCAATTCACTTATTCCAGGTCCATTATGTTATGTTCTACTAATATGACATCCCGATTAGCTCAAAATAACATTATTTAAATTAATTTATTTTTTTACCCATGTTCCTTAGTGTCCACGGTATCAATCTATGACACATGAAAGAAAAAACATAGCTATAATAGTATAAACCCACTCTCAAGAAACGAAAGAAATATCCAATGTAAAACTCTTACATTGTTCTCTCTTAATTTAATGCCTCTCTTATATCCAAAGATACTATGATTCCAAATACAGGTTTAACACATCACAACATAACTCAAAGAAATCCCCCAATGGATGATGAGTATAAATACCACACAATAATGTCTAGATATATGTTCCTTAGTGTTTAAGGTATCAATACATAGAAAATAGTGATTCTATCATGGCCCTAGACAGCTTTAACAAGAGAAAACAACTAAATTTAGTTTTAGTTTAATCATACAAAGGAAAAGATACAATATATCACATATATCTTTGAATAATGAATAAAATATAGGGAAATTATAAGTACTACCGACATAAAAACAATGTTACCCCCTCCTGTGATGCCCTTCTACCAATGACTAAGTTCATTCGATCCCATATGAGCTATCAGCCACATCCTAAAGGCCCTAGCTTCCTTAAAAAATTCTAAATTAAATATAATTCACTAGAAATAATTAACAAAATTAATTTTGTCATTATTTAAAATATGAATGATTTAAGGATATCTCATTTGACTATGTAACAACACCAAATCCTTAGGCAATGGGGTAAAAATTACTCCTAGTACACACTTGAGACCACTAAAGAATAAATCTATGACATCCAACATCAATTCACCAATCAATTCCTTTCAAAATTAATAGTAAAATAAATAATAAATAATAAATCTTATTACCTCAAGTAGAAATTCATGAATCCCTAAAATTCCATCCTATAAGTACCTCCTCTAACCATGCACAACCAAATCCATATCATCCCAGCCTAATTTTTCCATTCTCTAATGGAATAAGAATTAAATATCTCATTAAAATACATTTCAATTAGATAAAAATATGTAAAAATAAAAGGGGATATGAAGATAAGAAACCTACCTCAAACTTACAAATAAATGTCTACAAATCCATCTAACACCAAGGGGGGAAATTGAGGGAACAAGGGAGGGGAAGATGTGTGGCTTCCCCCTCCTCTCAGTTATTATAAGAACTCCCTAAAGTGGGGTGTTCAAGTAAAGGGGTGAAGAATGAAAATTTTGACCCTATATTAACAAATAAAACTAAATAGCATTGGGTACTTGGTCTAGCAACACCATCCACTTGGTGGCTCTAAATAAGGAGAAGGCCCTCTAATACCTCCACCAGGAACCTGATACCACCCAATTGGTGACTTAATGACTTCCTTCAGCCAACAACCTATATCATCCATCCTTCTGAACACAAACACATACATTTTTCCTCCTACACCTAAGATTCCACCTCAGATCCATCCACTTAAACATTCAAAACATGTCTAGAAAGGCCAATTATTGATTAGAATCCAAATTATTTGCACCCACTAAAACCATGTTTTCTTTTATTTCACTGACACGAACTAGTGTGGGTCATTATAACATACCCACCATAATTATTATCTTCTACAACATGCCTCCACAAAAATCAATCAAAAACAAAATTAGTCATCAGAATACTGTTCACGTAATATATTAATATCTCCCACAAGTTATGATTGTTCCAACACTGTACCCAAACTAATGAATATCCCAAAAAATATTATGACTCGTGATATGGCCTATCACATGTTCTATTCATTTATATGATGATTAATGTAGATCCCTATTTGAGCTATAGCACTCGATATTATTTGAAATGTGATAGATAATACCTCATGTACCAACTGACCTTGAATGACCCAATATCACAAGTACAATGACATTGACTAATGCACCAACTCCACAATGAGGACTACCATCTAGAAATACCCATGTATTCTCAATCCACTAACATTATACACAAAAGATTGATATCATTAGTCTACACAACACCACTACATTCCTCAAACTACACTTAAGATCCTCCAAAAAACCAGTGAATACTCGAGACAAAAGCAAAACAAAAAACTGTACATTGTTACCTAGGTCATGAAAATTCTTTCAAGTACTAAAACCCCCAGAACTAGTCCTACGACATGTTAAAATTATTGAATTTCCACCTATCAGTCCTCAAACACACTAACCTACTCAATTTCCATGATCTAGTATAAGAATCAAGTTCACTCCAACCAACTAGATATATATAAATATATATTCTTCTTATATCTATGTGCTAATATAAAACCCATACAACGTTCAGTCTAGTTCTTCTATGTGATTCCCAATCGACACTCACTATACACCATCAAAACAAGGGTTGGAATAGAATAAAATTCAATTTTGGCTCCCCACTATATGATTTTTCATCTTTCTGGTCTTACATATCAATATTACCATATCACATAATCATACAAACATTAATATTTTCAATATGATTCTTACAAAAGTTGGAAATATCCATCCTAAGAGCCCCGATCAAGGTCCTATGACATCATAGTGATCCAAAAAACTTCTCTAAAAAGCACCAATAATCCAGTGTCTCATATAACAAGGCCCCATCCTTAACCACAAATTATTATTTATTTTTGATCAAGAATTTAGTGTCTTTCACATTGAAGATTTTTCCAGATTTTGAGTTTTAGAGAATTATTCCATAAAAAGTAAATTACAACTCAAATATTACAAATTAGACACTTACAATATATCAAGTTTTTTTCACAATAATAAAACACCTTAAATTAAATAAGAATTATTTTATTGATAAAAATCTTCTTGAATTATTCATTTATCATACCCTTCCTTAAACCCTATGAAAAGCATTTCAAAAACTTGGTATGGGCATAAAAATTTCATAAAGGGATATAAAATACGAAAAGAAAACTTTAGTTCGTAAATAAAAACAAATCCGGGAGATAATACTTTTTACTCATAAAACTTAATCTCTTTAACATACCTCGTGAAGTCATAATATTTATGAATAACTCATTGAAATCATAAATCATAAAGGTAACTTGTGGCATCCATATCATACTTACATTTTAGCATTAACGTCTATATAGGGAGTAACCTTCATGGTTACGTTTTCAATACCCATCACACTATATTCCCTAAATCTCTTAGGAGAAACCATAATGTTTACCTCCATCATGTTGTCTAATGCATTGGAGAGCTATCATGGGATCACTTTCCTAGGGTTTATCATAGAACCACCCATATTTGGTTTTTTATGTAAACACCAGTTAAATGTCCAAGTACTATTGGATAATCAAAACACATAAAATATTGAAATTATCAACATTTCACATATCAGTCATTGGAAATCAATTCAAGATATTGAAATATTCCATACATTTCCAAAAACATTTATCCATTTAAAAACAAGATTTTTTAATCAAAGTGTTCCATACCACTTTGAAACTTTTGAAATTAATTTACACATTAAAATACTCATTTCCATATAAATAAATTCTTAAAAAGATTTTGAACACATGGAAATTAATGATAAATATTTATAAGAATAAATATTGAAAACATTTAAAACTATATTTTAGTTAAAGAGTACCTTAACACTTGAGAAAATACTTGAATAAAAATAATTAAATAATAATATTAAACAAAACATACAATATCATGAGAATAATGAGATCTGTGATATATTATATCAAAGGTAGTATATACTCCATATAAAAGTGAATTGCTTCATAAAAACAAATAAGCCTCAATGGAATAAAAATTTAGACGAAATCCCTTATAAAGATCGTATTATTAGATTAAGGATAAATCAATGGAATAATTATGTGTGAAAAATATAAATACACAAAATATAATAATATATTCATTATAAAACAATAATAATTCATTCATACATTTTTTTGGAAAAACAAAACCAATGATATAGATATTTAACTCAATGAAATGAGATTGAGTAAAGATTTCCCTAAATAAGTTTGTATAAATGATGTAAGAATTTATCAATGGGGTAATTATGGATAGAAATAGTGTATCAACAAAACGGGATTTGTAAATTACAACATAAATAAATAAATAGTGATTACCCACATAATCTTGGAATAATATAATCAGTAAAGTATGCATAAAACCTAATGAGTGGAAATTGAGTTTAGAAATACCCTTACAAAGATCATTTTATAAATAAAATAGATCAATTATGTATAATCACAATAAGTACACATAAATTAGGTATAAATAAAATATAGTACATAAAATTTATTTATCACATAATCAGAGCACAACATAATCAAGAAGTTGAAGATTAACACAAAGAATGGAAATTGGGTTAAGAAGTTCCCTTACCTTGAGTCTAACTTGTCTTGTCTGTTAGTTAATTTCATGAATAGTAAACATAGGTTAATTTATACTTTATTTAGAACCTTATTAAATTTTATTATTAATTTTATATCACTTATTACCATGTTATATCAATTAGTTTATTATTTGTGTTCATATCGGACGTTTTGTCGATGTTCGGTATTTGAGTCAAAAATGAATTTGTTTTGATATAACTTTTCCATGTGGTCATAAATCCATTATCTCCAGAATATTATTCAAGATATAAATATAATATATATCCAGTATATATATATATATATATATATATATATATATTGATAATAGTCTATAATATTTGGAGATATTAAATGAAATGCACCATTCATGGTCACGGAAGGTCGTACTTACGCATGAATGCTACTTTCATTTCATTGTCATATTAAAGGAATGAAAACTAAATGATACAAAAGTATATTATAATTTCAATATAATATCTATGTTATATATGTTATATAATTTCATTTAAGTCATCCTTTATATTTTCTATGTATGTCATTAATGAGACATATCACTTTGAGGGGTGTTAGTCCACACTTCCTCAAATGAAATTATTATATTTACACATTATAGAAAGAATAATGGTATGTTATAAAAAAAATTATAGAATAATAAAGAAAAAATAAACATTATATATATCATATATAAATATTTTTCCATCATAATGTCCACCATGATATGTGGTACAAGAAAATTTAAACAGTCATCATTTTGCAAGGCAGTAGTTCACCGTACACAGAAACAGTATGTTTGTATCCATTAGATAGAGGTGTGTGTAAGTGTAGTTTGAATCCTTATCATAAAAAAATCCTCATATATTGAGTATACTAGTTTTTTTAAGTTATAATATAATAATAATATCATAATAAGTGAAGAAGGAAAATAAAAGAAAGGACCTTGAGAGAAGATGTTACCTCTAAATCAGGTAACTTCTTTTGATTTGAGCCAAAAGAATTTCTTGAATTGCCTTATTCCAAAGAAAAGGATTACAACAGGAAGATAGGGATTTTGGGAGATTATTTTAGCCGAATTTGGAAAAGGAAAGGGTCTTTATAGGTGTGATTAAGTTGGTAGAGGTGTTGTCCTTTTATAAGAAGGAGGAGGGGCACTTTAGGAATGTCTTGAAAGATTATTTTATTATAAATTTATTTTTGGTATTTAATGGTCCCAAACTCATTTATTTCAAATATAAGATGATTTTGGGTCATATCCCCATCATAAAATTAAAAATAAAAAAATAAATATTTTTTAACCCTTATATTTTCTTTTAGTATTTATTTTACCCTTTTTAGTCTTACCATGATATTTTATTAATTACAATTTGTGGGTTATTTTAATTACCATAACACATCGAATGACCCAAAAAACTTCTATTTATGACATATTTGGACTTATCATAACCATTTTTCTAAATCATGGATTTTTACGAATTTTAAAACATTTAATAAACCATTTTATATTTTAATTTTTGAATCATGTCAATTTTGACACTATTCAAACTTAACATTTTCAAAAATTTATAAAAATATGATTACTTCGAATAAAATACATTAAATCAATCCTAACATGTGATATTCATCCATAAAATTTGTGTATGACATAAATTATGTAATATAATATTTATTTTGATATTTATAAAATCATTTATTTTATATTTTTCTTAATAAAATAATTATTATATTGTTATAGTGTCAATATTTATAGTAATTATTTAATCTCTAAAAATTGAAAATAAATTCCCATTATGTAAATAATTTCATTAGAGTTCTGTATAATATTTAATTTTGATGGTTCATCCATTTTAACACACCATTAAAATTATTATACTTATCAGAGATAAAATAGTTACATGTTGTCACTTTCTTTTGTTTTAATAATAATTATATCACTTTCAAGGGAAAAAGTCCATTAAATGAATCATTTATGACCCTTACGTGGTATGGGTCTACTATTATCCATAAAATCATATTTTGGAAGTTTTTAATGTAATTTTATTAACCTTATCATATTGTTTGTTACCCTAATTTTCCCAATTTACCTTTAACTATGGTAAAGAAAAATTACCAAAGTTATTATTTATAATGACTAAAAATAAAAGGTACCTATTTAAACAATTTGGACCCTATGATTCCAAATATAGAATCCATTTTTCCAAAAGTCAAAACACATAAGTTGTATTAATTAATTTAAAATTAATTCTTATTGTCAAAAGGATAAAACATGTTTTCAAGAAGTAATAACTATCAAAAGATTGATGTGCATATATATCTAATTTCAATGTGAAATTACTTCCAATGAACAATATTGGATTAAATTATAAAAAAATAATCCAAATAAACTATAAAAACACTTAAAAACTTAATCTAACTATATAAATAAATTATATAAAAAGACTATTTTGAATTAAAATGAATTATTTTCACTATTCATTAAAATAAGAATTTCATCCAAAAAAATACCAAAATTTCAATGAAGGTAAATTTTGATGTACCTCTTCTGAAGAAGAATTTTATTTTGTCCAATAAAACATATAAAAGTAACAAAGAATATTTTTAAAAAGGTTTCACGATCAAAAGGAGGTAAAATGACCTTTTAGAAAATATTAGAGTATTATATGCTTAAAATTGGATTCATTCCCATTTTAAGCTTATAAAATTCATTGGATAGGTGTAAAAAATTTAAAAAACTTGTGTAATCATACTATAGTTAGTTTTTTTTTCATTCCCACCAATACAATGGTTATGCATTCAATACCATTTAAAATAAAAATATTATTGTTGTATTATTTTTCAGTATAACTCAATGTTGTGTGCAACGTAAGATTTTGGAGAAACTCATTGTTTTGTGTCTAGTAGGCTATAAAAAGTGTCATATTTAATGTAAAATTAATATATTATTCATAAATATTAATAGATATGAAAATTTATTATTCTATAAATACTTGGGTTATTATATAATTTCCCCAATTTTAGAAATTGAAACCTAAAAATTTTAAAATTGGACTTGGAAACTTCATTGAAAATCCCACATCGGGAAAAGATTCAATAAAACAATTACTTTAAAAGAATGAAAGTGAAGTAAAAAAGGTCACCCGAGATAACACGTAATAGGATTCCATGTAAGAAAACATGGATGTGGATGAAAAGCTAACCATCATCTTCTAATGGAGAGTGATAGAAAATATGATCAGGAGAAAGTTAACAACCAAAAAACAGTAAAATTGTAATGGTATTAAACGTCATTGATTTCACAGTAGGAAAATTAAACAGAAAACTTTTTTGTTTTAATATCCTTTTTGTAATGTTGAGGAATTATTTTCTTACTTAGAATATGAACATATAGAAATATACATACTTCTCAATTAGAGTTTCAACCTTTAATAAATATCTACCACAATCTCATCTTTTCTAAAAACAATGAGTATTCAAGATGACTTGGTCACACCTAAAGTACTAGAATAAACATATAGAGAATCTCATAATCCACAAAATATGAGCTATATATTTCCCATATCTTTATACATTAATAAAAATCAAAATGGTTAGTACAAGATCAGATAATAAACTAAAAATAACAATCCTATATAAAAAGAACTACTCCTCTTAATCTCCAAAATTCAACAAAAATTACCCAAAGTTCAACAAAGACCATTCAATAAACAATTGTCCTTAAAATTATTCAAAATAATCCAAACTAAGATTGAAACCCAAAATTTAGAAGTATTTGATCACATACTCTTCCATGATAAATCTTAATATTTATCTCCAAATAACATCGACTAATGTTAAAGTCTCATACTGAAAAGTAATTAACCTAATCACATGTTCTCCATGGTAGGTAAATCATTTCCATAAATAACAAAAACTTCCATATTTACATAATAAAAACATTGAAACTTCCAAAATAAAATTCATCCATTACTAATCAAATAAAATCACATAGTATTCTATTTTCCTTAGGAATATAGTGTTCTCAAAAGAGCAAATGTATTCCAAAATAACTTTTAACACTTAATCACCAAATAATTTTTCTATACTAATGATATCCATTTGATAAAATATAAGTTCCCAAAATTAACTTATTATTGATCCATAAAATCATTTAACTAAGAATAATAAGTCATTCTTCAATTCATGTGTCCTTTCCGGACACGACGAGTTGTCACCCATCTTGCGAGTTGTCCCTTATATAAATATCAAAAATAACCCTAACATGTTTTAACCTCAAGGTTTGTATAATACCTATAATTTTCATCCCAACTCATATTGACTTCAAAATATTTATTGATGAATTCATATATATATATATATATATTGATATTTTTTTATTTCACCTCCATATGATAAAATAAAACTTTTCCCAAATAAAGAACATTGTACCTTTATCATAGTTTCCACGACATTTCATCATCATATTTTTCACATAGATATACGGTCCATGCATTTAAATAATGATTTAGATATCCTTCAAAATAATTTGACTCTTTTATCCAAATACACCTTGTACAACTTGGGTCATATGGGTGTTCATAGAAAAATAGTTTCAGAAAATAATCATGTATGACATATAATTTCAAAACATCTGATAAAACATGATTTTTATATAATAGTCAGTTCACGTTTGAGTTAAAAATTTCAATAAATGGTCCATTTAAAATATTATAAGTATGTGCTAAAATACTATATTTTAAAATAAAAAATAAATAGGTTGTTCAAGTGTATCCTTCTTCAGCACATTTTTTAAAATCATAATATGCTTCAAAATCATGGGTTGTGGTAAAATATTTGAAAATTCCATGATAATATTTACCTTTCTTGAAAATATGAGAATATTTAGAAAATATGATTTGATTAAATTCAACCCATGATCCATGATGGTATCACGGTATAGTGGAGGTGTTTGATATCTAAAATAACTTCTTCCAAGTGAGTTGTATGTTAGAAAAGTTTTCACAATCTTTTGGATGTGACTTTGTAAAAATTATTTCAAGAAAGTCATTAGGAAGAGATAGTAATTTTGTTTGAGATCCTCCTCTTTAAATTTGTAACCGAAATTCCTTGATCTGAAAAAGTTATAAAACAAATATTTAATTGAAAGAATACACATAGAGACAAAATATATGTTTTTTCAAAACTCATAATCCCTAAAGTTGTCTAACTCTTTCTTCTGATACCAACTATAAGTCCCCACCTTAAACATGACTTAATCTTGAATTTTGAACAAGAATTTACTTTATTTCACATTGAGGATCTTATCAGGTTTTGAATTTTATAGAATTAGGCCATAAATATTACATTACATCTCAAATATTACAAAGTGGACAATTATAATATAAACAATTTTTTTCAACAATAATAAAACTTTACAAATAAAACAAGTTGTATTTTCTTGATAAAAATATTCTTGAATTCTTTTTTTCTATTACCCTTCCTTATAAGCTATGAAAAACATTTTAAAAAAATGGGATGATCATAAAAAGATTAGTAAAGGATATAAAATAAGGAAAGAAAACATTATTCCATGAATAAATATAAATCTGTTAAATCATACTTTTCACTCATAAAACATAAGCTCTTTAACATACCTCATGAAATAATAAGATTTATGAGTAACTCATAAAAATCATAAATCATAAAGGTAACTTTTGGTATCCATAACATACTTAAATTTTTTCATTCAAATTTATATTGGGAGTAACCTTCATGGTTTTGTTTGCAATAACCATCACATTATATTCCCTAAATCTCTTAGGATAAAACTTAATGTTTACCTCTTTTTCATTACCCAATGTATTGGAGATCTCTCACGGGCTCACCCTCCCTAGGTTTGTCATAGAACCACTAGTATTTGGTTTATCAAGTAACAACCCATCAAATTTACAAGTACCATTACATAATTATAACACATAAAATTTTTAAATTATCAATATTTCACTTATCAATCATAGGAAATCAATTCAAGATATTGAAATATTCAATACATTTCCAAAACCATTTAAACATTTAAAAAGAATAATTTTTAATCGAAGTGTCCCATACCACATTGAAAATTTTGAAAGTAATTTAAAATTTAAACCCCTCATGTACATATTAATTAATCCTTAAAAAAATTTTGTAAACATGGTCATTATTGAGAAATATTTAGAATAATAAATCTTGAAAACATTTAAAATGATGTTTTAGTTAATGATTCCCTTACCACTTGAGAAAATACTTGAATAAAAATAATTATAGAATAACATTAAACCAAACTTATCATATCAAGAGAATAAGGATATTAAATATATAAAATGTCAAAGGATATTATATACACCATATAAAAGTGAATAGGTGCATAACAACAAATAAGTCTCAATGGAATGTAAATTGAGATGAAATCTATTACAAAGATCGTATCCTTATATTAAGGATAAATAAATAACACAATTATTTGTGAAAAATGTTAATACATAAAATATAATAGGATATTCATGGTAAAACAATCATAGGTAATTCACACATATTCTTGAAAAAACAAAACCAATGACATGGATATTTAACTCAATGAAATGAGATTGAGTTATGATTTTTCTTAAAAAGTTCATATAAAGGATGTTAGAATTTATTAGTGGGGGTAATATGTGTATAAACTATATATCAACACAATTTTATGTTTAAATTACAAAATAAATAAATAGTGATTCCACACATAATCTTGGAATAATATAATCAACGAAGTATGCGTAAAACTCTATGAGTGGAAATTAAGTTTAGAAATTCCCTTACAAAGATCATTTTGTAAATAAAATTGATTGATTATGAATATTCACTATAATTTCACATAAATCAATTATAAATACAATACAAGATATCAAAAATTATTTCTTACATAATTTTAGCATGACATAATCAAGAAGTATAAGATTAACCCAAAGAATAGAAATTGGGTTAAGAAGTTTCCTTACCTTCAGTCCGACATGTCTCATTCGTTCATTAATTTCCTAAATAATAAACTTAGGTTAATTTATACATTCTTTATAACCTTTTTAAAATTTATTATTCATTTTATATAACTTATTACCATGTTATAGCATTTAGTTGGTTATTTTTGTTCATATCAGATGTTTTGTCGATGTTCGGTATTTTAGTCAAAAATGAACTTCTATTGACGTAAATTGTCCATGTAGTCATAGGTACATTATATCCATAATATTATTCATGATTTATATATCATATATATCCAGTATATATGAATTTATAATATTCCATAATATTTGGAGATAAGAAATGAAATGCATTGGTCATGGAGACGGTAGGTCGTACATACGCATGAACGCTGCTTTCATTTCTTTGTCGTATTAAAGGAATGAAAACTAAATGATACATAGGTATATTATAATTAATGTATAATATATATGTTATATATGTTACATAATTTCATTTAATCCATCTTTTAGTTGTTTCATATATGGCATGAATGATTCATATCACTTTGAAGGGGTGGTAGTCCACACTTCCTCAAATAAAATTATCATATTTTTCACATTTGGGAAAGCATAAAGGTTTGTTTTAAATAGTAATTATATAATAATAGTGAAAAAATAAATATCATATATATCATAAATAAATATAGTTCCATCATAATGTCCACCATGAGAGGTGGTAGGAGAAAATTTGAACAATCATCATTTCGTGAGCTAGTAGTTGTCCATGCACAGAAACAATACATTTGTATTCATTATATGGAGGTGTGTGTAAGTTTAGTTAGAATAGTTATCATAAAAATATACTAGTATATTTATGATACAGGTTTTTTTATATAATCATAGAATAATAAGTGCATAACGAGTGAAGAAGTAAAATAAAAGAAAGGAACCTGAGAGAAGATGTTGCCTCTAAATCGGGTAATATATTTTAATTTGAGCCAAAAGGATTTATTAAATTGAATTCTACCTAAAAAAGGCTTCTATGAGTAATTTATGAATTTTGGGATATTATTTTAAAATAATTTGGATGATTGAAGGGGATTTATATGTGTGAGTAAGTAGTTATAGGTGGTGGCCTTTTATAAGAGGGAGGAGGGGTAGTTTAGGATTGTCTTGAAATATTATTTTATTATAAATTTATTTTAAGTTTATAATGGTCCCAAAATCATTTATTTAAAAGATAATATAACTTTAGGTCTTATCTTTATATTCCAATTAAAATTTTACATGTTTTAAAAAAATTTAAACACTTATATTCTTTATTTAACCTTTATTTAACCCTTTTTAATCTTACCATGATATTTTATTATTTACAATATGTGTGTTAATTTAATTACCATAAAATTTAAAGAGAACCAAAAATTTTCATTTATGACATATTTTTACTTATCATAACCAGTTTTACAAATTTAAGATTTTTAGGAATTTTAAAACATTTATTAAACTATTTTATATTTTTAGTTTTGAATTATGTCAATGTTGAAACTATTCATACTTGACTTTTCCAAAAATTCATACAACTTTATTGCTTAAAAATAAACACATTAACTCAATAATAACATGTCATAGTAATCCATTAAATTATTTTATGACATAAATTATGTAATCTAATATTTATTTTAGTAGGTATAATATCATTTATTTTATATTTCCCTTAATAAAATTTATACAATATCACAGTTGTGTCAATATATATGGTAATTATTTAATCACTAAAAAATCAAAATAAATTTTTATTATGTAGATAATTTCAATATATTTCTGGAGAATTTTTTTTATATTTTTTATCAATTATAACATTATATTAAAATTATTATACTTATAAGATATAAGAGAGTGACATGTTGTCACTTTCTTTTGTTTAAATAATAATTACATCACTTTTATAGACAAAAGACCATTAAATGAATCATTTATAACCATTAGGTTATATGGGTCAATGTTTATTCTTCGAATAGTATTTTTTCAGGTGTTAGGGTAATTTTATTGTCCTTATCATATTGTTTGTTACCCTAATTTACCTGATTTACCTTTAACTCTCGTAAATAAAACATACCAAAGTTAATATTCAAAATGTCTAAAAATAAAATCTACCTATTTAAATAATTCGGACCATATGATTCCAAATATGGAATGAATTTTTCCAAATTCATAACACATAAGGAGAAGTAATTAATTTAAAATTAATTCATGTGTCCAAAATGATAAAATGGGTTTTCAAAAATTAATAACCATCAAAAGATTGATGTGTGTTTACATCTAATTTCAATGTGAAATTACTTCCAATATCCAAAATTAGATTAAATTATAAAACCATAATCCAATTACACTTTAAAACAAATTAAAAATATAATATAACTATATAAACAAATTAGATGAAAATGTGGTTTTCAATTAAATTACAGTATTTTCCACTATTCATTAGAATATAAATTTCATCAAAAAATACCAAAATTTCAACTGTGGTTAATTTTAATGTCCCTCTCCTAAAATGATGTTATTCTTTAAAATATAACATAAAAAAGTGACAAAAACTATTTTTTAAGAGGTTTCACCCTCAAAAGTCGATAAAATAACCTTTTAAAAATATTTGAGTAGTTTACGCATAAAATTAGATTCATTATCTTTTTAACCCTATACAATTAATTGAATAAATGTAAAAACATTTAACAAACATGTGTAATCATATTGTAGTTTGTTCTGTTCATTCTCGCCAATACAATTGCTAGGCGTTAAATACCATTTTAAATAATAATATTATTGTTGTATTATTTTTTGGTATAACTCAGGGTTGTGTGCAACGTATGATTTTAGAGAAACTCGTTGTTGTTTGTTGGGTATGATATTAGAAGAAGTGTCCTATTTAACATAAAATTAATATGTTACTCATAAATATTAATAGATATGAAAATTTATTATTTTATAAATACCTAGGTCATTAAACATACACAATCTCAAAAACAAATAATGCCATGTCCACTAATCACTCTCACTGGAATGCGTATCTCGCATTCGAACATGTTAGGGGCCCTCTCTAGCTTCGCTAGCAATTACACAATTTCATGAGTTCCCAACATCCTAGATATTGTTTAAGTACCACCCAAGGCATTACTAATCAAGTTGTGCTACTCAAATCCTTGGTGTTATTCAGATTCCATCATCACCTCACTATTTATTACATCACACAAGAGTTCTTATCTAACACATTTTTATTTCTTAATAAATTATATAACATCATTGTTTGACACCAATATATGATACAAGTTGTCTCACACCTTTCCATATTCATCTCATACCTAATCACATCCAAGAGTGATCGTTCACAAATCCATTATAATTCCTCAAACTAGCTTCAAGAGGTCAAAAAGGCAATGGATTCTTTAACCCCATCAAAACATGCATGTTCATCACACGGTAAAAAACCTTGTATGGGTCTAAAGGGGATAAAAATGCATCCATATTAGTGTTAACCACATACCAAGAAGGCACTAATACAAATAAATATTTATAGACAATGTTTTCCTGAAATAACACTATGAGTCACATGGACCACATAAACACTCTCTCTAACCTAGAGAGTTTCTAAAACACTATCCATAAACATATATCATATTCTATTAATGTTTGATTAAACATATCCAAAGACTAATATCACTATTTAGAGTCTAATATTAGACCACATCCATTGAAAAAATTCACAAACCTAGCATAGAATACCATCCACCTAAGAAAAATAATGGGAGAATTCATAAATCAATACATACAATGGTGAAATTGACTACCATAGTAAATCAAAATGAAAAACCAAGTAGAAACACAACCCATTGTTTTCCTATCAAAAACATAATTTCCCTCATCAAGAGTTTCATCCCAAAGATCCAAGGCTCTCTAACCAAATCAAAAATTGATCTTTCCTCACATGCATGTTGGTCACGTCACTACAGTGAGCATCACTCATGCTTCCATGTTAATAAACCTTAAAAAAATCCCTCATTTCTAGCTAATAACTGATCACACATCACACATTTTTCATTAATATCATACATATCATAAATACATCTGCCCAATCTTTTTTTATAAGGAATCCTCATGCATGGGTCTTACTCAGCTCTCAGGATAGCCTCACATCATTTCACCCCATCATATGTGTAAAAGAAAATAAAATTTACATATAAAAAAACATAACTCATTATGATCCTAAGTTGATGAAATTATTACTAGTATCTCAAACCTATTCTATAGACCCTATCCTATGAAGGAAAGAATCTATGAAACAACTCTCATGATTTGGTCAGATACATCCAAGGAAACTTACAAGTTAACTCCCCATATCAGGCCTTTATAAATAGTGTAATCTCTATGCTCATACCAAGCCACCACTCTCAAGTGTCAATCCTCATCAGGTACCCACATACCCAACTACCCACTCATGTATTCTTATCATATCCATAGATACATCAATAGTGTTAGCCCCAATAAATATATCCCATTGTTCCCCTATATAATGGATAAAGTGTAGTAGTAGGAAATACATTTTCACTACATTGTACTGACCCTAATAAATAAGGGTCTCATATCAATATGGAATTACCCTAGTTAACTTACCTGATCTCATTATAGGCATCAAATATCAATAGGATTCACCTAATAAATTACCTGATGATAGTAACATGATAAAAATACAAGTCCATAACAGTATAATTCCACCATTCAATAATATAGTTAAACACCACATAAGTTACTAATGAAACCTTAAATAACCAAACCCTATAGCATGATCAATGATTCTCAAACACAAGTATGTATGTGAATGTCCTTTAAATCCCATGTACCAATATGATACATGAATGCACACTCTCTTTACACCCAATTCCAAGTGTAAGAGACCTAAAACTTTAAATCAACATCATAATGCATTATATTCAAAAAAATTAATCCAAATGTAATAGAGAAAATCAACAACAATAACGCCAAACCCCTGAAAACAAGGAATATAGCTCATGAAGGTGCTGGAAAGGCACAAGACATACGGTCAATCCCAAGTTATGATCGTTCCCATATTCATATACCATATTCCAAATAGTAATAAAAATATAAAAATGATTTTATACCACTTTATAGAATCCTTGATCGATTTAACCTTATTATGATCGAACTGGGTTCCACATACCTCATGTGAGCCTCCCCATATGCTAAGGGATACCAACTAGTAGTACGGGTACAAGAAATAAGTAGGGAAATTATAAAAAATTTAGTATAGATAGATAATAAACATATTTGAAGAGATAATAATCAACTATTATTATAGTATAAAAGTATAAAAAACTTCAAATCATAGTAAAAATCATGACACACTTAATAAAATCACTCGTGCTATAAAAAAATTATAAATTATGATATTATACGTTCATATATAATAAACACAACTCCTCATGTATGGTCATAGATAAAAATATCCAAAATTAAATAAAATCCAAGATCACCCACCACTCCAATCCTCGAGTTCATACTTGAACCTGTATCCCACTCAGGTAAAACTCTACAAATCATTCATCTAATGTTGGGTCATTTCCCTTATCTAGGCCTACAACCAAGACTTATAATTGAGTATTGAGGGTTCCTAGTCAAGGTTTGAGTACAACATATTAAACCCCCACCAATTATTTCTCTATACATATTTGGTATAATAAGTATCATAAAAATTGTGATATTCCCATAAGTGGATGACAAATGATGTCAACAATAATGAAAAACATGTCATCACCACTAGTACTACATAGACACCCTAGTGTGACTATACCTACTTTTGATCATTTTATCTTTTCTATGGACATGTCACAAAGACTAATGGGTAACTACATTCCCATGTATATAATGATCTAATCCCATAGGTCATCTCATTCATCATTTATATTGATATAATATAATGGGATATGCGGCCTCATGTATGTGCTAGTATCAGTATTCCAGAAATCATGACCATAACTCATAATAATTTTAAGATAATTGGAGGGGTGGTACCATGTTAATATAAATCTCAACTCATAAGAATATCATCCGTAATCACAATCTAATATCAATGTGAAAAGAGGCTCTGGCCTATATGATATCATCCCCCATGCATCTTGACTCAAGCTCAATATGAGATGAGAATGATGAGAAAAGTGGATCACATATATAACAATCTTATCCATTGGTATCTCAATCACTTTATATCAATATCCTGAAAAAGGGGGATATAAACCCATATCAATATGGTCTCACTCCATGGGTATCTCAACATGCTATAATTATCACAAAACATGGTATCCCAATTACACCATATCAATATAATACAAAGGTGAAAGGTATCCCCTATCTATATGATCTCACCCCATGGTAATTTTGACCCACTATAATGTTATCAACCCATGGAATCTCAATCATTGTATATTAATATAATATAAAGGGTAAATTTCGAGCCTTTCTATAGAGTCTCACATTATGGGAATATGAACGACTAGTAAGGAAAACAACAAGACTAATTGGAAGGTTATCCTAGGTCTTAAATGATCTCATCCCTTAAGTGTCTTGACCTCGACCCATATCAATAAAAGGAAAATATAGAAACTTTTCTTTGTCCCATAGTGATATTAGATCAAAATCATCCTAGTTTAATGCATAATATCAAGAAGATCACAGGAGAGGTATCCTGAATCTATATCAGTCTCAACCTTTAGGTTTCTTAAACCCTCATAGTTACCCATTAAGAATTATATTAAAACATAATTAATATGAATTTAAAGTTGGAAATATCATAAACTTTCTAATAATGAAAATATAATTTTGAAGAGAATCCCACAACATAATCACAACACATTATGGTATAAACAATGCTTATGAAAAGATATTTAGGAATGTACCACTAGGTTGTAATAACATTGAACTCTCTTTAAGTTTAATCTTAGTCATTCCTAACATAAAAAAAGCTACATCAATATCTAAAACTGATATATAACATATTTTGTTACGATTAGATAGAATGGGGAGGAACACTCAGCTAATACATGAATCAATTAAGAAAAAATGTGAACAATGCATCAATAATGATCTATTCAGGTCAAGCCTCAAGTTGAATTTATACAATTCACACATCTCTTACTTAAGGTAGGATAAGGCCACCTCTAAAATTCGATCTACATTTTGTTCTACTAATATTAAATCCCTTTTATTTCTAAATTCCATAATTTCCATTACAGTAATTTTCACCCATGTTCCATGGTGTATATGGTATCAATCTAATAGCATATACTCACACTCAAGCAGTGAAGGGAACATCCCCAATCAAATCCTAACAGAAACCACAGTTAATTTTACTCTTATACTATATACAAGGAGACTAATGCACTTAAAAAAATTATTATTCATTGAAAAATAACTCAATTAAATCCCCAAATGGGTCCTAGTTATAAATACTACACCCTTAGTTTTAAGCCTATGACTGGTAGTGGTCAAGGAATCAATACATAGTAAACAAAGGGTACTTCATGGTCCTAGTAATCTCTACCCAAATCATACTGGTCAAGGGTAAAACAATTCAATATATTTTTAGGTCAATCACACTGGGTGGAGAGGTCACATATCATATTCCACGTGGAATAATATATAAACCATAGGGAGGAACCACCATCGTCAAAGTAGAGTTATCCCCTCAAGTTATGCTAACCCACCAATCTCTAAGCTATTCCAATCCCATATTGGTCTTCATCCACATCCTAGAGAACCTATGTCAAAATAAAATCATGCCCATTAATTATAATTCATTATAATAAATTAAAATAACTAATTCCATAATTAATTTAGTTAATCATAATTGAATGATATCTCACTGGATAGAGTAAAAGAACTAAAACCTTAATAAAATGGGTATGAATCAATCCATGCACACCCTCAAGACCACTTCCACTGAAATCTATAATTTATATATTCAATTATTTGATAATTTTAATTTTAATTTTATGGTAAAAAAATTAGGTGATTGTATTACTGATAAAACATATATTTCCATTATCTTTACTTTCATTCAATGGTTCAATCCCAACTCTTTTATCATTTTTAGGGAAATTGTATTATTTATCTAATTAATATAGATATTTTCTTATTTTCTTATTATATTGTCTTGAAATCATAATTTTTAATTATTTTTTTATACTTGGAATTATTTGAGAAAATACTTCAATGAATATGTTTTTACCACAATTTCAAGAAACCACTAGAAGTTGGTTAAAGAAACTAGAAAAGAATAGAAATATGTAAAAGTTACTTTGATGGAAGTGTAGTATTTTAAAATTGGAACCTCTTTTATATTAATATATAAGAGTAATTATTATTATGTTTAAAAGTAAATGGTAAAAATTCTCAAAAAAGTATCAATGTGATGACTCTTATATGTAGATATGTAAGAGTTATTCGGAAGTAGTGGATAAATATTTGGAAAAGACCTATATATGTGTAAATCATTATTTAAAATTCATAAAATTCATTCTAAAGTAATTAAATGGATTTATATGCTTTAAATTAAAATATACATGTGTAAAATTCATTTTGGAAACAATGGGGATATGAAAAATTCACTCATAGGATAAAAGATGATACATAAGGGTCTTTCTGATATCCTATAGTAATTCATAAGAGTCCTCAACTAACACATAAGATTCATGCCTTTATTTATGGTGAGTATTTGCTCCATGTATAAGGTATATTACTCTTATGTATTATAATGAAGGTTATTTGGATGTAAAATATTCATAAGATAAATAATGTGCTTCCCTATGATGGGTGAATGTTAGGACTTAGTGAAATTTGACCCTGTATTTCAAGTGAATATTTTAAATTTAAAAAATCAGAAGAATGGATGTTCATGTGATGGGAATTTTACCCATGTCATGAAAATTCATAGGAAAGTTTCAATGATACTAAAAATTCAATGGTTCCTAGAATTTGAATAAAGGATTTGTTCCATGGGGATGATGTTAGTTGAAGATATGAAATTACTCTAGAACCATATTGTGGTCAGTCCCTCTTTCATGGTGTGACAAATTCTTTAACCATTTAATTCTTTCACATATTATTCAGATTCATGTATTTAATACATGGTAAAAACGAAAATAAGCCCATTTTGAATAATGGAGATCAAATACAAACATTTATCTAACCTTGGGAAGATATCACTTGATGTGAGGATTCATAGGGAGCCTAAATCTAGAGTGAAATATTTAAAATGGTCTTTGAGATTATATTGTAATGTTTTATAAATTAATAAGTCATCATGTCTTATAATATAGAAGTAAATAAGATATAAATGTTTTGAAACATTAAAATGAGGTAATGGGAAGTAATTTACGATACTGGCACTATAGTTTGAAAGTCTAGAGAGTGTTTGTAGAGGCTGTTCTAGTTTTGTTTCTATTTTATTTTCATTCCATCTCTATTATAACCTTGTACATGTAGGGATAAAAATCTTTTATTGATTGGGGAAGTGGGTAAGAAAACCTTTTTCCTATTATTGATTTTAACTATTGTAAATAAATTCGTTTACTATTATTTGATCTTAGTTAAATTGTGTGATGTTTAATTGAATGTGACCATGTTTGGTTTATATTTCATGCACTACACTCCACTAGGGGTGATAACATATTTTCTCCCTCCATATGAATCTTCCTGTATATGATAGAATGGGTATGGTTTTGTGGTGACGTACGAAGTGATTAATGATATGATTATCGAAGGTAGTAAATATTTATTTGTTAATTAGGAGTTCATTCACCTGATCCGGTGTTTCTTGGATAATTTATGGAGATCCCATTATTTATCTTCCAAATTCATTGGAAGGAGCATCTTCTTATAATTATCATTTCTAATTTTAATCTCATGCTCTTAAACCGCCTTATTAGGAGAGATGAATTGATTTTCAATTCCCTCGTTTTTCAAATTTCAGTATAAGGGATAATCAATTTAAGATTCGGAAACATAAAAAATTGGTGACTTGATCCATGAACCAGTCACCTATTTCATCACTTCAATTAATCAATTTTTTCCCTAAAACAGCATTAAATTTTTATAAAATCATACATCCCCCATATTTTAATTATGAAAATTTTAAATTTACACAACTCTTTGTAGAATACATTTGTTCTAGGTTATACTATAGTTAATCCTTCGGTAATTAATTTCTTTATCTACAAAATTTTGATAACTCTGTTAAAAATTCTCTATATTCACCAAGGAGTTTGTGTTAAATTTCATACCTATAATTTTCATGAACTAGTCAAAAACTGGCCTTCTTTACTCAATTTATCTGGGTATTGAAAAAACTTTTCTTACAAATATTTGGGAATAAAATTTTCAATAAAATTTTGAATATATTGCATTATCAGATTCAAGTAAAACTTTAAGTGTTCACTTTTAATCTAATACCATGGATGAAAATCCAAACCAGACCTTTATAAATTTATTTTTATCCATTTCATTAATAATAAAAATCAAGTGGACATCCCTACAATACAAGATAGTTTTAAATTAAAATATGGAATTATTTAAATTTTCCCAAACATTCAAATACTTATAAGAAAGGATACCAATAATCATATAAAATAATCCACCTTGGTGTGTGCTACACTCATGATAAAATGAGTGTGTTAAGATCAAGTCAAATTGAGAAACTTTCTATTTTATTTGGAAGGAAAGTCAAAGAATTCTTTTATATCTTACATCCTATCTAATTAAATCATTAGGATAATATATAAAATAATTTTCTTCAAATATTCATTATAATATCAAATATCCCTACCATTTATAAGGATATTTATTCCATAACACATGTCATGGGAGAGACTCTTTATGAGTATTGCAAAATATTCAAGAAGTTGTGTGCAAGTATTCCACACCAAAAAGTTGAGTACCACCATTTTATTATTTTTCTTATATCAAGTTATTCTAGATAGTGATAGAAATATGTCGGATGAATGATCATCAGTAGGATATTTGGTCAATAATTCAATAGTTGAATTCAGAGTAATGATTGGGAATATAGCTCAAAATTCATAATATCTTAGCATAATAAGTACTAAAACAATTGGACTGTATAAGGTAAGATCAAATGAATAATCCTTACAAGATTATATACTTTAAAAACTAACCATTATGGTTAGGTATAGGGATCTTAATAAATCAAGTGAAAATGAACACTAGTGAATGTTTGGCATCTTTGTTCTTCCAAAACTCATTATTCTAACCAATGTTAACAATTATAGGAAATTGAAAACTATGTTATTTCTTATCAACATAGATAATTTCCAAAACCCAACCATGTATGTAAATATACTTCATAAGTCAATTATAGACTTTGAAATCAATAAGATCAAACTCGATCACCCTTTAAACAATAATATCCTTAAACTCTATCATTCCAATAACCTTTCAAGAATCCTTAAAACCAAATATATTGTAACTATCCTCTTTTTAGTAAAAATAGTCTTTACAACAATCATCAACTAGTTTAGAACCACATGAGTTGAACCAACCAGTTCTCAGGATTGAAACGTTGAAAAATGGAATAAAAGTGTTAAAAATAATATAGTATTCTTTATGGAATTGATGACCGTGAATCTTGGGAAATTTCCATCTCAACCCCTTACAAATACCAAAGTAAATTTAATTGTGGTTGCAACAATCAGGGTCAAAAAGATTTATCTTATTTTAACATTAATTCCAAGAAAAAATATACTAATATTAAAAATGAGTGAGAATAGAGTTATAAAACGAATAAGTGGGAATCTAAAGAGAAATGTAGAAACCAACTCAAGAAGAAATAAAAAAAGGAATAATATCCTAATAAGATTAATAAGAAATCATAAACAGCAGATAAAAAATATCTTAGGGAAAAAAATAAACCTTCCATTATCGTTTCCCTCAATAATGATTCGATCAAATATAATTCATGGGGAATGAATCCAAAATAAATTGGGTACTTTTAAAAAGGATGAAATAAATATATCTCTTCTTGAATCCCTAAAATAGATTACTAAATATGTTAAGTTCCTCAGTAACTATTCACTAAAAAGGAAGACTTTGAGGGAATTATATAGTGAATTTAGGGAGAAATATTTCAGCCTTAATAACACCACAGCTTCAAACTAAATTTTTAAGAACCAGGGGAATTTTCTATTACTAGAACAATTGAATATATGTTTTCATTGATTCATTATATGATCTAGGATATTCTATTAATTTTATGATATATTCTATTTTCACTTATTTAGAGATGGGAGTGCATTAACCAACAAGAGTGGTTGTCTAAATAACCAAATAATCCACTGCATTCCTAGTTAGATTTTTCCAATATGTTTTAGTAATAGTGTTGAATTGGATCTTCCCTGATAATTTCTATGTACTAAACATGGAGTAGGAAATTATTCCAACTCGATCACCTATCATATTGGGAAGATCATTCCTCAAAACCAAAAATACAATAATAAATTTCCATGATGGTACTTTAATAATATATTTATGTGGGAACACTATCCATATTAATATTTTTGATCCCATGAAATACCAAAAACAAGAGCACTCACTTTTTTTGTCACATACTAAAGAACCTAATACATATGATAAAATGGTATTTTACAATAAATTTTTAGTTTTTATAATAAATTTATATTTTAAAATTCATTTTAAAATATGTATAGAAAATAGAAATTTTTCTGTAGCCATCTAAAGATGAGGTAACCTCTGATTTACTTGATGTATTTAACTATTTATTCAATGAAAAAAGGATAATGATTTATATATTTTATAGAAATAAAAAGCCATTATGGTAAGTAAAAAATAAATTTTCAACCATAATCTAACCCAAATATAAATTAAAATCTTTTCCTATAGATTTAAAGTATGATATTTCAATATAAGGGAACAAGATATTAGTAATAACCACTATAACTTTTTATTCCAATCAAGAACAAATCTTATAAATTTTTTGATAGAAAATATGAAAGATAATGCCAATAGTTTAGGATACGTACTTGTAATTAGTTCCAATATCTAAATTAAATATATTTTGTTTGAAAATTATGAAAATTCTTTTAGGAAACCTTATAGGAGACTTAACCCAATGACTATGGAATTGGTTAAAAATATATTGAAAAATTATTGGAACCTAAAATCATTTACAAAAAATAATATTCATAATGGGTCATCCCAATTCGTATAGCTCTAAAACATTAAGTTGGACACTATGAAGAATTAATAAGATGAGTTAATATCTATGATAATAAAATATAGTAGGAGAGTTTTTATAGAATAAAAATAACTAACTCATTTCCCAATAAATGATAATTTTCTAAAACCATTTGTTCACTAAATTCTTGAAACACTTTCATGAAAAATCCATTACTGTTTTTTTGATGTATTTTTAGGATTTTTTTAGGTTCCCATTGCACATGAGAACTGTGATAAGAAAAACTTCACTTGTATATATAGTAATTTTTCTTATAAAATAATTCTATATAGATTTTTTAAGGAACCAAATTATTTTCATAGATATATAGTAATCATTTTTTTAGTTTGATTAAATAATTCCTATAATTTTTTCTTGGAAATTTCATGATGTTTTCCAATTAATTTTATCACTATTTTTAAAATAAATATAAATTTAGGAAAACTATTATTTAAAATAACGTTATTTTTAATTTTTAAATGATTCATTTCATGGTTGAAAGATTAATTGTGCTTAGTCCTGTAACTTCACAATAAGGGATTGAAAGTTACAAGTCTAAATTTGAATTTATTAATGTGTTACCTTACCCCAAGTATTTATAATAATGTTGGATATGTTTTAAGAAATTTATTATTTTATATAATATTAATCTATTATTTTATTAATATATATTTTCTACTCTCAATATTTCTTTTTAAAGATTACAAATTTACTTTTAATGATTATTATAGAAAATATTTTTAGGAGTTAAAGTATAAACTAACCACACCACCACTTATGAATCCACATAATTGGTAACATGAATTTTAGATACTTTTTTAGGCTTTAAATCATACTATTAGTGATGTTTTGTCTCAAAAATTAAATAAAAATATATTTCATTGCATATGTTTCAAGAACACTGGATACAACCCAAAACAAATATACATCTCTTGAAAAGACGTTTTTAGAAGAAAAAAATATTCAAACAAATTTATATCATATATTTATTATACTAAGGGGATTTTTTATCTCACCACGAAATCCTTAGCTACATAATAAAGAAAGAAAAAAAGAAAAACCAAGACTGGTAAGATGTATGTTGCTATTAAAAAAGTTTTTTTTGGAGATGATGGATAAAAGAGGAGCTGAAAATAAATTGGTGGATCACTTGAGTGGGCTTCCCCACAAATCCAAGGTAGAAATTACTAAAAACCCTATAATTTATTGACTTCATCGCAAGTCAATAAATTTATAAAATTTAATGAGAGGTTCCAAGGTATGCTGACATGGTAAATTTTATTATAACTTTTCTTATTCTATCACATATGAACCCAAAACATGTTTTTAGACTTAAATTTCAATCAAAGATTTTTATTTGGGATTATCAATATCTTTGGAAGAAACTAATGATAAAATAATTATAATATGTCTACCTAAAAGTGAAGTATAATTTATACTAGTGTTTTTACATACATTATCTTATATTGAAACATTTTTACCTCAAAGAACTCCATGGAATGTTTTAGAATCTAACATTTACTATACCAAATTGTTTACAAATATCCATGAATTTTATAGAAAATATGTAACGTCAATTCACTAGAAATATTACAAAGATAATTGAGATTCCTCAAATACTAATTAATTTTTGTTACATATTTGAAGTATGGTTCAAATATTTTATTGGAGCATTTCCCATTTAATTTATATATTTTTACATCTTGTCTGATATAGACTAACTATCAAAATTTGTGTAATAAAAACCCACCAAAACTAATTATTACACTATTTTTTATGCTCTTTTCAAGACTAATATATTTTATACATTTGGAATCCCAAGAGTAATCAATATTGAAAATGGAACCAACTTTTTCATCCAAAAAATGGAAGCATTGGTGAGGAAGTATAAAGTGTAATACAAAACATCAATAAACTATCATCCCCAAAATAATGGACAAGATGAATTTTATAACAAATAAATTAAAGTAATTCTATAAATTACTATCAATACAAAGAGGAAATATTGGAGGCAAAGGTCTAAATACACCTTATGGGTATACAGAACAACCTAAATAACTCTAATTGGAATTATACCTCTCCATTAAATTTATAGTAAAATTTGTAATATGTATGTGTAGTTATAACAAAAAGCTTATTGGGAATCTAAAGAAAAAAAAATTGGATCTAGAAAAAGTTTTATAGGATAGTAGAATTTAGATTCATGTGCTAGAATAAATCAAGAAAGAATATTTTCTAAATTATAGAATTTAAAAGGAAATAATAATATTAGAACATGGAAAGCTGATTCAACAAAGGCAATTTCACCAAGAAAAATAAGTGTTTATCTATAACTCAAGACTAAAGTCAATACTAGGTAAACTTAATTATATAAGGGAAGGACTATTTAGTTACACTAATTCATTCCCATTTAATATTTTGTAAATTAAAAAAGGATAGAATAATCCGTTAACTATTAATGGATATAGGATGAAGAAGTATTTTGTGAACCTATCAAAATCATTCATGGAATACATTATACTTTTACAACCTTTCAATCAATAAAACCATTAGGTTTTACTATTCCTTAACCTTATTTACAATTTTTTGTTATTTTAAATCTACACAAACTATTATTTGTATTATAATTCACTGATCACAATACATTATTCATGTTTAGGGGAGGGTAAACCATTTTAGTTTTTGGAAATTTCATTTTTTTTATATTTTATTTTTCATTTTGGAGTTTTTTCTTTTTGGTGTTTTTTAATCCTGTTGATCTAAAATTGCATTCCTATAAATGATTGGAACCTATACCAATTATTAGAAAATTATTTTATTCTAAGAAATTCAACATCAATAAATAATTAATAAACATAGTTTTAAATTCAAGGTTTGGTAAATTCTTGAAAAGACCACTATTTTTTGAATCCCATGGCATAAAATATTGTCCAATGATAAAACCACCTACCTTCGATACTTCTAAATTAATTTTAACATTTACATTACAATACCTTCATTTTTTGAGATAACCCATCCATTCTTGATTAACTAAAATTTTCATTGAATTCTATTCCAAGAATTTTATCATTAAATAACTTTTATTGAAAATGATTGAGTCATTATTTTGTTTTAAACCCCTTTTCAAAAGTGAAATAATATTTTTTTCATAACCTTTACAGGTGAAACTTATAAGAACCTAGAATCCAAGTATTTATTTGTTATAAAACCACATTAAAAACTCAATCTCCATCTATAACCTGATCTAAAAATAATTTTATGATCCTTGTGGAACTCAAGTGAGGGGGTGTTGTTTTTTATGAGTGTTACATCAACTAAGGTAATTTTGGAATAAATTATCATTCCAGGAAGGTATTTAATGAAGTTATTTTATGGAAACGAATAAAATTATATGTAATATGGAAATTAATATATCCTTTAAAAATTATTCTGTGAATTTCACACCACTTTTTGAAGTTTACATAATCCTATATACATTCAAAATTTAAGAAATTTGTTCATAATTTCAAAAAAATTAAAAAAAATAAATATATTCGATTTAAAGAGGTGAAAATATTTTTATTTAATATAAAAATTATTGAAATGTGATCCCTATATTAAAATAAAGGTGTAGGTATTTGAATCATTACAAATGGGAGTAAGGAGGATGCCATTCTTGAGTGTAAAACTAGAATCATGAATTTTTCTTCAAATAAACACAAACCTCTTCAGTATACCTTATAAATTTTAACATATGAAACTAAAAACCATTAGGAACTAAATAAATAAAAAAAATTATTCATGATAAATAATGGTAATTGACTAATTAGGTGGATATTTAGAACCCAACAAGCCTATAGTAACCCTTGAATGTGTTTGGAATGAGAAAAACATTACATAAATTCCTAATTTGTGTAATGAGTGAAATAATTCTCATATGGTTGGTATTAATATGTATGGGGGATTAGAAAAGTGGAAATTAATTGAATTTACCTCCTAGATATTATATAATTAATAACACTAAGGATGATTGATGAGTTTTTATGCTTTAGTTGTTCAAAAAGGGACACACATTGACTATTATTTTGAATTTTAATTTTGTAATATTTCTGATGTTTACTTGTCCAAGAGTCCAACATTTAAGTATGTGTGAATTGATAAAATATATATTTTAATTTTATTTAATTTATAATTCAATGGTTTAATATTATTAATTTTTTCATTTTTATGGAAATTGTATCATTTTTAGTTTATGGGTATTTTGGGATTTATTATTAAAATGTCTTAAAATATTTATTTTTTATTTTTTTATTAATTTTTGAATTATTTGTGAAAATACATCATTGAATATGTGTTTTCCATAATTTCTATAAACTTTTTGAAGTTATTTAAAGAAAATATCAAAGTCTGGGAATATATATAAATAACTTTGAGAGAAGTGCATATTTTCATAGAGAAGATTCTTACATATAAATATGTAAGAATAATCCTTATGTTGAGTAAAATTAAATTTAATAGATACTAAGAATAGTTTCAAAGTTAATACTCTAATGTATGGATACGTAATATTAATTCAATATTAGTGAATAACGATTTTGAAAAGTCATGGATACATATGATTCATTCTGATTAATGCATAAAAGTCATTCTAAAGAAATACAAAGAGTTTTTAAAATGATTTATATTTGTAAAATTAAAGTAATCAATACATAAAATAAATTTTCGAAAAAAATTGATACATAAAGGTCACACAAAGGATAAATGATGATATGTAAGGTTATTTTTTATCACGTCTAGTAATATCTAAGAGTTCTCAACTGAAACATAAGATTCATTCCTTTTCTACTGGGGAGGATTTCAACCAAGTGAAAAGGATATTACTCTTTTATATTATAATTAATGTTTTTTAGAAGTTTAATATTTGGAAGATATGTTTTTTTATTCCCTATGATGCGTAAAGGTTATAAATTAGTAAAATTTGACTAAGTTATCTAAGTTAACATTTAAACATAGAAAATCAAAAAAAATATAGGTTTAGGTTATGGGAAGTTCATCCACACCATGATTTGTATTGGGGGAGTTTTAATGTTACTTCCAATTTGGTGTTTCTCATACCATAAATAAATGAGTCGTGTCATTAGTGATGAAGTTATATAGAGACTAGAAATTCCTTTAATAAAATTTCATGTTCAATCATTCTTTCATGTCATAAAACATTCTTCATCTATTGAATTATTTCATATATTATTTGGCTACATGATCATAAAATAAAAAGGAAAGGAAATAATAAAATTTTAATGAATATAGATCAAATTCCAACTTTTAGGTAACCTTGATAAGATATCACTTGATGTGACTATTCATAGGGAACCAAAATCTGGAGGGAAATATTCTAAATTCTTATGGAGAAGATAGTGTAAATCTTTTTAAATGTATATGTGATCAATCCTTGGAATTTATAAGGATATAAGAAAATAAATTCACAAAAATTCAAAATTAATGAAGTAGAATCTATTAAAGAGTTTGGTACATGAATTTGAAAAGATATAGAGTATTGGGAGATCCTATTATGCTTTTATTTATGTTATTTTTTATCCTTATATGTTGTAACCCAACACATGTAGGTAAAAACTACTTTTATTATTGGGGTAGTGGTGAAGAAAACCTTTCATTATGCTTGAGTATGATTATAAATAATAAATTCCACTTTTGTTATTTCATATCTGTTTCCAATGTTGATATGATTAATTTAATATGATTATGTTTGGTTTATATTTCATGGAATGAATTCTTCTTTGGTTGATAACATCTTCTCTCCATATAATAGAATATTTCTATATAAAATAGAATTATTATACATTTATGGTGAAGTATCGATCAATTAATGATATGATTTTGGAAGGAAGTTGATCATTATTTGTTACTCAGGTGTTCCTTCACTTGGTCGGGTGTTTAATGGGGAATTATAGGAGACCGTATTGTCTATATTTTAAATTAATAGGAAATAGGTTATATTGGAAGTAATAACTACTCATTTGAAACTGACACTCATTAAAACCCCTTGATCAGATATTAAGTGACTTTGAATTCTCTCATGGATTAAATTTTAGTGGAATGGTTAACCAATTTATGATCGGGAGAGCATAAAAATTGGTGATCTAACCCCAAAACCTGTTACATATTTCACCACATGAATCAATCAAATTTTTTTCCTAAAAATCATTCTGAATTTTTCTTAAATCAAACACAAACCTACATTCTTTATTTTAATTGTGAAAAGTTAAATTTTACAACCCTTCTGGTGACAACATTTAGTCTCTCTTATACTAATATTTTATAATAGGTAATTAATTTCACTTTTTACCATCTTGATATAGAAGTGTCACTTACCTAAAGTAAAAACAAATGAGATATATCGTTTTCATCCTCTTGGGACCTCCTATATCCAAGAAGAACCAAATCCCTATCATCCCATTCTAATTTTTCTAGGCTTATATGGAATTTACATTAAAAACGTCATTCCAATCCATAAAAATTAGCAATAAATTTGCGAGAACTCAATATATAATAGGAATAGGAGAATGAAAACTCACATTATTAATGAATGACTCTAAATACACTCTAAACCACGTGGAAAAGTGGTAATAAGGGGAAGGGGTATAGTTTATCATCATATCATCTAGTTTAAGAAGAAGACCCTTGAGTGGGGTGTTCGAATACATAGAAGTTTAATGAACATTTTTTTCATCCTTAAAAGGACATAACAGAACTAGGTACCTGGTCCACCAATATCATCTGCCTAGTGAATCCATGTAAGGATAAGGTCCCCTATTCCCCCACTGAGAACCTAGTCCCATCCAACTGTATACCTGATAGATTACAGAGGCCACCCTACCACACTATCAAACCTTCCAAACCCATGAAAAAAATTTGGGCCTCCTCTACCTTAGCTACCACCTCAAAACCATCCACTTGAAATTTTATAATGCATCTACAAATTTCAATTCTCAATTTAAATCCAAAATCTTCACATCCAAAAAAAATACTTTTTTATCCAAATTCACTAAAAAATAGCGTGGGTCATCAAGACCTCCCCCACCATAACCCTTTTCTCATCCCTATAAACTCACTACATGAATCAATTAAAAACCTCATCAATTACTAAAATATGTTTTATAGACTGAATATATATCACATGATAGCTATGACCATGCCAAAATTGTACCAAAACCAATGAACTACTCAATACCTCAGGCACATCATGTTTTGTTCTATCCCATGCATTTTTTATTCTCCAAATGATGTGCATAGATCTCTATCATATCCATAACACTAAATCATCCATGGAATGCACTAGGATGTTTATCACTTCATATAATAAACTCGAAATACTCAACAAACCAAACACTATAGAACCATATAATCCTACAACTCCACAATTATTCCCCACCTATAATAATACCCATGGATTCCCAAATCACTAAGGTTGTACCCCATGTTCGATGTCACTGATCTAAACCTGACCATTACACACTCAAAACTACACTAGATCACCTAAAAACATATAGACCTACAAAGATATATCTTTAAATAAATATTTAACCAAAACGCAAAGAATTTATCTATTTCATTGGTCATCATACATTCTATGAGTATTGATACCCACAAACTTAGTCCTCCAACCAGTAAAATTTCCCAATCTTTAACAGTTTGTCACCAAATTAACTGACCTACTCAATTTCCATAATTTGGTACCTAAATTCGACGCTCAATCACTATCCATACATGTATGTGTGTGTGTTTGATGGATTCATGTATCTAAGAATGGATGTAGAACCCATACTACTTCTGGTTTAGGCCCTTTATACATGTCATAGTTGAAACCCTCTATACACCACCATAGCAAGGCTTGGAATAAAATAAAACTCAATGTTGGATCCCCATAATATAATTTTCCACATTGTTGGCCCTATATACTAACATTATCATTTCACAAAACTATTAAATAAATGATTTTTTCAAGACCACCCCAACCACATTCTGATAGAACCACCCCAAGATCCTTTATACTGGGCCTATGGCATCTTGGTGATATGTGTTACTGTTATCCAAAACCCCCAAAAATCTAGTTTCATGTACTCAATCTCAAATGACACAACCCAAAATCCAAGGATCACTAATTCTTCCATTTGTCTCTCATGTTAGAAACCACTATGACCTCCCTTTGAATTTTCTAATACTCTTAAAATATAATGGGTTCCCAACATCCCAATGAGAGTTGAAGAACCACCCAAGGCATCACAAATCAATTTTATCTGATCAAATTATGGTCATGATTTCAAATATAACATCGCCTAACTTGTTACTATATTATGAAAGAAGTTATAAATAACACATATGTAATGATAAATTAATTATATAACAATAAGTGGAAACACCCATAGATGATAAAATTTGTCTCATGAATTTTTATCAAAGTCCATTATCCTATCAAATTAAAGTGTGATCATTCATAGATCTATTGACATTCCTTGACCTAGATCCAAGATATTAGTAAGGATAAGGAACACTAAACACTATCATAACATGTAGTTACCTTACAAGGTATAACACCACATATGGGTCTCAAGGAACTTAACATGTATCCGTATATGGATAACAACATGCCACAAAGGAACCAAAAGAAATCATTATTTTTTCAAAAATGTACCCATGAAATAACACCAAGAGTCACATGACCCATATAGACAGTATCTCGGAATAAAGGAGTTTCCAAAAATCCATTCATCGACATATCTCACATGTCATAAAACACCAATTATACATATTTAAACACTAATATTACCAATAAGAGTGTGATCTTAGACCACATCCATCACAAAAAATCCACACACATAGAATAATATACCATTATACTAACTAAAATAAATGGGGGAGTCATAATTTAAAACATATATTGGTGAAAACATCTATCATGGTAAATCAAAACACATAACCAAAAAAGCTCACACCCTGGTGTTATCCTTTCAAAAACCAAACTCACCTCATCATGATTCATATCCCAATGAATCTAGGATCAAATACCTAATAAAAAACTGACCGTGCCTCACATGCACGTTGTTCACATCATTATATAGTGCACCACTCATGCATCCATATCAATACAACTCAAGGAATAACTCATGACTATCAAATATATGATCCCACATCACACTCATTTCATTAATATCATATATATCATACAAGAATATACCCATTATCATTATCTAGAAGTAATATCTGGGATTGGGACTTACACCATTCTCAAGATACCCTCACATCATCACAATCCATCATGGTTGTGATAAATAAAAGTTCTCTCCCTCATAGATAAAACTCAACACACTATGATGCTAAGTAGATGAAACCCTCCCTTGGCTCTCCTAGGTTTCAATCCTCATTGATTACCAACATACAGAACTACCCCTTGATAATCAATATCACATCCATAGGTACATCTATGGAACTTCACCCAAGATAAACATCACAAAATTCCCTCATATAATGGATATAGGGAATTAACAGGAAATGTGTACAACTACTCCATACTAACCCTGCTACATAAGAGTATCATATCACTTGGTAGTAACCCATTTAAACCAACCAACTCTCAGAATAGGTGTCTGATATATATCATATTATCCTCATTAATTACCTAGTGGTAACAAAATAATCAAAATAATAATTTAGTTTATTACAATTCCACCGTAATGTAATATAAGTACACACTAAATAAGTGTTTTATGATAGTTTAAATAATTAAACCCTATACCATGTTCTAGAAAACACATGAATGTCATGTAAATCCTATGTTCCAATCTGATGCATGAATTCATGCTCTCTTTCCACCCTAGGATAAGTGTAGAAAACAATATACCGTAAATCAACATCACAGTTCATCATAATTAAAAAAATTAACCCAAATATAATAGAGAAAATTGAGACCAATAATCCTAAATCCTTGAAAACATGCACTTCGACTCATGTAAGTGCTGGTTGTGTACAAGGAAAAGCGTCCATCCTAAAATCACACTAGTCATATCACCATATAAATTATCCCAAATTGTAATAAAAAAAGAAAAAAAGACTTATTACCAATTTATAGCATTCCTAATCTAGTTTACCTAGACTATGATAAAACTAGGTTTCACATACCTCAATTTTTCATCATAGTATGCCAAAGGTTGTGGCCCGGTAGTGAGGGTCTATAAAATAAGTTTGAAGATTATACCCTATTTCTTATAGATATGTAATAAACATATTAGAATAAATAATAATAAATTATCATTATTGAATAAAAATAAAACAAATATGGGAGTTGTAACTAAAAGACAGACATAGTAATAACTTCTCCCATGCAATAAAAAAATGAGTAAATATAATTTAATATAGTAATATATAATGAACAATAAACTCATTGTTGTTCTTAGAATAAATGATCAAAAAATAAATAAAATGAAATATCAACAATTAAATTGGATTTGAGTCCTTGTATTTTCCCATATCCTAACTCTAGTGGAACTCTACAGCCCATCCATATAAAGTGAGGCGTTTTCCCTTACATGTACCTGTAACCAAGAAGTTTTCTCGGGTACCAAGGGAACATAGAAAGGTTTATGTATAAATTAGTAATCCACCTCAAAAATTTTCCATAAACATATTTATTATAATAAGAATTGGGTATGGTTATATATTCTCATTATTAAAATAAAAACAGTGGCACAAATAATGAAAAAAGTAATGAACCAACCTGAGGTAACTAGACAATCCATACAAAGTGGTCTACCCCATGGTGAAGTACAAAAAAATAGAAGAAACATGTCTCATGACAAAACTAAAAAAATAAAACCAATAGGGTATGATGTTAAAGAAATAGAACATATCCAAGAGACATATAAATTCAATACAAATAGGAAAAGTGAGAAATATAAAACAAGTAAAGACTAAACAAGTCCCTCTGTGACCATTTATCACCACCAAATCATCCCTCTATGAAGAAAACGAAAAAAAGAGAACTCTTCATGAAACTTAATTCTCTTCCCTTTACCTAAGTCCTAAAAAACAATATCAACAACCACCCAAAATAAAAAAGTAGGGTGTGGTCACAAATCCCAATAGGATGCCACTAAAGAATCTATTCAAATCTTAATAGCATAAATGCAGAAATTCTAAATTTAAAACAAATCCATTTTATAAAGTATTTATATAAAGTAAAACTATTTTATAAAACATAAATTTGGTTTTTATAAAATCATACTATACTCGCCAAATCCATCAATATGTCTAGTAAGAAAGAAAATAAGTATACAACCATGGATACACCATATGATATTCATGTGAGAAAATAAACATCAAATATACCATCATGTGATAACCACTAAAAAATGAAAAATCACACCATTTGGGATCTAAACTATGGGTATATGTACTATGTGTGAAAGAAAATCCCATATCTAGGACTAATTCGGAACCAACCAATATAACGTCTAATGTAATTAAACACACTAAAGTGACATAAAATATCTTATGGACTCGCACACACAAAGAGTGGAAGTATATTCCTGATACATCCAAGGTTACCTAATGTGATAAGTTTTTTAAATGCCATTTAAAAACAAATATCACATTTAATAAAAGATATCACATCAAATCCTTTTCACTTCCAGGCTTGAATACCCATTTCAAAACCAAAACCACAATTCAAATAATTTAATCAAACATTTTGTGTGTGCAAAAAGGTTTTTAATGAATTCTCATTTGAAAAACATGAATCTCACACAAAACCCATTCCAATTACAAATAATTAATGTTCATTGAATAACATAAAGTAATTAACAATAACATACAGCAATTCAAGAATCCATCCCTTTAATAGAGACAGCTACCCCAAGAATGGAGGAAACATATTCGACTTCTACAATAGAGAGTAGAAACAAGTAGATCGGTTTTGAAATACAAGGCATGAGGAAAAACTAAAAAGGATAAATAAAGATCACAACCTAGTTATTAGGACCTGAAGAACACAACACACAAACCACTACCAAACTAAGACCAACAAATCTAAACACGCGTAGGTAGATCACACATACCGAAAGGAAGACAACCCACCACACAAGCGATCATCTGGATCAATAGAAATGATTTTTTAGGGAATGAAACACTTAAAATTCACCAAGAAGAGACATTGGGATCAAGGGATATAGATGAACCATGAAACAATAGGGATTTTATGTGAGCGGTGAATAACACCCACCAAACATGGGGGGTTTATAGTGTAAATCTCAATATTACACTGTAAAGTTTCCATAACTCATGTACACTGAAAAATATGTCACCTCAGGTTAAATTATCTTGAGCTATGGTTTTACATCACAAGAATGTGTTAAAGCAGTTTATGGCCTTAAATGTTTTTCTACCTAAATTGCTTCCACATCTTGTTCCCAGCACTAAACTTACATCGTAATCCATAAATTTACAATATAAATATCTCTTATAGGTAATTAAAAATACTGACCCCTATAGGAAACTCCAAGAAAAATCTCAAATTTCTAAATATCCTTTAACACATTTATACCATGACTTATTTAATAAAAAAAATACATCCCTGAACTTGAGTTTATTTTCCCTAAAAAATTCTCTCTATCACTGAAAGGCTTGAAATGCACCCGAACAAAGAGGGTAACAAAATAAGTTCCAATAAGTAACTAAAAAAATAAGATGTAATGTTATTATCTCCCCACCATAAATAATTTGTGTCCCCAGAAATTCCTCAATATACTTGAATTATAAAAAAATTAAGTTCATTTCTGCCTCATCAATAATCACCAGTCTTATATCTCATGGTTATCCTATATACACTTCCATAGTTAATAGACCAAAGGAAATGTTTTACCATGTAGTACCTTCTCTCAAAGATCCATAATCTGTATTGGCTTCTCAACTATAGTATAGTTGGTCTAAATATCAAGTACATACCATTTAAGAACATGGGAAGTATATGGTTAACACCTACTCGACTAGGAATCATGAAACATGTCATGGATAGAATTCGAATGTGGTGGAAAGTATAACTTATTCACCACTTTTCCAAGACTCTCCACAATAAAAAAGGGGCCCAATAAACTTTAGTGCTCAATTATCCTATCTACTCAATCGAAGATATCCCTAGAGAGTTGAAACTCTAATAAAAACCCGATCACCGACCTCAAATGATAGTGTCTGATGATGATGACCAAATAGGATTTATGATGACTAGGTTTCATGACCAGCCTTTTCAAGATCAACTACACCTTTTTTGTCATTTTCATAACAATACTTTCCCTAAATAAGGAGCACTCTCATAATTATGATTAGCATAAGGGAGATCTACATGGTCTCCCATACAATACCTAAAAAGGGGTCATCCTAATCAAATCTTGAAAGCTTTTTTTATATGAAACGTTCACTAGAGAGAAATTCTTTTCCCAATAACCATCTAAATAAAACACACATGCTTGAATCATATCCCTAAGGACCTGTATATCCCTCTCTATTTTTCCAACCATATATAGATGATATTCCATTCTCAATTTCAGATAATAACCTATTATCTCTTACAAACCATTCCAAAACCAATATGTAAACCACTAGCACCTATCAAAAACAATCTTAGAATGAACCCAATGAAGTTACAAAAACTCTCGAACATACAATTCCCTTAGATGTTCCACTTTCATCTTCTTCTATATTGGGAGTAAATACACTAACTTCATGATTAGATGAATGGAAACCTAATAAAATCCTTCCCACTATGAGAATATGGTAAACCAATGATGAAGTCCATGGAAATATCATCCCACTTTCATAATGGTATTGGTGTGGGCTATTACAAACTAGTAGTTCTCTGGTGCTCCACCTTAATTCTCTAACACATAAGACACCATGATACAAAATATATAATAAAATGTCTCATCCCTGATGACTAATACTGATGTTTCAAGTCATGATACAACTTGGTAGTCCCAGGATGAATGTACAAATAGAAATGGTTTTTAATTTATAACAAATCCTACCTCATAGAAATAATAATGACAAACCTACTTAAAAAACACAAAGAGCCATCAAGAGACTGAAACAACTAACTCGAGTTCTCCCCACCATTTAATATTTCACTAAAGTTCTAACAATCGGTGTCAGGTACTTTCTTAATATAAAATAACTCAAAAAATGATGATTCATCCCTTATTGAATCCAATAAAACTTTTCCACCATCTTCTTCCACTCAATACCATCTCAACAAATACACTCATCAGAGACCATTCTTCCACTGATTCTTTAAATGATTATGTATGCAATTTAATTCTCAGTGCATCAGTGACCAAATTCCATTTTCTAGGAGTATAAATAATATAAAAATAAAAATTATAAATATACTCAACCTAGAATATTTGTCACAAGTTTAGAACCCTTTAAATTAAAATATAATTCACATATTTATGATCAAAATATATTGCGAACTACTCCCAAAAGAGGTAGTGACACTATGTTTTCAGTGCATGTATAACTATTGTCCACTCAAGATCATGGTTAGGGTTATTCTTCGCATGAGGATATAATTTGAGAGATCCATAAACTACCACCTATCTCCCCTACATCAGGACACACCCCAAACCCATACCAAAGGAATCATAGAAAACATTATAACATTAACTAGGTTCCAAAAGAATCAAAATAAGTGTTCAAGTTAACCTCAGCTTTGGTTCTTCAAACTATATATGAACTTTTTAATTCCACTTAAACTATACACCCTTATAGGTTAAATCTACCATTAGAGATGCACACTTGGAGAAATCCTAAATGAACAGCCTATAATAACCAACTAACCCCGAGAAGCTTCTGATCTCAAGAACATTTTTGGGATTTTACCAGGATATAACTAATAGTATTTTTTTCAAGATCCAATTATACACCCCTCCTAGATATAACATGCCACAAAAAATTACTTATCAAATACAATACTCATATTGGCAAATCTTACCATACAATTGATGTTCCCCCAATGTTTTAAGAATGATATCCATATGATCCACGTGTTCCTCCTATGACTTAGAGTACACCAAAATATCATCCAAAAACAAAACAAAATAGTCCAAGAACTGATGAAAGATATGGTTTATCAAAGGCATAAATACTGTAGGATAATTAGTGATACCGAATGGCATAACCAAAAAAGTAAAATTACCAAACCAGCTCCTAAACATTGTCTTACGTGTATCCTCCTCTTAGACTAAACTAGTGGTACCCCGACCGAATTTAAATATTTGAAAACTAATAATCCCCTATAAGATAATAAAATCTATCATCAATCCTACGTAGTTTATATTTTTTATTTATTGTCCCATGATTTGACTTTTGATAATCCATACAAATTATAAGGGTCGCATCTTCCTTCTTAGTAAAGATGATAGGTAAAGTCTATAGTGACATGCTAGGATGAATAAATATATTAGCCTCAAGGTATGAAATCTTGGCCTTATGTGCCACCAAATTATTTTATATTATAGGATAATATGTCATATAAATGGTAATCATACTAGGTTATAGGTCAATGGTAAACTCAACATCACTCTGTGAAGATAAACCAAAAAACATAAACCAAAAAAATATATCAGGGTATACACACACCACTATAGGAAGTGGACTGTTAAAATAAATATTAATTGAATTTAGGAACATATCTAAAAACTGACATGAGATCACCCCACCATATAGAAAAATGGACTCTTCTCTCCCAGACCTAGAATCCCACTCACCCTGGAAGGCATGAGTGTCTCCCTCTAGAGAAACAAATTAAACCCAATGACGATAAATTTAAATCTAGGCATTAACATTTATTATAAAGTCCATTATAATAATCAATTTAATGATTTCAAGATCAAGAAATAAGAAATCCCACTCCACCTCAAGTTTGGATATTATCACTCGATATGCTGGACACTTGAAACCTTGTTCAGACCTCTCTCCCAAAGGCATGGAAAGATCTGATGAGAATATAATAAGTTCCAAACACAATCCCAACACTTCATAAAACATTAATAATATAAAAGAATCAGTATCACATATATCAAATAAATATAGAACCATATAAGATATAATAAACACAACATCTCTAATAAGTAATCTGATCTGCTTCGGATTTCTCTGGTGCATACTCCACTACATAAAGATATCTGGTATTAGATCATTCCTGATCTTTCTTATAAACTTGAGCATCTCTATTAGCATAAGGATAAGATTTATCACCAATGGAAGCATCTTTATGAGCATGTTAACCCTTGGGAAAAGTTAATCAATCCTTACTACCTTGGGACATTCTTCCAAAAAAAATTCATAGATGTCCAGATTTTCCACAGTGATGAAATGTATCGGGAGCCTATGTAAAATTTGTCTTGGTATAACTAGTGATTCCACACTGATAGAAACAACATATTTTTGTCTTAAATAATCCCCTAAAACTAGTCCTTAAGAAAACTTTCTTCCTTTTCACTTCTTTTTCTAGACCTAACACAAACCTTGGACAACACCAGTACCAACCGATGTTCCACCCAAAACCATTGTCATAACTATATCGACCTCTACCATAGATTCTTTCTTGAATGCATCCGAAAAATTTGGAATGCACATGGGAACCATAATTGATTTAATATCATCCCTCATCCCCATCTCAAATATCCAAGATTTTAGGTAGACATTGGTTACAAGATTCGATGACAAGAGAACCAACTCAGCAAAGTGAGTGGAATACTCTATAATTGTATGTTTCCCTTTATATAAGGTAATAAACTCTTGGGTATTTAACACGTGTAAAATATCATGATAAAACTACTAGTTGTTGGTTTTCTTTAAGGAAGATCAGGTAAGATCCTCATACAACTTATCTAGTACAATAGAATCCCACTATCTCCATCATAGTCCCTTCATCGTGTACATGGAAGAAACCACCTTAAATTCCTAAGCATTCTTTAAAAACTTAATGTCCTATAAATCCTCTTAAGACACACCTCATATTCCTAAGGTCCTTTGTTACTTACAAAGATCGGTGGATTTTTCTTAGTAAATTATGCACCATGGTCCACCACTCATCATGGGTTCCCAAAACCTACTTAACCTAGAGTCTGAATAGTGTGGATTATTACTTCTACCCAAGAAGGGTCCACTAGAGGATCCACCTAAAGAATTTCTCTCACAACTTCTTATCTCATATTATGAAGATCACTTCTAGGAGTCATTTTATAACATTCAAAAGACAAAAACCCATCAGGTATGAGAACATTCAAAAATCATAAGAAGAATTTCAAGTATCCATCTCAATGATTTTAAATGAAAATAATTTGAATAAGTGGTGTATTTTATGAATAAGATACTTAAAAAAATAAGTAAAATTATATTTAAATAAACTCCATATCTTCTTCATTCAAATAAAATTCACAACCAAGTCTTAATATTAGTCAAAATACCTTACCACCCATGGTAACTCGTACTCATTCATGAAGGTGAGCTATCCAGGGCCCCTTTCCTCACTTACTATCTAAATTTTGGTAGTCCTAAATCTAGTCTACCAAGACACCAAATCAAACCTTTTCAGTGTCACAAAACATCAATCAAGGTAATGGCTCTGATACAAATTTTTATTAAACCAATTTGGGGTAATAATACAAGTCACACAAAGTGGTATATCACATTATAAAGTACAATAAAGAGAAAGAAAAATGTCTCATTATAAACCTTAAAAAGGTAAACCAATAAGGTACAACTAAAAATAAAGAATACATATCCATGATACATATAAATGAAATCAAACTTGGCTAAACAAGAAAGATAAAACAATAAAAGACTAAATAAGTCCATATGTGACCATTCTTCACCACCAAACCATCCTGATACAAATATGATGACAACAATAGAAGTAATAATGATACATAATGCTCTTATATTTAAATAATTCCAACAAAACAACATCTAAAACTACCCAAATGAAAAAATAAGTTTATAAGAAAAAATTATGGTAGGATGCCACCAAAGAGTCTATATAAGTTTTAATATCATGAATTCATTAGTTTTAGATTTAAAAAAATCTAATTTGTAAATAAATTACATAAATTAAAAAAATTACAAATAATTCCTTTGGTTTTCATAAAACCATATCACACTCACCAAATCAATAAATATTTCTGGTAAAAAATAAAATAGGTAAACAACCATGGATACACCATATGATAAGTATGTGTGAAAATACCCTTCAAATGTTCCACCATGTGATAAACCAATCATAAATGAAAAAAATCCACAATTTAGGATCTAACCTATGGTTATATGTACTAAACATGAAATAAAATCCACAATCCTATATTAAGGTGGATCCAACTGATATAACCTCTATTATAATTGTATGCACTAAAGTGACCTAATACCTCTCGTGGTATCACACACTGAAATAGTGGAAAGTCTATTCATGAGCCACATAAGGTTACCCAATGCACTAAGGTTTTCAAAATAAATTTTAAAATCATGATCACATTTAGTAAAACATTTTCACATCAAATATTTTCCACTTTTGGTCTTGAAGACCTATTTTAAAATGAAAAGCACCATTTAAATTATTTATTTGAACACTTGGTGTGTACAAATAAATTTTTAAATTATACTAATTTAAAAACATGAATCTCAACCAAAAAACCCATTTTGATGTCAAATCATGAATTTTTATTGAATAACCCAAAGGAATTGAAATAACCTAGAATAATTCAATAATTAACCCTTTATATAGAGATGCATACCTAAATTATAGAGGAAACATATTCTCCTTTGACAAAGGATATTGGAAACAAGTAGATCGGTATCTGAAAGATAAGGTATGAGGTAAACTGTAAAGTATTAATCAAGATCACATCCAATTTATTATACCATGAAAATTGTAGCACACACACTACTACCAAATCGATACCAACAAAGATGAACAGGGATAGGTAGATCATGCATACCTAGGGGAAGACAACCCACCACATTGTTGATCAGCCGCACCAAGAAAAACAATCCATAAGGAATGAAACATCCCAAATTCACTAAGAAGATACCTATAGATCAAGGGACATGGTTTCACCATGATGAAAATAGGGAGTTACATGAGCGTTAAATAAAACCCATAGGTCATGTGGATTTAAATATCAGTCATACACCCTAAATTTTCCCTAACTCATGTACATTGAAAAACACTTCTTCTTTTGTTAAATTATCCCAATAAATAATTTTACATTGTAAAAATGGTTTTTATATCATAAAACCATTTTATGGACTAAAGGTTTTTACTTACTGAAGGGATTCTATAAATTGTGTCCAGTACTAAATTTATATCTAAATCTATACATTTACAATGTAAAAATATCCTATAAAAGGTTTCAAATATATACCCCTGTAGGAAACTCCAAGAAACATCCTAAAGGCATCCAAATACTTTAAAAAATTTATACCCAGACTCCATTAATTAAAATAAACATATATCCATGAACTCTATGTCATTTTTCAAAAATAAATATCCATCTTTGAAAGGTCTAAAATTCACCCAAACAAAGAGGGGAACAAATAAAGAGTCAATAAGTTTCTGAAAAAGGTGAAAATGTAACAATAAACATATTTTATCCATAGTTATTATAAAACAACCTAGTCATAACTATAACTATTTTTTATAGTATTGATGTGTTTATGAACATAACACAGTGAATCTTTAAGATGATGTGGGAGTATGTTCCCATTCTTGGAAGTATCTCAACCCATAGTAAATCCTAACCACAATGTATACTTGTTTAATGAAATTAGATAACAGAACCCATGTCTTTGTTAAACTTAATCTTTATACATATTTCCCACAAATCAAAAACATCAGGGGAATATGATAGGTGGCCTCATGTTAGTGTCAATCTCAGATCATAGTTATCTTGATTATTGCATCAAAATATAATGTTATGGGGAAAGATAGACCCTCACTATATAATATCATCCCTAAAGTATCTTGACCCAATCACAAAATAAGATAATAATAATTGGAAAATATTTACATATTTATAATGATCTCAACCCATCATATCTCAATTAATCTATAGAAATATCAAGACAAAGAAGAAATATAGCCCCTATCCATAAGGTCTCACCCCATGGTATTTCAGACCTGTTATAATGATCTCAACCCTTGGTTTCTCAATCACAACATATTAATATAAGACAAATAGGAAAGGTGTACCATGCTTATACAATCTCACTCCATGGGCATATAAACATGTTATAATGATCTCAACCCATGGTTTCTCAATAAATATATGTCATTAAAATATAAGACAAAGTTAAAAGGTGAACTCTATCTATATGTTTTCTCCCCATGGGTATCTAGACCCCTGATCAAGACAACAGTAGACTTATGGGAATAATAAGCAAGGTCTATAATGATCTTAACCCTCAGGTTTCTTGATCCCATCCCATATCAAAAAAATTAAATTGAAGAAAGGATTCCCCAAACCTTAGTGATCTTACCTCAATTTCATATTGATCCAATGATTAGTTTCTAGAAGTTCATGGGGAGGAATCCCAGGTCAATATTGGTCTTAACCCTCCAAATTCTTGTCCCCTCATATCAACCCATTATGGTTTAAAACACAATATTTTTAATTACAATTTAAGGTTGGTAATAATTTCTACCTCATAGTAATGAAATTAAAATTAGGCATAAAATCACACAATATAATCCCCACACATGATGGAAAAAATATCTTATAAAAATCTAGTTCAGAAAGCACCAATAGGTTGGAATAATTTGTAACTCTCTTTAATTATAAATTAGAATGATCCTTACATGCCCATTGTATATCCATATACAAAACTGAGGTATAATATACTAAGTTTATAGTATCTATATTGGGGAGGAATACTGGTAGATCTCAAATTTTCATCACTTTTTCTTTGAATTTTAATAATTTTATCCCAACTATTTTGTATTTTAAAGTAAATTTGCATCATTTTTATGTTTTTGGCAAAACATTATTTAATTTTGAAAATGGATAAATTCTTGGTTTAAATTTTTTTAATTATTTATTAAAATATTTAAAAATACATGATTTTAATTATAATTATATGAATCTTTTTGAAGAAGTCATTTTGAACTTGAAATAGGAAAAGTTGTCTAAGTCTACACCTCATAAGATGTTTTTATTTATTCATGTATAGATTTTTCAGAAATATAAGAAGAATTTCTTATGTAAAAAAGATGCTTTCCTTGATTTAATAAGATATTTCTTGATCCCAGTAAGAATTTTTCATCCCCTAAGATATTATTCAAAGACTCATAATGTTTTTATGAGTTTGTAAGTTATTTTCCAAAATTCTCATTAGATATTTTTATACCATAGGATATTTTTTATCTCATAGGATATTTTTTATAAATATTGAATGATTTCTAAACCATAATAAATTTAAAATTATTATGAAATGAAAGTATTATGGGGTTTCTTGGTAATATTTTGTGAAAATTGAACTTCTTGCATATTACTTTTTACTTTGTGAAATTCTAAGATCCCATAGAGAAGATGATTCATATTGAATGTGTTTTTTCCAAATCATAACCTCATCCATATGAAATCATTTAAAGGGTAGTTGAAGAGTTAAATTTCATGGGATGATTTAAAAAAAATTAAAATCATGTTTCCTATATTAATACCATATATGAGGGTGCTTTCCTGATATATAATGAAGAACTATTACTACTTCCACCTAGTGAAATTGTGGAAATTCTTGATGCATGTTCTTGGAGGTTCCCCATATTCAATTTTAAGGCTTTCAAAAATATCAGAAAAAATACCTCCATCTATAGAAGATATAACAAATACAAAAAATGAAGAAGAATATATAGATCACTTGAGGTGATGGAAGATAGAGCAGATGGTGCAAGAAGGTATTAACAAGATCAACTAGAGGATTAGTGATGGAGGCTAAAATAAAAAAGAAGATATGACTAGTGGAAGCATGAGGACACTTATTATTTTGAGTTATCAGATTAATTGTATCTTTTTATATTTATCTAGGAAATATACTTTTAAATAAAGAAGGTTGGTTTGGTTTTAAGATCACTTTGTTCTAATCAATTTTTAATGGTGTATAATATATGAAGTGAAGTAGTTGATTTCATTATTTAAATTTATTAGGAAAGGTATTTCCTATGATCATATTGATTTAAATTAGTCTTAGTTACTTTGAGGCCTTTGGGTAGTTCAATCACTTCAATTGGAGGAGAAACAATCATACTGAGGTCTTTGTATAATATTCAATAAAAATTAAATTTACACTAAAAATTATTTGATAGAACATTAGGAAATCTAATTAGATAATTATTTTAAATAATGATAAAGGTTATCTAAAGGGAGAATGATTTTTCACTATTGTTTCCTCAGATATGCCCCTTTTAACTAGTTATACTTCTTATTGATAAATTTATTTCCTAACTTCCTTTCAATTTAATTGTTTTAGTTTTCCTTTAATTTGGTCCAAAAATTTAAAATCCCTTTTTTCTTAATGTTTTCAAAAACATAAAACAAAAGTGACAATTTTTGTGTTATCCTAAAACCCACATGAGAAAAAATCTTGGGGATAACTATATTTCATTCTTTTAGGCTAAAATTACGAATAAGGGATCCATAAAAAACCCCTTCTATCAATTTTTAGTTTTTCTAGAGAGGTTTCCAGTGTTTATTTATCTATTTTTATGTCACCACAATTTTTTATCACTAATTTAGTATTTTATTATCAAAATGGATCTTTACAATGATTAATCATATGTTTTTCATGTTCATAAAGAATTCCATGATCCTAACAGGGATGTGTTTTTGAAAAAAAATTGTAGCATATTGCTATAATTTTTCAATTAGTTAGTAAAAATGGGACTTCTTTCCACTTCTATAAAAGTATTTTAATAATTGGATACTCAAAAGGAGATCAAGAAAATGATAGCCTTCAAAAAAAGCTTTTTCCATTAAATATCATTTTTAAAATTAATTGAGGGATACATTAGACCTTTCTTTCTCTATTTTATTACCATAATAATTCATTGATTTATCCATTAATTTGAGTATTGGAAACCAAGAGTCCATAGAAAAATTTGGAATTAATTTTTTCATCATGAAATGCGAGGTGAGACCTCTGATTTTTGAGATGTAAACTCCAAACCTTTATACCAAACTTTGGTAATATAAGAAGAAACACTTGATCCATTGAACTTTGAAAAACACTTTGAAGAACCTACTCCACTTCCTGATCTCAATTAAAACCTAAAAAATGAATCTACCCACAAAAAATAATGGGAATATAAGGAAAAAATGGTAGAATATTCAAAATAGAGTTTTTTTGTTAGATTATGTAGATATTATACTATTAATGGATTCTTATTGTGTATATTTTATGCATACTTATTTTGAATCGACTGGTTTTTTCGATGATAAAGATGAGTTTAAAGAATTTATGGATTAATTTGAAGAAAAAATAGAGGTTAAAGTTGATATATATACTATTGCACATGAGTATGGTGGTATTAATAAGGTTTCAAAAAGAATATATAATATGTAAAAATGAAACTAAATATAAACCATATCTTCAAATAAAATTCTTGCAACTAGTGGATGTCATTACTAAAGATCCAGTTTAGGAGAGGTGACCCTATATTTTGTTCCCTTATAAAATACTCTATTTAAATCAAAATTTCATGGAGGGTAACATTAATTAATATGTATTTGGGAACTTGTTTAAATAATACAACATGGAAAAAAATGTAGAAACTTCATTTTGATGGTTTTTTTAGCAAGAAACCTTTTTCTCCTTACTTGTGATAAATCACGAAAACTATCTAGTTTGGGATAGTATAAAATATAGCACCCAATTTGGGGTTAAAACATGATTTTTCCCTCTTCTACTTATTTTTATTTATTTTTTTCAATAAAATTATAATGTTTTGTATCGTTTTTCCTTGTAGTTTTTGAAAGCAGCTAAGAAACTAAATCAAGGATAATACTAAATAAGTCAGGTTATGTCTTTCCTTTTCACTTATTTTTTTATGTATATAATTATTTATTATTCTTTCTTATAAGAACTATTATATAATGAGAAAATTACACAAAATAAATGTGAGGGGAAGAACATCCTTTATTATATTAGAATTCAAAGAATTTATTTTTCATTTTTGTCTATTTAAAATTATATTTTATAGATTTTTTATATTTATTATTATTATTTTGTGTTTTTTTAAACATGTAAGATCAAAATGAATAGATATGTGATTTTATAAACCCATGTTAATGAGTGAAATATCATCCCCATGGAACTAAAATCATATAAATTCTTAAATGGACTTTGTTTCAAATTCAATATTCTAATAAATTTATGAAATTGCCTCAAACTTTTGAATCCCATTCCATAAATCACTATCCAAATTTTTAAATCACCTACCTATAAGTAATCTAACATAATTTTACATCTTATTCACATTCACCTCACTTATTAATAGATCCGAACAATTCTTTTTTTAACAATAATTTGATATTTTAAAAAAACATTGAGTTTAAGGTGATTCCATTTAATATTATTGAGTAAATTATTAGTTTTTAAAATTACATATTCATAAATAGCCTCTTATTGTAGACACCTTTTAGATTTAACCCTTGTGGGCCCTTGGTATCTATGAACAACCAATAATGATACCACATTATAAACCTAAAATCCACAATCCAACATACTCTAGAAATAAAATAACACATGATCTAGTTACAATAAAGTGTTGGGGATGTTGTCTTATGGTTTTCTTCATTATTTGGGGATAATATATAAGTAAAATAAAATCATGAATGTATTTTTTTAACTTCATTTTCTGAATATTTTATGAATATAATTATAAAAATGAAATGGTGAAAAGAAACTAATAAAAAATATATATTGTACAAAAACATAAAATCTGAGAAGATAAAAAGAAGTTTAATCATTCTAATGAAGATATAGGAAGTAACACCACAATTTTAAGACTCAATGAACCCTTATTTACAATAAAAATAAATCTGAAAATAATTTGAAAACATCAAAAACAAAGATTCAATTTTTTTAGGGAAGCTTAGTTGATTAAATGGTGTTGATAAAATATTGAAGGTGTGAATTATCTATGAAAATTTTAAAGATGTTTGGATATGATCCATTTCAATGAGATTTATAAATAAGTCCATTCTTGAGTGAAAATTTAATCTTTTTGTTTTTCTTCAAAAATAAATAAACCTCATTAATCTTTCTTGGAATATTTTACATTTGAAAACTACCAACCCTCATCCTCTGAATAGCCCTTGAAATTACTTATGATAAAAAAACTTACATGATACATTTGGGTAAATATTTGGGAACTTATCATTCTAATGGTTACACTTTCATTTTTTTAGATTACAAATGTTTTTCCTATCTAAATTAAAATCTGTGTGGTGAGAGAAAAGTTTGGTGATATGGGTGTTTTGTGTGCATGGGATGATAAATGAAGTGGGAATAAAATTAATGAACCTAATGAAGAATTTGTAATGAATTTTATTGAAGGGGTAAGATAATTTTGGTTACCTTGGTTGGTGAATTAGGATTCACTCATTAGATTATGCTTTGAACTTAATTTGGCATTGATTTTAATTCTTACTTTTCCAAGAGTCCAAGTCTTAAGTGTGGGAAATTGATAAATCTAATATTTTCATCGCTTTTCCTTTAAATTTCAATGATTTTATCCCCACAATTTTATCATTAAAAGTAAATTTACATCATTTTTATGTTTTTTGAAAATTTTAATTTAATTATTTACATGGCCAAATTCCTAGTTTTTAATTGTTTTTAATCATTTTTGGAAATAATTAAACAATCCATGCTTTTAATTTTTATTTTCTGAATCCTTTGGAAAAAATCAATTTTGAGCTTGAAATGGGACCTTTTTGGCTAAGTATAAGACTTTTAATATATTTTCCATGTTTTTGTATGAATATTTTTGAAATATCATAAGGATTTCCTATCCCATAAGATGTTTACATTGATTTTATAATATATTTCTTGATCCCCATAAGATTGTGTAATCCTGTAAGAAATTTTTTAAAATCCCATCTATCGTTTGTGATTTTGAATGATATTTTATATAATTATCATAAGATATCTTCATCCCATAATAATATTTCTTATAATCCTGTATGCTTTTTAAACCATAATATTTTTAAAATCCATGTTTTTTAAACTACATGATCTGATTGATCATTGAGAGGGGTTGAATCAGTTATATTAGTTCTTCTTTTTCTTTCAAAATAACCTTCACCATCATTTATAATGAGTGATGATTTATTTTCCACACACATTTAAAAACACACAAAAACAATGAGAATAGTAATTTACAAGGTTAAACTCTAAATATGAGGCAAATACTTAGTGTGATTCAAATCTAATTAAGACCACACTACCCACTAGAATTAACGTGTGAATAAAAATGAGATGGGTATAACTTTGCATGTTTTCATATATATAAATAATGATTTAGTGTATCCTACACTTAAAAATGATCATCAATCTATGTTTCAACATATATTACTTCATATTATAGACTAGTATCAAGTTTTCAGGTGAGATGAGTTCTTATTCATTTTTTTGTTGTGTAATATCATTAATTATCATTAATTTACATGCACAACACTACATGAAATAACTTATTTGGATTGATGTATCTCCATCATGGAATAGTTTATCCAAATATATATATATATATATAAGTATTTAATTACTCTTTCTCTCTATATAATATGAACTTCATGGTTAACTAGCACAATATGTCTTTCACAGTACACACCACACCACTTTATTCTTATTCAATGAATATATATTCACAGAATACCATGTGAATAATATTCTAGTATATCCCTTTATTTTATCCTCTCCTACCTATAATAATATAGTTATAGAGTATTCAAATTTTAATTATCCTAAATACTCAGATCTCTATCTTTAAAAATCATATTGTTCCTCCCCATAAATGATGCAATAACCACATTAAATAAAAATCACATAACTGAATAGAAATACAAAAAATATATAAATCTATTTCTGATATTGATTTAATATCACCAATCACTCCTTTAATATCTCTATATATCTTTATTATTTATCCCATATAATTTTCGATATGGATCTTTTGAACAATATCCTAAATCACATTCATTGATTGTGATATTTATTTTTATGAAGAGATCGTCACTTGGTATTGTCTAGATTTGTTTTTTAATTTGTAAAATAATATTTAACACACAATAGATCATAGAATTCACCCATGATCATTTCAAGAATATAATTTTTCACTTATTAAAATCTAGTATATCCTTAGAATTTCACAAAGTCTAAAAATAACTCTATGTTGAGATTTAAAACTACATTGACCTACCTTTTCCAAAATCCTACTTTTTTGGAATGAACTCTACATCACAACTCTATGTCAATACTTTCCATCCAATATTTTTCCAAAATTTCTATTTTTTAAAATTAACTCTATGTCACAGCTTTATATCATAAATCCACATCACAACCGCACATCCATTCCTTTATCAAAATTCATACTTGTATAAATTTAAGAATTTAACATAACTCATCTCCAATCAGAATGACCACCTCTAAGGCATGTTGGAGGTTCATTATTTTGTATAGGGAAAACATTTTGAAAAAAAATGATTGCTAAAACATCTTTATCCTTGAAAACATAATACGGTGTAATGAATATCTTGGAAAAAAACCTTCAAAAACACTTGATAGAACACCCACCTCATTGTTTTGATTTCTTCCTATAAAATTTTGATACTCTCCTTATCAAATTCAATTATGGATTTCTAAATTTCAGTATAGGGATTCCAATTTCTAATAGGTGGAATGAAAATTCACCATATGGACCACTATGACATAGTCCATTACAGCATCCTATTTTAATATCATCAGGTGTTTCATGATATTGGGAATATCAAAATTAACATTACCTAGAAAAAAATTAATTTTACACAACTATATTTTATGTTTACATGGATCCCATCCTTCCTTAATATAGGTCCCCAAATGTAGTGTTCCCTTTACATGGCTCAAACTTACATTTACATAATAAATAGAATCTTTTATATTCCTTTATGTACAACTAAACTAGTCGCATACCTTTATCGGTGAATTATATTACCTTTACATAGCACCCGGTTTTCAAAGTTACATTTATATAGAAGGAAGAATATTTAAATTACCATTATTCATATCATGGTAACCATTATGTACGCAGTGGTTTTTCTAAATTAATCATAAAAAGGTCCTCAATTTACTAAAGTACTTATAGAAATAAAAAAACATCTTAGAACCTCTTGGGATGATCTAGAAGAATTATCACTCATATAATAGATATTACTAACCATGAATTATAAAATTATTTATTAATTGAAAATAAAATATGACTCAACAAAACATATCCACTTAATCTTATCTTTAATCCTTAAACCATGGGCTCAAAAATCTCCCCCTTTGTATTTTTTTGGAAACAATGGAACATAAATCACATTAAAATATCAAACACTTGGTAATGAATCATTATTCAATAATTATAATCATACATGAGGTAAATTGATGTTGGAAACAATAAAATTAAGTAATAAAATCATGTTTTCCATAAAAACAGTTATTTACAATAATATTTCTTCAACCTATTCAAAAAAAAATCTTCTTGACAAATTTATACATGGAATCTATAGTTTACACATTTTTAATTCCCCATGTTTGTACGGGTATGAAACTTTTATAGGATGTTTAATTTTTATTTTGGTTATGGTTTTTTATAATTGTGATATAGAATAAAATTCTAATTGTAAAGAAATCATAAAATATGTATTTTGGTCAATGAATGAGGATCAATTAGTGTCTAGGAGGTTTGGGGAAGCATTGGGGAGGGATCAGGGTGGATGGGGATACAGTAGGTTAGGTGATGCTCCCACTGGATAGTTGTTGGACTTTAAATAGGGGATTACAATTTTCCCCATCACATTTTGAGATAGGGTATCCCATATTTATCCATTTCTCTTACTCACATGGATCAGGGGTTGACCCCCACCCCCCCTCTATTCCATTGATCAAGGGGTGTTCTTGGTGTTGTTTTTTATATCAATTTTACTCGAGCATAGTGGAATCAGTTGTGCAGCAAAGGGATTCCATTCTATTAATGACGAGGGCATCCCCTAAAACCAACTTCATGTTTCTGTACAAAATAATCGAGGGAGGTAGATCACGTCATAAATTTTCTTAAATTTTAACTGGTTTTTAATTGATTTTTTTAAATGATGTTTGTTGATAAGGAATTCATCTGAGGTGATTATAGATGCATGGAATGGACCACCCATGTTCCTTGAATTTTTATTTGGATGTGATGATTCCACTAAATTCTTAGGTGATAGATCATGATTAGATGAGGCATGTTTGAGTCTTAGGGATAATTTTAGGGATATGGTATAAAATAAGATGATGCTTTTAACAAGGTGGGTGGTCTTGTAACATTCTATGTAGAATTTATACAATTCAATTATATTCATTGGGATTTGAGGGATCACCACTGAAGGTACTTAATTTTTTATTGATTAAATGTTTTCCATTATATAAAATGAAGTGTTAAATTTAGTTTAACTCCATAAATGATAGAACAAAGTGCTTATACTACCATGGACCTAGTGTGTTAGATTTATACCTCATGCATTGATGGATGAGGTTAGGACTAAATGAGTTTCCTAATAATTTTTATTCCCCATAAGGGGTGTGATAGGAATAATTATGAATTAGGGTCCCTAGGGTAGTTAACTTTATCCCTCTCTTTATAATGGTGTGTCTCGACCTAGATAGATAACCCAATAAAGCCTTAGAGAACCTTAGCCTAGGTTTTTTAGACCATTCTCCTAAAAGAAAGTGATGAGTTAATTTTGGTCATCCCAAATGGTTCATAGCCTGAACCTTGAGATTCCTTGGAGACATTATGACTGATGATAATGGTTATGGGGTGAGTGATCCTTTCCCTCAAAATTTGTTTTTGTAGGTGGTTAGACCATGGGAATGATGAATGGGTTGAGTGAGAAGACCGAACTAGATAACCTTGGACCTTAATATGGACTATGCTCTATCTCCCTAGACTATATCATGTGAGGCTTTCTCTTTTGGCTCGTTATTGTTTTCTATGTTTATGACACTATTGAGGATCATGAAATCTTTTGAGCATCGGGTGATGACTCATTCACCCAGATTGAGACCAAGGACCCCATGTGAGTGTATACTTTATAAAATGACCTAGGGGACCATAGATGGATCTCCAATTACTAAAAAAACCTAAGAAGGTGCATTTTATGAATGTTAATGATTAATGTGGGTGAAAACTTAGAGACAGAGTCACGATATTATCTATAGAGATCATAGTATTAGAGGCGGTTTAGGCATGCAAACAAACCTTACTTGTTGCCTCTTTCAAATATTGTATGGAACATACTTAAGAGGTAGTTGTGTTATGATGTGTATATAAAATTACTTTGGGGTGGTCTTTAATTATAAAAGGAAAACATCCATTGTAGGGAGGTCTATGATATTAAAGAAAACACCCTTGTGTGTGGTTATGGTTATATGGATGGCACAGTCATCATGACATTATCAAAGACATCCTAGAACTAACTTGGGTTTGTTTTTTATTTTTTTTATTCATTTATTTGAATTTATTTATTCATAATATATAATGATTTCATACGAAAATATCACTACATTTTTTGTTACATAACGGACTATGTTGGTGGTTCCCTACTAGGTTATGTAATCATATCTTGTTTGGGTAACCATTTCACTTAGGTACTTGAGTAGGTCTTACTATTGTATTTATAGGTTGGGTTGGTGCTCAAGACTTGATCATCAAGAAATATAGCCCAGATTCTGTATATTGAGATGAGGTCAGTCTTGGAGTAGGGAATATAGCCTCACTATATTTTATTTATTTTGTTTATTTTGGATGTGTGGTCATCCCAATATCAGATTGGCCTTTTATTCTTGCTTGTATGATCCATTTAATTTGGTTATATAATGTTCAGTTAATTTGTCATTTATATATACTCTAATTTTTATGATTATTTGTTACTTTATTATTATTGTGAAATCTGGTTTGGGGGTATATTTTCCCCATAGTACTACCTTATACCCCCATTAATAGTTGGAAGCCTCTAGTGTATGGGGTTGCACCTAAGGTTATGTAGTTCCACTAATGTAGTTACTGTTCATAGTGAGCTAGGTTGGAATGTTATAAAGTCTTATATGAGATTTTTTTTATTTTGTTCACTATTTGAGATATAGTAGCCAAGACATATGGGAATATTTTGGGGCATGTGATAGATATCAGAATAGTGCATTATGAACTTATTTTTCAGTAGAAATTTTAGGTTACCAATGGGATTAGGATTTCCATTATTTGTTTTCATTGTAATAGTTATATAATTTTCACTTTGTTTTATGAACATGGTATTGGATATTTCATTTAATTAGTGTTGTGACTCTTGGAAATATAAGTAAGAGGTGTCTTTATTCCATGATTAGGCATGTATCATTCACATGACATATTGGTTTGCTAGTGGTTGATTATATCCCTTATAAGAGGTTCAACTATTTAAAGTGTTAGAAATAGATCATAAAGTGTTTTCATATATAAGGTCTTGGTGTAATTCTACTCAAATATACCTGCATATATATATACCTTCTTCTAATGTTAGGTCATGTAGATATATACTAAGATTATCATTGATGATGATGAAGATGTAGTTCCATGTACACAAGAGGTGCATTGACCCTAGTGTCCTGGTACATGTATATAATGACTTAGTATTAGACACCATGTATATTTTTATTCAATAGGTTTAGTTATTTAAAGTTCTTGTAAGAACATATATAGTGTTCTATATGAGGATCAGTGTTATTGTAGTCTGGTGTGTTTTAATTTGATATCATCATGAGTATGTGAGACCATAGATTGGGTGTTTGGAAAATGAGTTTCCCTGGACTAGACCTTTGTGTGTATTGGAACTGTAAGGCATTACTATGATTTTTAAACTTTTGAATTTTGGTTTACGGGTTATGTGGGAGGACCTAGTTACCTTGAAATGTGAATCATTTTTTTGGTGAATCTATGCCTAGTTATTTTTTCAATGTTAACCATGATAGGGGTTACCCCTGTGTGTAATAGCCTTATAGGAAAGAACCATTTGTATATATTTTGAGTGAGATAAAATCAAATTAGGTTCTATTGAGGTTCATGTTTGGGAATGGATATGCCTTAGATTTTATTGAGATTAAAAACCTTGTGTTCTATCACTTTTGATATCAAATACAATTTTTAATGGCAGGGTTATTTGGGTACTTAACCCTATTGTTTATATATGTGATTTTGTATCATGTGAGAGTGTGGGTAGATGATCATGTTTTTAAAATAAAACTGGATGATGGATTAGTGTGTGTTGAAGCATGTAAGAAGGGAAGTGTTTGATTTGGAAGAGGATTTCCTAAGGTCCTCCTATTTGGTCAGAACAGACATGTAGTAGGAGAATTATCAGAGGTTTGTGGTAGTGATCATATACATATGCCTTATGTCAGGCCTTCCTAGACAAACCATCAAGGATTCCTTGAATTTGAAGAGTTTGACATGCCATACAGTATGGACACCCAAGTTTCAATGACGTGTGACTCATGGAGTCTTAGTTCATGATTTGTAAATGGTCACAGGAGTGTGTTTGCCCATGGGTTTCAATGAATTCAAGGTGACATTATAGTTACACAAGGGAACTATGTAGTTTTTAATTAGTGAAGGATATTACCTATATAAGGATTGTTAGATATGAAAAGCTTCATGTATGCCTAGTAACTAAAAAAATCATAAGGATGGTTGTGTGTCTCTATGGTGATCATGAAATCGAGGTGGGCCATAGCTCAAGGTGAGTGGCATGTGTATAAATAAGTTGTTAAATTTATTCTTGAGGAGTGATAAGGGGTGATTCGGGTGGTTATTAAGACATAATTGTCCATTGAATGGAATGATCCTTGTTATAAACAGGATTCTAGTAGATGTCATGAAAATTGTTTCTATGAGCTAGGAGTGGGAGAATTAATTAGAAGTTCATGGGTGGGGCCTGGTATTAGAGGTATGGACAAGAATTTTAATTGAGTTAGGAAATGGATAGATCATGGTCTATAGAGACTCGGTAATTAACTTGGTGGATCAATGACATGGACATGCCTATTATAGGGACATTGTTTTTGTTATGGGTGTTTGAACCTCATGTTGGAAGGGTCATTAACACATGAAATCAACAATTTGATTATTATGTTGGAATTGAGATATTAATGAATGGGTTGAACCCAATTTATTTGGAATCCAAAGAGAGTGTTGGGTGTAAATTGGGATGTTATCTAAGATAGAGTATGTTAATTGTTATCAATATCAGTATGAATTTTCTATGATTCTATATTGACTCGAATTAGTAGTGCATGAGTTCCCACTATAGATTATTCCAACTAGTTTGGTTTTTTGTGGATCAAACCATTAAAATACACTAAGATTAAGGTATTAACTTCTTTAAGCGTGTTTCTTTTATTACATAATACCTCTAAAATTTAATGCAATATGACTGGGTGTTTTAAAGGTGTGTAGGTGGATTAAGTCGAGCATTTTTAAGATGGGTCGACCAGAGGAGATCTGACTACCATTATCAAATTTAATTTGGTATTATGGATTTCAATCCACATTTTTTACATCACATTGCATATTATAGGTGATTTTTTAGGATTAGTTGGTTCTTTTCAATGAAGAGTCGTCATGGTTAGTCCATATACTTGGGTGAATGAAACCCTTGGGATTTAGTTAAAAAATATGGATGAGTAGTGGTACCATCGTAAAACTATCATTATCATGTATGATTATGTGTTTTAGGATTTTAATTTTACTGAGTGTGACTTTATAATTCTAGAAGCATGTTTTTGATAGGGAAATATGATAGTGGGAGTGACACGGCTTGAAAAAAGACATGGTGAGTTAGTTCCTATAGCGGGGTGCACTATAGAACATATGATTAATTAGATGGAAACATTGTGTCTCAAGGTGGATGGGCATGGGAAATCATTATATTGGTGTTTTAGTGGTATTTCATGATCATTATCTTGAGTTTAGTGGCTTCAGAACCTTGAATTTAAAGTTTCACTTTAAAATCCCATTGTGTTTTCAAGGATGGAACATTGTTATTTAATGGAAAATTGATGACTTAGGAGGGTCGAGATGAATATTTAGATGACCACAATGAATTATCAGGGGAAAAGGTGTTATTGTGGGGATTTTTTAATGCCCAGTGTTTGTATAGGATTGAAAATTCTAAAATAAATTTATTTTTTATTTGGTAGCAGGTTCATTTTTAGAACTGAGATTCAAAATGGAATTATGAGGTTACATAGATATTAAAATATGTATTTTAGTAATGTAATGAGGTCAAATTGGTTTTGAAGTGGTTTGGGGATGAAATTAAGAGGGATTGAGTTGTTTGGGGTAGTAGTTGAACAACTTTTGTAGTGACTAGATAGCTAGTGGTCATGCTAGATAGATGGGAACACTAGCTAGTCGGTGGCCCTTAAAGGGGGAAATTAAAATCGTTCTCCATTTGGTTTTAATAATGGGAAATCCCTATTTATCTCTTTATCATTATTAAATGGACTTGGGGCCAACCCCCCCCCCCCACCACCACCACCACCACCACCCTTCTCCTCTTTTACCTGGATCAAGAGGTGTTCCTTATGGAATTTTCTTAGCTTTCAAGGTAATATCCTTCCTTTATTGTCCTTTTTACGCCTTTTCCTTCATTACTCTTTAATTAATTTACTCATAAACTATAGATTTAATTCCAATTCCATTGAATAAATTTTGTATCATCTAAGTATCAAAAGGATTTTATTCATCTTAGGATGTGTAAATCCCATAATGTTATCTACATGTCTTTGTATAGTGACTCGTAGAAGGTGCATCATGTAATGAATTTTCTTAGGGTATCTCTTGGTTTTTATCTAAATTAATTATTTAAATGATGTTGGATGATAATTTATTCACTTAAGATGGTGTCATTATCATGTAATAGACCACTCATGTTTGTTTAATTGAGATTTGGATATGATGAGGACACTTTATGCTTGATTGATGGATCAAGCTTGGATAAGGAATCATTAAGGCCTGGAAGCAGCTATTAGGATGTGTTTTAAAATGGGACGAATAATTTAACAAGGTTGGTGGTATTGCAATATTCCTTATTGAATTTATGTAATTAATTTATATTATTGGGGATATGTGGAATCACCACTGAATTTGCTTCCCTTTTTATTAATTAAATGTTTTTATTAATTTAATTTGAAATTTTAAAGTTAACTGAAATCTATAAATAATAGAACAAATTGTCTAGTCCACCATAGGCCTAGTATGATGGCTTGACAACTTGGACACCAATGGTTGAGACAGTGACTAAATGGGTTCCCTAGTAACCTAGATTCCTCATGAGGTGTGTTATGGGACTAAACATGACTTAGTGTCCCCATGGTAGGTATTGTTGGTCACATCCATTTAGAGGTGTGGCTCGAGTTAAACGGACCTCCCAAGTAGGCCTTAGAGAACTTTCCAAAAGATTTTGTAGACCCCTATCTTGGAGGAAAGTGATGAATTGATTTTTATTATCCCTAATGGATTGTAAAATGGCCCTTGAGATACCTTACATACCTTAAGTCCTATGATATTATATATGGGATGAGTGATCCTTTACCCTATGACCTATTTATCAAGGTGGTTAGACTATGGGTATGATGAATATGTTGAGTGATCAGATTGGCCCAGATGACCATAGGCCATGAGATGGATTATGAACCCCATCCCTACCAAATATATTGTGATATTTACCCTTCTTTAACATGAGTAAATTCTTTATTTATGATATTTTTTAGTAGCATGATTTCCTTTGAGCATCAGGTGATGACCTATGGGACTATAGTGAGACTGAGGACCCCGTATAGGGTAAGTACTCTATGACATGGCCTAGGAGACTATAGAAGGTTCCCTAATGACTAACCAACCATAATAGGATGCATCCCGTGACTATTAAAGATGAACACAGGTGTCACCTTGAATCCAATGTTTTGATCTAAGTCAAGTATGTTATAGTGTTAAAGGCGGGTTAGGCATATAATCGACCCTTTATTATCTTATCTTTCATATATTGTATGGAATATACCTAAGAGTTAGTTGATGTATGATGTATATAAAAAATACCATTGGGTTAGTATTTCATTATAAAAGTAAAAAATCCCTTGTAGTGTGGTCAGTGATACTAAAGAAAAACCCCTTGTAGGTTAAGTTGGATCCTTAGAATTGATGGTGTTTATTTATCTATCTCTTCATTTATTTCTTACGGTTTATTTATTGATTATATATGAGTATGTAACATTAACAAATCAAATCATTACTTGTTATATATGATGCGACATTTTTGGTTCCCTACTATGATATGTTATCACACCCTATATGAGCGGCCATTTCACTTGGTTACCTAATAAGCTCTCACTTTTTGTAGGTATAGGATGGGTCGAGTCCCGATACTTGATAATTGACCAGGATAGCTTGGATTCTAGATATTGGTATCAGCTAAGTCTTGGATTTGGGAATAAGGCCTCATTTTATTTTATTTCATTTATTTATTATGTATGTGTGATCTTCTCATTAGGAAATTATACTTGTATGCTTGCATGTATGTACCATTTCCTTTGGTTATAGCATGTTCAGTTAATTTATCATTTCTATGAGCTCTGATGTGTATGATGTTTTATTATTTTATTTTTATTTTTCATACTAATTTGGGGTTATAATTACCCATGGTACTATATTAGACCCCCACTAGTAGTCAACAGCCTCTGATATATAGGGTTGTTCACTTGAGGTCATGTAGCAAAACTGATCTAGTTACTGTTTAGAGTGATCTAGTTCAGGACATTACAAAATTCCTTTATAAACATAATAAACTATTAGAAAATTTCACACATAGAAAAATTTTGAAAACCCATCTTACCATTTTAAAAATAACTCTGTATAAATATATGATCCACCTTAATAGTATTACACCCCCTAAAGGTAACACATAGTAGTAGATAACACCCTACATTATATTCTCCTCCTTTGAAAAACTAAAAAGATATAAATGTAAATGAATATTTAGGTGTTTAAAAATTTTCTCCCCCTTTGATGGAAATATCCAAATACAAGATGAGTGATGGGGAAAAAGAACCATACATTATCCTTGAGATGGGTTAGGCAGAACTCTCATCTTACCCTTATATTCTAAAAGAATCCTTTGGCAGTGTCTTAGTGAATAAATAAAAAAATATTATTTATGAGAAGAAAAATCATTTTCCATTCATTTATATCCATATGATCCTTGAGGATGTGATATTTTATATCAATACTATTAATTATTTAATATTGAACTAGGTTCCTTGAAAATTTATAGCACATTGATCATCACATCTAAGAAGAAGTGGAAAATTTACTTCAACCTTGAGATCTTCCAACTTAGTCTTCATCCACATAAATTAGGTTATGTAATTTTAGTATCCATATATTCTTCCAAGATAGTACTCAAGGTATCATAATTCAGTTTCTTTATGTTCAAAGAAACACTCCTCTCTCCAATATAGAAAAATTGGATGTTGACCTCCTATGATCAACAAAACCTACCCAATCTACATTTATATATCCAAAAAATCAAGATTATCTTTTATATAATAATTTATGTGAAATATTATTATACCTTGTATGTACAAAATAGTCCCCTTTGTAGTAGTAAAATGGGAAAATTTTGGAGCATTTTGATACTTGACATAGAGAGTAACAACCAAAACAATATCCAAACATGAAGTTGTTAAGTAAAGTATGATTCCAATAAACTTCTATAATTAAATTTGATCTACTTGTTTCCATTTTTATTATTTGGAAATATTTATTCCCACTGAAATAGGGTTTTAAATGTTCTTTTAATACTTCATTATAAATACTTTTAAGAGTTCCATGTAATAATTCTCTTAACAAAGGAAGATGCGATATTTCTCTTGTGAAATTCATAAGCCAATAAAATAAACTATCTATCCAAGAATTTAAATTTAAAAAAGATTATTTATATCTTTAGAAAACGCATCATGTAATTCATTACCATTGATTTATGGAAAACATATATATAAATAATAATAAGAATATATACTTCTTTATCATCCTTAATGTAGAGATTGTTTTCCACCCTTCCCTTTCTAAAATTTAACTTCTTCAAGAAGATATCCATTATAAGGACATGTACTTAAACATTACATAATCATGAATTAAATGAATAAATCACATTGAGGATCTTTTTAGGTTTATAGTTTTAGAGAATTAGGCCATAACTATTTCATTAAATCTCAAAAATTACAAGGTAGACACTTCTACTTAGTGTCAATTTTTTTCATAAAATAAAAACTCTTGAAAAAAAAGAGTCATGTCTAGTCCTATGTTTTAGATAGCATGACTTTTCCTTGATCCCATCCTTGACCATATTCATCTTTAGGTCCTGTGAAAAACATTTCAAACGGGGAATGAGCATAAAAAGATCAGTAAGGGTTATAAAACAAAGAAATAAAACATTATTCCAACATTACATACATAACATAAGCTCTTTGACATACCTCATGAAATCATAAGATTTATGAATAACACATAGGAAACATAAATCATAAAGGAAACTTCTGGAATCCATATCATACTTACATTGTAGTTATCACAGCTCCGTAGGGAGTTACATTTGGAATACCCATCATAGTATATTCCCTAAATATATTAGGAGGAACATTCAAATTTACCTCCATCACATTACACAATGCATTGAAGAGTTATCTCGGGCTCACCCTCCCTAATTTTATCACAAAACCACCCGTATATGTAACAATGCAAAAGAACTATAACATATTTGTAACACATAATCCAAACATAAAAAAAAGATAAAATTTCCACATTTAAAACACAATATATCATTTAAATATATTGAAATAAAAAATCCATTATCAAAACCATTTTAAATACCAAAATACATAAAAGATTATATGGTATTTATTTTCCTTTAAACATTATGTCTTGTTAAGGAATCCAAAGATCAAAAAATACTTGCGGTGGCGGAAAGGTCATTGTCACCACGTATGTTAAAATAAACATTCAATTTTTTAGTAAAATTCTTCGTAGAAAAATATTCCATTTCAGTGAAATGAAAATTCAAATGTGTTTATACAGCGTATAAAAGAAAACCATGTATTAAAACAAAATATTCCACATGAAAGGAGAATGAGACGATGTCCCTTACCTCATGTCCGACTTGACCCGTTTGTTCTTTAATATTATAAATAATAATATAATGTTAATTTATATTATCTTAAGAACCTTTTTCAAGTTTATTATTCCTTTTATATCACTTATTACCATGTTATAAACATTATGTAATAATTTTAAGTTAATAATGGTCATTTTGTTGATATTTGGTACTTGAGTAAAAAATGAACTTCTTATAACTACAAGTTATTCATGTGGTCAAAATTTCATTATATCCAGAATTATATTCATGATTTATATATCATATATATCATATATATCCAGTATATACATGTATTTATAATAGTAAATAACATTTGGAGGTAAAAATGAAATGCATTGTTCATGGAGATGGTAAGCCGAACGTACGCATGAACGCTACTTTCATTTATATTTAGTATTTTAATGGAATCAAAACATAATGATAAATAGGTATATTATAATTCCAGTATAATATCATATATAATATTATTAACTCCATCCTTTATACATAACACATATGGCATTAACGAGTCATATCACTTTGAGGGGGCGGTAGTCCGCACTTCCTCAAATGAAGTTATTGCGTTCACCCATAATGGAAACCCTAAAGGTATTATATAAATGAAAATACAGAATCATAAAAAAAATAAACATAATATATGTCATATATAAATACATTTCCATCTTAATTTCCACCACGAGAGGCGGTAGAAGATAATTGAACAATCATCGTTTTGTGAGGTGTTAGTTTGTCATCCACAGAAACAGTTTTTTCTTTACCCCATTAGTTGAAGGTGTGTGTAAGTTTAGTTATAATAATTCTCATAAAAACATCCTAGTATATTGAGGTTTCTATTTTTGTTATAAAAGAAAAAATTAAAAAGAGTTTAGGGGTTAGAGAAGTAAAATAAAAGAAATTAATTTAAGAGAAACTGTTACTATTAATTTGGGTAACTCCTTTTGTTTTGAAACAAAAGGACTTCTTGAAGTGCCTTATGTCTAAGTTAAGGCTTTTTAAGTGGAAGAGAGGGATATTGAGAGATTATTTGGGTAGGGTTTGGATGAGCCAAGTTGCTTGAGAGGTTTAAGGAATGGGTTAGAAGTGGTGTCCTTTTATAAGGGGGGAGGGGCTTTTTAGAAAAGTGTGAAACTATTATTTTATTATATAATGATTTTTGGTTTATAAAGGTCGAAAACTTATTAAATTAGAAGATAATATGACTCATGGTAGAAATAAAATCATCTGATAAGAATTGTATAGGTTTAAGATATTATTTTAATCTTTATAATATTATTTATTTAAATCATTTATTAATGAGGTAAGCAACACATCATTATTGTGTCACAAATAATTTTATTTATTTGATGTCTAAAAATTATAAAAAAATACCATGATATAGGATATCTTTTTATATTTTCAATGAATATTTATAGTCGAAAATATAACTTATATAACCCCTTGTAAAAATTAATTTACTAAAATATGTGTGTTTATGTCCTTTTTGTCTTTACTTTAAGTTAATTAAAATAAAGTGTCATTATCACTCTTAAGTGGCTTCACGGGGTCCCCAAATAGACCCATGGATTACCATGATCGACCATGAATCATCTAATAATGTTAGGACAAGTGTTAAGGTAATTTTGTATTATTATGATATTCTTTTAACCTTGAATTACCCTATTTACCTTTAACCATGGGAAAATAAAAGTCAAAAGTTACTCTTCACCAAAAAAATTATTTTCATCTTATTGAACCACATTTTACTTAATAATAACAACCATGTATGTCAGATTTTAGAAATTCAATTTACAAAAGTGGTAAAATTTCATTTAAATGAAAAAGTCAGTTTTTGAACTACGAATTAGTGGTTTCACTATTCATCAAAATTGAAGTTTTTCAAAAAAAACTATCAAAACATCAGCCTAATCTATATCTGATATTCCAAATTCAAAAATGATGTCTATTTTAACAAATTCAAAACATAGAATTTGGATTAATTAATTTAAAATTAATTCTCGTTGTCAAAACAAAACACGTTTTTTAAGAAATATTAACAATCAAAAGATTGAGACTTGTTTATGTCCAATTTCAATGTGAAATTAATTCCAATGACCAACATTGGATTAAATGGTAAAAATAGAATCTAAATACACTTTAAAACCAATTAAAAAGATAATAAAACCATATAAATAATTTATATTAAAAGGTTGTTTTGAATTAAAATACATTATTTTTCACTATTCATCAAAAAATGAATTTTATTAGAAAAATACAGAAACATTACCCAAAGTAAATATTATTGTCCGAATTCTAAAGAAGAATTTTATTTTTTCAAAAATAACATATACATTTTACCAAAACTAGATTTAAATAAGGTTCGTCATCAAAAGGCATTAAATCGTCCTTTTAACGAATATTAGTGTATTTATGCTTAAAATTAGATTAATTCACATTTTAAGCCTCTAAAATTTATTGGATAAATGTAAAAATATTTAGCAAAAATGTAAAATAATATTGTAGTTAGTTCTATTAATTCTTTCCAATATAACGGCTAGGCGTTAACTATATTTAAAATAATATTATTATATTATTAGTGTGCAACGTAAGATTTCAAAAAAAACTCATTTTTGCGTATTGGGTACGCCATCGAGCATATCATCCCCTTAAAAGTAAAATTAATATTTAATTCTCAAATATAAATAATTATGAAAATTTATTATTTCTTTATTTCCATGGGATGTTACATCCTTCTCCCCTTTTGGAAATTCCATCCTCACAATTTTATTCACTTATCAAATAAATGGGGGTATTTATCCCTCACAACATTTTTAGATTCCCACATTGCCTCTTCAACCGTATGGTTTTTCCACAATACCTTTACCTGGTGAATTAACTTATTTCGCAACACTTCCTCTCTTCAGTCAAGGATATAGATTGATTTTTCCTCATAGGAGATATTCTCTTCCAACTGAACTACCTCTATACTTAAAACATGAGATAAATCTGGCATATACTTTCTCAACATTGAAACATGAAAAACATTATGTACATGGGATACAATTGGAGATAAAGCTACTCTATAAGCAACTAGTCCAACTTTCTCCAGGATTTCATAGGGTCCAATTAACCACATACTCAACTTTACTTTCTTACCAAAATGCATCACCCTTTTCCATGGAGAAACTTTGAGAAAGACATGATCACCAACCTCAAAAGAAAGATCCTTCCACCAATTATCTGCATAAATTTTTTGCCTGCTCGGAGCTATTTTCATGTGCTTCTTAATTAACTGAACTTTTTATTCCATCACTTCTACCAATTCTGGTACCATCAACTTCCGTTCACCTACTTTATCCTAAAATGTTAGAGTTCGACACCGCTTTCCATATAATGCCTCAAATGGATCCATCTGTATACTGGAATGTAAACTGATATTATAAGAAAATTAAACCAAAAAAAGATATTGGTCCCAACTTCCCTGGTAATCCATCGAGCAAGCACGTAACATATCCTCCAAATTCTTAATTGTTTGTTTTGACTTCCCATCTTATTAAGGATGAAAATTTGTACTAAAATTTAATTCAGTACCCAACAACATCTGAAGGCATTTACAAAAGTTAGAAGTAAACCTGGGGTCATGATTAGATACAATAGAGAGGGGAACTCCATGCAACCAGACTATCTCTTTAACATACAACCGAGAAGGTTTCTCTAGAGACAAAGTATCTCGAATAAGAAGGAAATAAGCAGATTTAATCAACTGATCAACAATAACCTAGATTGCATTATTACCTCGAGATGTCTTTGGTAATCCCACAACGAAGTCTATGGATATATTTTCTCATTTCCACTCTAGTAGCGGTATAGACTAAAGCATACCTTTTGGTAACTACCACTTCACTTTAACCTGAAAACAACTCAAACACTTCATAGTAAAATCAGCAATATCTCTTTTCATTCCATTCCACCAGTAATACTCCTGAAGATCTTTTTATATCTTAGTACTGCCAAGTTGAACTAAAAACAAAGAACTATGAGCTTCTCATAACAACTCATTCTTCAATTGTGAATCACAAGGTACACATAATCTATTACCAAACCTCAAAACACAATCATTATCAATATTAAATTCAGGAAACTTACCCTTCTGAACCAACTCTACCTTTTTCTGCAACTCACTATCTTCCTTCTGTGCTTGATTTATTCTGTCTGATAGATATGATTTCACTGAAACCTAAAACAAAATAGAAGAATTTCCTGCACCAACAACTTCTATTCCAAAGTTTAACAAATCAAAAACCAAAGGATCTCATTCCAAACATATCATAGTCAATGAAGAATTACTTTTTCAACTCAAAGAATCTACCACTTTATCTTCCTTTCTTGGGTGATAATGAATCGTTCAATCATAATCCTTGATAAATTCCAACCATATCCTATGTCTCATGTTCATTTATTTCTGAGTGAATATATACTTCAAACTTTTTTGGTTAGTATATATTTCCCATTTTACTCCATACAAATGATGCCTCCAAAATTTTAAAGTAACAACAATAGTATCTAATTCCAAATCATGTGTAGGGTAATTTAACTCATGAGGTTTCAACTAATGTGAAGCATAATCAATTACCAAATCATTCTATATAAGGAAAAAACCAATTCCTTTCAACAAAGCATCATATTAAATAAAAAACTCAACATTTCTGAAAGGTAGTTCCAAAACTAGAGCATTCACCAATCTTCTTTTCAATTTCTGAAAAAAATCATCACATTCTTTTGTCCAAATGAACTTAACACCTCTTCGATTAAACTTAGTCATTGGACTAGATAGCCATAAAAAATTCTCAACAAACCTCAGGTAATAACTTTACAAACCAAGAAAACTACAAATCTCGGTTATATTTGTGGGTCTTGGCCATTTTCAACAACTTTTTTTTAGCAGGATCAATAGTTATGCCATTTTTTGAAACAATGTGACCAAGGAAAGAAATTTGATGTAACCAAATCTCACACATGATAAATTTACAAAATAGTTTCTTTTCTTTTAGGGTTTGAAAGACAACCCTTAAATGAATTTCATGATCCTCTTTACTTTTATAATAAACCAAAATATCATCAATGAACACAACCACAAACTTAACCCAAAACTCAAAAAAAAATTCTATTCATAAGATCCATGAATACAATAGGTGCAGCGGTTTAACCAAAAGGCATAACTAAAAATTCATAATGGCTATATCTAGTACGAAACACAGTCTTTAGAATGTCTGATTACTTTACTTTCAACTGATGGTACCCCGACCTCAAGTCAATCTTCAAAAAATACTGAGCTCCCTAGAGATGATCAAACAAATCATCGATATGAGGAAAATGAAACATGTTCTTGACAATGATGTTATTCAATGATCTATAATCAATACAAAGTATCATTGAACCATCTTTCTTTTTAACAAACAAGACCGGATCACCCCATGGTGATGTGGTAGGTTGAATGAAACCTTTATATAATAACTCCTGTAATTTCTTATTTAACTCTAAAATTTCAATTTGATCCATTCAATAACATGGTTTTGAAATTGGCTTAGCATCAGAAACTAAGTCAATAGTAAATTCAAATTTCTGATCAGGTATAATGCCATGAAACTCATCATGAAAAACATCAAGGTACTAATTTACCACTGGAACAACATAAATATGAATAGTTCCTTTGTTTTCAAAAATATGTGCAAGGTGACATTCATTTCCATCTTTTACTAGTTTATCAGCTTCCTGATATGTTATCAAAAGTAAGGTTTCATTCTTGTACACAAATTGAAAATCATCTATAAAAGAAACCTCTTTAGCTCTGAAGTCAATATTAGCATGATATATAGAAATTCAATCCATAACCAAAATAACATCAAACTCTTCTAGAGGAAAAACAATAATGTTTTTAGGTATATTCTTTCTGCGCACAAGGATAAGAAGGTTCTTATAATTTCTTTTTGTTTCAACAATTCCTCTTGGTGTTTTTACCATAAGTTCAAGATTCATATCTTGGTATGGAATTCCCAATTTACTCGAAAACTTCTCAGAAATTAATGAATGTTTAGACCCCAAATCAAACAACACATTGGAATAATCTAAACAAACAAATAGTGTACCTGATACTACTTCATTTGATGGCCCAACATCTGCTAAAGTAGTTGAAAATGACTTCACCACCCCTTTCTGCCTGTAGTCTGGTTGATTTCCCTCATATGAGTTCTTAATTAGACACTCATTTGTATAATGACCCATTTCATTTCACTTAAAACATTTTACTGATTGTAAATCATATTTAGTTTTACCATTACCATGCTCTTTTTTAGTGTAATTATGAGCCTTATGTCCCATTTTACCACATCAGTAGCACTTACTCGAGTTCAAAATACATTCCCCAACATGCTTTTTACCACAATTTTCTTAAACTGTAAACTTATGTTTCTTACCATTAGACTTTTTTGAAGATTTCTTCCCTTTCACCTTCCACCTTGACCTCTTATTCTTTTGTTTTTTAAAGAACGCATGATCATCATCAAACTCCATTTCCACCTTCTTCGTACATCGAACAAGTTTTTTATAACTTTTGAACTCACGAGAAGCTAATGTCCTTCGATACTTTGGCTTTAATCCTGAGTAAAAATGGTTGATTTTACTATCAAGATCTCATATAAAATTTGAAGCATACCTTTCCAATCGAGTCAAATTTTCTTCATAAGTAGCCACCGAGTCATCCTCCTGCCTTAATTCTCGAAATTGTTTTTCCAAACTAAGATGAACCACCTTAGGAAAATATTTCTCAAGAAACATACCTTTAAATTCATCCCAAAAGAAGAGAATAAATCTCCTCACTATCCCTAATATTTTTCACCATCAACCACCACTGATCATTTTCACCTTCAAAACGGTAAACAGCGAGACTAACTGTTTGATGTTCTGAACACCCCATGACATCAAAAATTTTCTCTAGTGCTTTAATCCACCCTTCAGCTGGCACAGGGTAAAATGATCCTCTGAATGATGGGGGATGTTTCCTCATGAAATGCTCCACTACTGACATGTTCCTCTATGGTTGATATGTCTGATCTCATGCATGGATACCACCACCATTTATATCGTGAGTCAAATGTGCCATCACTGCAACAAACTATTCAGTTCTAATTCTGACCATCTCAGGTTGCTAATTTGGAAGGTTGTCTTCCTCCTGATATCGTACCAACATAGCTGCCATGTTTCCTCTGTAGAAAACCATTCTGAACATAGAAATATCTCAGGCAAAGCAACATGGTAATCTTTAAATGCTATATCATTTCAATATTAACATAAAGTAATTTATGGATATTAATTTAACAATACCCTAACTCCTAAAATTATCTAAACCGACCTCTGATACTAACTATAAGGACTCGGCCTTAAACATTACATAATCGTGAATTAAATTAATAATTCACATTAAAGATATTTTCAGGTTAAGAGCTTTAAAGAATTTGGACATAACTATTACATTACTTCTCAAAAATTACAAGGTAGATACTTCTACTCAGTTTCAATTTTTTAACAAAATAAAAACTCTTGAAAAAAAAGATTCATGTCTAGTCCCATGTTTTAGACAACATGAATTTTCCTTGATCACATCCTTGACCCTATTCATCTTTAGGTCCTGTGAAAAACATTTCAAAACTTGGGATGAGCATAAAAAGCTCAGTAAGGGTTATAAAAAAAGAAAGAAAACATTAGTCCATCATTACATACATAACATAAGATCTTTAACATGCCTCATGAAATCATAAGATTTATGAATAATACATAGAAAAAAAATAAATTATAAAGGAAACTTGTGGCATCCATATCATACATGCATTGTAGTTATCACAACTACATAGGGAGTTACATTTGGAATACCCATCATAGTATATTCCCTAAATCTCTTAGAAGGGACATTCACGTTTACCTCCATCACATTACCCAATGCATTGGAGAGCTATCTAGGGATCACCTGCCCTAGGTTTATCCTAGAACCACCCATATACGTAACAATTCCCAAGAACCATAACATATTCGTAACACATAAAACAAACATAAAGGAAGGATAACATATCCTCATTTCAACCACAATATATCATTTAAATATATTGACATAACAAATCCATTATAAAAATAATTTTCAATACCAAAATATGTAAAAGAGTATATGTTATTTATTTTCCTTTTAAAAACATTACGGCTTGTTAATGAAGCCAAAGATCAATAATACTCACGGTGGCGGAAAGGTCGTTGTCACCGCGTATGTTAAAAGAAATATTCTTTTTTATTGTTTAGTAAAACGCTTCATAGAAAAATATTCCCTTTGAATGAAATGATAAGTAAAAGGTTTTTATACAGTGTATAAAAGAAAATCGTGTATTAAAACCAAATATTCCTCAATGAAATGAGATTGAGACGAAGTCCCTTACCTCTTGTCCGACTTGACCTATTCGTTCATTAATCTCCAGAATAATAATTTGAAGTTAATTTATACTTTCTTAAGAACATTTTTGATATTTATTATTCCTTTTATATCATTTAATACCATGTTATTAATGTTATGTAATCATTTATGTTAATAATGGTTGTTTTTTCGATATTTGGTACTTGAGTCAAAAATGGACTTCTTATAATTACAAGTTGTTCACGTGGTCAAAAGTTCATTATATCTAGAATGATATTAATGATTTATATATCATATATATCATATATATCCAGTATATACATGTATTTATAATAGTACATAATATTTGGAGGTAAGAAATGAAATGCACCGTTTATGGGGATGATAAGTTGTACGTACGCACGAACTCTACTTTCGTTTCTATTTATTATTTTAATGTAATTAAAACATAAAGATAAATAGGTATATTATAATTACAATATAATATCATATATAATATCATTAACATCATCCTTTATACATCCCACATATGGCATTAACCAGTCATATCACTTTGAGGGGGTGATAGTCCACACTTCCTCAAATGAAATTATCGCATTTACCCATAATGGAATCCATAAAGGTATGATATAAGTGAAAAATATAGAATCATAAAAAACATAAACATAATATATATGATATATAAATATAGTTCCATCTTAATGGACATTATGAGAGGCGGTAAGAGATAATTGAACAATCATCATTTCGTGAGGCGTTAGTTTGCTATCCAGAGAAACTGTATGTTCTTTACCAATTAGATGGAGGTGTGTGTAAGTTTAGTTCGAATCCTTCTCATAACAAAATTATATAATATTGATGGTACTGGTTTTTTATAAAATTATATAATAAAAAGAGTTTAGGGGTTGGAGAAGTAAAATAAAATAAATGAATTTAATATAAATTGTTACCTTTAATTCGGGTAACTCTCTTTGGTTTGAATCAAAAGGACTTCTTGAAGTGCCTTCTGCCAAAGTTTTGGATTCTAGGTGGAATAAACGGATATTGAGAGCTTATTTGGGTAGGGTTTGGATGAGCCAATGGGCTTGAGAGGTGTGAGGAATTGGTTAGAAGTGGTGTCCTTTTATAAGGGGAGGAGGGGCTCTTTAGAAAAGTGTGAAAATATTATTTTATTATATAATTATTTTCGGTGTCTAAAAGTCAAAAACTTATTAAAGTCTAAGATAATATGACTCATGGTCGAAATAAAATCATTAAATAATAATTTAATAGTTTTTGGATATTATTTTAATCTTTATAATATTATTTATTTAAATCATTTATTAATGAGGTAAACACTACATCATTTTTGTATCATAAATAATTTAATTTATTTGATTTCTAAAAATTATAAAAAAAACCATGATGTAGGAAATTTATTTATATTTCCAATTAATATTTATATTCAAAAATATAACTTACATAACCCCTTGTAAAAATTAAATTACTAAAAGATATTTGTTTATGTCATTTTTATCTTTACTTTACGATAATTAAAATAAAGTATCATTATCACTCTTAAGTGGCTCCATGGGGTCCCAAAATAGACCCAAGGATTCCTATGTTTGTCCATGACTCATCTAATAAGGTTAGGATAAGTGTTAAGATAATTTTGTATTATTATGATATTCTTTTTAACTTGAATTATCCTATTTACCTTTAACCTCGGTAAATAAAAGTCAAAAGTTACTATTCACCAAAAAAAATTTATATTATTGAACTACATTTTACTTACTAATAACAACCAAGTTTGTTGGATTTTTTAAATTCAATTCAAAGAGGCAGTAAATTTTCATTTAAATGAAAAATTCAGTCTTTTTAACTACTACTTAGTGGTTTCACTATTCATCCAAAATTGACATTTTTCAGAAAACTACCAAAAATTCAGCCTAAGATATATTTGATATTCTGAATTAAAAAATGATATCTATTTTACCAAATTCAAAACATATAATTTGGATTAATTAATTTAAAATTAATTCCCGTTGTCATTACAAAAAGCGTGTTTTTAAGAAATATTAACTATCAAAAGATTTCCACCTGTTTATGTCTAATTTCAAAGTGAAATTAATTCAAATGACAAGTATTGAATTAAATGGTAGAAATAAAATCTATTTACACTTTAAACCCAATTAAAATTATAATCAAATCATATAAATAAATTAAATTAATAGGCAGTTTTGAATTAAAATTCAGTATTTTTCACTATTCATCAAAAAATGAATTTCCTCAGAAAAATACCAAAAAATTACCCAAAGTAAATCTTGATGTCCTGATTCTGAAGAAGAATTTTATTTTGTCTAAAAGAACATATAAATGTGACCAAAACTAGATTTAAATAGGGTTTTTCATCAAAAGGTGGTAAATCTAACTTTTAATGAATATTAGAGTATTTATGCTTAAAATTAGATTAATTCACATTTTAAGCCTCTAAAATTTATTGGATAAATGTAAAAACATTTAACAAACATGTATAATCATATTGTAGTTATTTCTATTCATTACCACCTATAAAACGGCTACGCATTAACTACATTTAAAATAATATTATTATATTATCAGTGTGCACCATAAGATTTCAAAGAAACTCGTTGTTGCGTATCGGGTATGCCATCGACCATATCAACCCCTTTAAAGTAAAATTACTATTTAATTCACAAATAATAATAATTATGAAAATTTATTATTTCTTTATTTACCTGGTATTTTACATCCATATTAGAATATCAATATATTGGGGTATAATATAGCCTATATAAATAATCATTTAACCTATAAACACAATCCTTATCTTCTCTAAGAAATAACCCACATGGTTTATTAATTTATACCTCCTCTTCCAACTCACCATTGAGGAAGGAAGACTTGACATCCACTTGGAACATCTTGTATTTCCTTTTTGCTACAATATCAAGAAATATTATAATGGTCTTAAGACATATAACCATTTCAAAGTTCTTATAAAAGTACGCTCCTTAAACATTTGAACAACCTTTATGCACTAATATTGTGTTATTTCTTTCCACTTCCCCCGTTTCATTCAAATTTTTTCTAAACAACCACTTTATTCCAATCATATTTTTTTCTTTGGGTTTGTAAAATAAATCTTGAGTCTCATTATTTTAATTTTTTTTCCAATTCTTCATTTATAGTATCAACCCACTCTTGATTCTATAATACTTATTCAATATATTTTGGTTTAACTTGAGAGAATAATGAATTATGAGCTATTATCTCCATAGTTATCATAGTTTATACCTAAAAATTTTGATCTGTAATAATATTTTAGACCAAAACATACCTTATTATACTTGTATGAGATAAATTATGTTGTTCCTCAACACTTCAAATGATTTAGTATTATTCTCCAACCTATACATTTTCAACACTTTCATCTCTGTCTAAAATTTCATCACGTTATTTAACAAAAATAGCATCATCATCACTTATGGAACATAATTATTTATGTATAAAATTCTTATTTGAATATTATAGGATCTTTACATCATAATTATCATTAATTAATTAATTAAATTTTATGTGGAAATGGTATCCTCTTCCATTAAGAAGATATCTAAGAACAATTCGAGTAATACCACTTAGTTCAAACATAACCAAATTTTTAACCTATACTTTGATAATGGAAGGGGTAAAAAATACTTTAATATACTATAAAATTGGAGTCTTATAACATTATATCTCATATATAGACATATTAGAATCTTATATATAAAAATAATGAATTTTTATGTGAACTGCTACTCTAAATTCATACCACTAAATATACCGAGAGGTATCACAATCAATAAGAATAATTCAATCAAACTCTAGAAAGATTATATTATTTATTTCTATAACACCATTTTTATGGGTTATATGGTGCACTAAGTTAATGGTGAATATCATTCTTCTCAAGATAATATTTAAATCTATTACTAGTATAATCAGCACCATTATCTATCCATATTTTCATCATGGATTAATCGTACTCTGTCTATTAACTTCCTCTAAAACTATATAAATTAATAAGATCCATTTATTTCTGTTTCATAAAAATAATTCATGTAATATGAGAAAAAATAATCAATAAAAAAATAAAGTACTTATCTCTATTTTTTGATTATTTTATCATGGTTTTAGAGATTTCAGAATGGATCAGCTCTGGTGGATGGGCTCATTTATTTTCCACTTTCTTGGGTGGTGAATTTAAAAGTAATCCCATTTTAAGATATGAATAAAACTAAATATATCTATATTTTAAACATGGTAATATCATAAAAATAGTCACCTTGACTGTTCTTACTTATATTTCTTTATAAAACATGACCTATCCATCGATGTCAAAATAGATTTTCATCTTTTATTCTGGGATAGAATGAATTTTCAGTATCCCTCACTTAAAATAGATTACATTTATTCCAGTGTCCTATTGTCAAAACTCTCATATATTAAAGTATCTTGACCAAGAACAATTACTTCCTAAAAAACACATCATTTCCTTTATCATAAAGCTAAGAAACACTTAGAAAGTTGTGTTTCAATCCATCAATATAAAGAGTGTTTTTGGATTTTATATTTTCATTCCCAATAATAGTTGATACTATTACTTTAACTTTTATTGAACCATAATTTACAAATGTCAATAAGAATGTATTTAAATTTTCTACACTTATCAAGGGTTTTAAACCACCTATCATATAATATGGGAACCTATTGTCTAAGATCCATGAACTCTTTATTTCAGATGTTTTGAGTTCAACATAAACAAAAAAATATTTATTATTATCTTTTGTCTTATTCATAGAATTCTTTTGAGTATATAAATATAAATTTCTTTGGGATGTTAGAAAGATGAGAAATTAATTTTCATTGTGACTAGTTTCGTTACACCTCTGAAATACTTCTTCAGGAATATCAAACTGGTTTATATATTTTAGTCCAAAATCTATAATGTACTTCTATAATTATCCTTTTAAAGGGATTTAATCCTATTCCAATATTGATTCCAAATAATACTAGCTATATAATGATGTTTTTAGTTGAACCAAAACATGTTTTTTTTATCCCCAAAGATTTCAAAATACCAAAAAAAACTATAAAAACATTCTTACCTTTTTAAGTATCATGCTTTAAAGAATTTATGGGTTATATTCCTTTCTTATTTGACTCACTAAAATTGGTTACTTTTTGCAAAGAAAAATTATTATAGACTGTTAACAAATTTTTATTTATATTAGAATTATTCTCATTATTTTCAAAGTCTCTAGTTATAAAAGTTTTTTACTGGAAGTTAGTGCTCCAAAAATTTCATATTTATAAGTATTGCCAAATTTAGGCACAACCTTGGATTTCAAGAGTTTATTCACTTTCTTTTCTTCATCACAAACTTTTATATCACTATAAAAGATGATATATTTTCTTCACAAACTTCCTTCTTCCTAAAACATTAACCATTTTTTAATTAGATATATGAAATTTGGATCTAGAAAGTTTTAACCAACTTATATTGAATATGGTCAAAAACCTTTTATTTCTTCTTCACTCATTATTCTATATTAATGTTAATAGTCTTTTAAATATCAAGAATATTATTTAAGTTATAAATAACCTCCAATAATGTGAATATTTCTTCTATAAAAATATATTCCATTAAATTGGATAATTGATTCTTCTTCTTCAGTATTCGGATTTATTTTTACAATTTAGAGATATTTGAGAGATAATAAATAAATTATTTCTTCAAAAAAACTATATATCAATATATTCTTCTTCACATTTATAATATCATTCATTAATAGTAACATTTTCACTATTTACCTTCTCAATGAGAAATTTCTCACCATTTTAATAATAATAAGTCTCAACTTATTCTTATTTTTCACTACCTTTAGTTTTTTATGGGAATTTTATCATTTTATATTTAGGTTCCTTATTACCATTATGTTTAGAATAAAACATTGACCAAATGGCTTTATTATTAGATAATATTTTAGGATTTACCCATTCTGAATCACCATCTTAATTAGTTTTATATTTTGGACAATTTGAAATAAAATAACCAATAGCACCACACTTAAATATTTTAAATAGTAAATTTCCCTCATACTTTACTTTAACTATTCTCTATTTTCTATAGATAAGTTATATAAATTCACAAAAAAATTACTGTAAATATTCTTAAAAATCAATGAAACATGATTCTTCTTCAGAAACATCCTTCTTCTTCAATATATTAGGTTTAGAGGTGTTGAATGAAATATACTTTTTATCTTTTTCTTTTTCCATGTAGAATTATATTTTCTCATTTCATAAGATATAAGAATATTTTATAAATATTCAAGATTTATATCACCTAGTTATTTCTATTATAAAATAGACATGTTTGAATCACACTTATTGGGTAAGATACTCAAGATATTTCCTATAATAGTCTATTTTTACAAATTCTCATCATAGACACTGATCATGATCACACCTTCATTAACTCTTATGAAGAATTTTTCAATAGTCTCATCATAATTCATTCATATATTTTCATATTTAAGTCTCAAAAATTGTAATTCTCCCACTTAAATTTGTTTTTCCTTCATATATATTCTTAATTTTCCAAATTATATTTTTTTAATTCCTTTGTTTTTTATAAATTTACTTTTTGAAAGATAACAAAATAGAATTTCTTTTATGACCATGATTCTCAATATTCCTTTTATATTCAATTATTAAGGTGGAACCTTCAACATATTGGTTAAATCTATTATTTGTAACTTATAATACATCATAATGGATAAAAATAAGATATATAAACATTAATTCCTTATATACATGATAAAATTTCCCATGACATGTGGGAATCCCATTATTGTGCACCAGATTCAAATTATCCAATATAGATAAGAGAAAAAAGTGAATAATTATTCTTTTTGAGATAGTATTTAAAATCAAATATTAAAATACCCCATCATAAATTAGGGAAACTTTAATATTATACCACTTATTGTGCCACCTATGGGAGTTGAGTGATCATTGACAAGGGGGGAGAATCAATGGTATTAGTTATTTTTATGTTTATTTCAAAATAACCTTCACAACCAATTATGATGAGGGATGCATTGATTTCCACACATGTTCAAAAACATAACAACAAAACAACATGATAATTTACAAGTTTCACTTATCAATGTGTGAAGTCAAGTCCTTGATGTGATTTTAAACTCCCCTAGACCACACTACCCGATAAAATTTACCTGTGAGTACAAATAAGTAGGTTATAACCTTGAAACTTGAGTTTGAATGTATTCTAACTATGCTTTAGTGCATCCTTCACACAAGTGTTTCCCACACTTTAAAATGATAAAAAGTATATATAACAAATTATATTTCTGTATCCTATATAATTTTATCACATTTTTAGGTATATTGTGTTTTTCTTCTTATTCTGTTATTTTATAACAACAAGACATATCTTTAATTTCCATGCATAACACTACATTTAATAACTTAATTGGATGGATTCATCTCCATCAGGAAATATTTCTTTAGGATATTTGTATAGTATCAATTAGTTTTTCTTCCTCTCTACAATTCCCTAGTTTCTCTAACTCGAAGACTATGGTTACTTTATTGCATTAATACAAGATACAAGGACTTTCATCACAAAGGACAAAATATTTTAGAATCCTTGGGATACTAGATACATACATGATTTCCATATTATATTGAAACATCAAAATACTGCATAAAAACTAATTAAAACGTTCTTATTATTTTTATTACATCCATGGATTTATTAATAGTTCACTTCTTGGTTCCCTAGGGAAATGGACACATAATAAGGGTGAGATCAAATGCTTTGTAAGTGTACAGGTATAGTGGAAACTATCATAATAGGAATACACATTATATAATAGATAATAGTCAATAAACATGACGTATAATATATATCTTGATCATGAAAAATATCCATGGATTTAATTGTAATGAAAATAATTGCATGGATAACAATAACTGAATTCATGGTGATGAAATGAATAATGTCGAGCATCTTGATCATTTCTATAAATTCCTCATAAAATAAATTATTCTTGACATAAATATCACAAACAAGACATCATTCTTACTTCCAATTCCATATATAATATTTCATGCTTTCATTGGGTATACATACACTAAATACCCAAACTTATTATCGCATGAGACCAATCGATGCATCTAGGGGATATACAATTGTAAGCCCCACCCATCACTAATGTAAGTCCAATAAATTCAACACATAGAAGATATGAATAAAAATAAAATACATAATCAAATAACCTTCATAAACATCCCAATTGGAATAACAACATATGAAAAATCGATAATTTCCTCCACATAAATAAAAGGGACAACATTTTTATAACCCATCCAGAGAAAGAAGGTGGCTGGTTAAATAATACATATCTTGATGTTCCCCAGGTAATCTCATCCATAATAATTACTAATTAATAAAAAAAATATCCCTGAGGAAATATTAGATATATATATTATCATTATTTCCCATTTCAATGGAATAATGTGGATCACTAGGTTAATATGAAACTACAGGAACATTTATGATGAAATGAAAAGTGTACTTATAAAATAAATAAAGATAAGTTAGTAGAGAAGGGAAATTTCAAGGTGGTGGGTTATCAATAGAATACAGTAATAGTTTGTAATGGTAGGAGACCATATGAATGGTCGGTAAATTCTTCATTATGTCTTGTAAGAGCGTGTGTATTATCTAATTCATATCCCATGTGGGTTTTAAGCTAGGTGGTCATTCTTTGCCTCATTCATCATTCATTGTGTAAAGAATGAGTTGATAATAAACCAAGAAAAATTATCATGATTACTTTTAGGTGGATTTTTGAAATATCCGCATCCACTTTCTAGTATCCAAATAGGGATTTATTATCTTGGAAACTACTTATACTTTTACTTTATATAAACATTAGGATGCTACTATTGAAAATTTATAACGGTTTTGGTAAATCATGAGTCAAAAGGATATAAGGGATTGATAATTATATAGACTTGTAAATACGTTAAAATTCATGGAGAATATTATAAAATTATATCTATGTCAATTTATACACCACACAAAGGACTCAATTGGTTAATTTAATCATTTCTTGAGGAAAAAATTTGAGATGTAAAAACCCTTACATTAATTCATGAATTCCATCGAAGTGCTTGCGTATTATGTATAATCAAAATAACTATATTGATATATTAATTAATATCCTTATTCATATAAATAACCTTTTATGCACTTATTTTATAACCATTTATTACAAATATATTTCTCATTTATAGTTTATTTCTATTGTCGGGTCTTGGGATATCTTGATTGTTTGTTTCGTACGAGTAGCATGGGTCGATTATTAATTATTGGTTAAGATTTCATAATTAAAAGATCATATAAGTTATTTTAATTGAATTTTTATAGTTATTTTTATTTTTATAACTTCATTCTATGGGAGTTTTTTAACATAAATAAACATACAATTGGTGATGATCATGTTTCGGTGATTTTTAATGAATAGGCAGTGGTATATTAATTAGTAATTTTAATGTTAATGTTACCATTAAACCCCAAACTAAAATCATTATTTACTTATTTATATTATATTTTATTATTATTTAAGTTCTCATAGTCATATATGATATTATTTTCTGTTATTAATCAAATAGATGGTTAGACCAACCCAAACATGAACATAGAATAATTAATAGATGATTATGATTATGAAAGTGGTTTAGTTTTTCATAATATCATTATTAAAGAATTATTATGATATTATTTGGATATTTATAATGTTATGTATGATATTTTAATATATTTAATAGAATAAATAAATAACTAGATAAAAAAATGAGATATATTACTTCATGGAGGTGACAGACTGCACAACACATGATTTACATTTTCATTTCTAAAAGAATGAGATGGAAATAAGTTGGGTTATAATTTTTAAGCTATTAATAATTATTAAATTATATATTTCTCATTTATTTTTCAATTTTACTCTTACAACTAGTGAAGAGAGGTATTGGTGAAAAACAGAAGTCATCACTTCGTGGAGGTGGTATTCCTCACAATGAACGAATGAAAATTTCATTTTTATTAATAGAATATAAAAATTATGGTTAATAGTTATTTACTTATAATAATAAAATTAATTATAAAAATATTACTGATTTATTTTTATGGGAATCAAAAAATTATATTTGTAAATTTTATAAATAAAAGAAAAGAAGATATAAAAAATATACTCTCATTGAGGACTTGGGATTTCCCTTGGATGAGCACTTGGAAATGGAGGAATTAAGATAATCTCTTGTGACCATAGTATAAAGGAAAAGGAATATTATTATAGGGTAATTAAAATGTTCATAGTTTCAATTGTAATCCTAATATTTTTAGTGGTCTTGAAGAGGTGGTGAGGGGCCCCTTTTATAAGTGGTTAGAGTGGAATATTTGTTAATATTAAAACTTAATATAAAGATAAAACATGTTTAAAATTTAAAGGAGACTCCAAAATGTAAAATAAGGGATTAGTTAATTTTATAAGGTCAATAATTCCTGAACCATTAATTTATATTCATGTTTTAAACATTTTTTAAGTCCATTAGACCTATAATTTTTACTTTCACCATTTTTTATTTTGTTTTGGTAACTATTTTTTACCTAAGAAATTTACTTCAAATTACTAAAAATTAAATATTCCTTGTTAAATAATTTATATCTACTGATTTCAAATATGAAACATATTTTATTAGATAATATTTCAGTGTAATAAAATCAATTTTAACATTAACACTGATAATGCGTAAAAACTTATTTTTAGAAAAATTGTATTTGTAAGATTATAATTTAGGTGTAAGATGCAATTATCAATGTTTTAAGTTCTCATAACATAAATTAGTTTATTATAAAATATTTATGTATTACAAATAAATCCAAAACTAAATTTTTCCACAATAATATTATATTAAAATAAAATTCTAAAAATAGTTTCTTTTAATGGAAAATATTACTTAATTTTATAAAATTATAAACATAGGTTTTCTTAATTCATAATTTTATTTTGAGATATAAAGTTTTACTATTTAAATGTATATTTTATCATGGAAATTTTTTTATTATTATTTAACTTGTACATACTTCTTAATATATTCGTAAACACTAAGGTTTTATCAAAAATTGTAATTTTCACCATTCACCTAAAAATTAATTATTTTTAAAAAATATAAAAAAACACCTAAATATAACTTTTTCATGGTGAATTAAAAAATTAATTATTTTTTATCAAATTTAAATTCTAGGATTTGTAAATTTAACTTCTAAAAATGAATAAAGGCTCTTTTTATTATGAGGTAGTGTGAATTGTATGATAATTTTTAGGGTACAGTGTTTACCTTCTCTAGTTGGGTCTCTTGTATTAAATACCCCCCCAAATAATTTAATCCAAAAAAATTTATATATGTCATATCATAAAAAATGTTGGTAATTATTCACCATTTCCTTTTTTAGTTCCTACATTGTCTCCTTTAACTTGTGATTTCTTCAAATCACTTTCACTAGTTAATTTGTCTGATTCCACAACACTTTCTCTCTAGTGTCAATAATTTGGATAGAAACTCAAAAATAAATCAATTTATGTTATAATTATATTCCCTTATTTGTGAGTACATGTTTTGGGTCAGTAATATACTTCCTCAGCAAAGAAACATGGAAAACGTTGTTCAATTTAGATAGGTTGGGTGGAATAGTAAGACTGTAGGCCATAACTCTAATTCATTCCAAAATTTCAAATGGATATATGTACGATAATTTCATTTCCCCTTCTTCTCAAACCATATAAATACCTTCCATGGATATACCTTTAACAATACATGATACCCCTCTTGAAATTTCAAATCATTTCTCTAATTATCTGCATAGATATTCTATATACTTTGACCATCTTAATTTGACTTTGAATAGTTCTCAATTTTTTTATTATCTCCTCAAATAATTTCAAGCCTACTAGATTCCTCCCTCCAACCTCATCCTAAAAATTTATATTATGAATCATATTCTTTTATAATTATTTATATGGTGTCTTCTTGATACTCTAAATAAAGCTATTATTATATGAAAATTTTACCAAAGGAAGATATTGACCCCATGTACCATAATATTCAAGAGGGGATAACCTTAGGATGTCTTCTAATTTATTAATAGTCCTTTCAAACATCCCATAAATTTTAGAGTGATAGGTGGTGCTCAAATGAATGTTAGTGTTGATATCCTACTAAAGTATCATCTAAAATTTCAATATTAACCAATGGTCACAATCAGATACAATTGATATAGGTGCATCATAAATTCTCACTACTTCATTGATATAGAGTCATTAAAGACATTCGGGGGTAATTCCTACCTAATACTTATAAAATGTGTAGACTTGGTAAGGCAATCCACTATGACCCATAGAGTATTATTCCTATTATGAGTCTTGAGAAGTCAAGTGACAAATTTCATGGTAACATTTTCCCACTTCAACATTGGTATAGGGTTAGGTTGTGTGACTCCTTTAGTATAGTGTCTTTTAGCCATTACTTATTGGTATACCAAGAATCTTGACACATAGTCCACAATTCCCACTTCATACCATCCCTATAAATATGTTATATTAAATCCCAATACAAATATTTCTTACCATGGTGTATATATAAATTTTATCTATGTGATTTATCTAACAATTCCCTTATCAAATCAGGTATGGATGGAACACATAGTCTCTTTCCAAACTATAACACACCATATTCATAGGTGAATTCTATTAATATTTCACCATTAATTGTGTTAATTATATTTTTTAAACCCTCATCTTCATGTTTTAATTTCTTTATCTACTCATGTAAATAAGGTTTGGAAATCATTTGGAAAATGAGTGATGTTTCTCCTTCCTTAATGATTCCAATATCTAAATTTACTATCTCCATAAATATGTGATCCTTATCTATCCTCATCTTGGATAGAACTCCGAGATATTTTCTACTTTAAGGCATCATCCCCCTTGAGTTTTTTCCTAGGGTGGTAGGGTATTGAGTTATCGTAGTTCATGAGTAGTTCTACCCATTTCCTTTCTCTCATGTCGATCTCCTTTTGCAAGAAAATGTATTTCAAATGCTTTTGATATATATATATATATATATATATATATATATATATATATATATATCTCACATATCTCACCATATATATACTTCATCCATATCTTCAAGGTGAAGATTATAGATATCAATTAAATATCATGAGTTTGGTAGTTCTGATCATTGATCTTCAGTTTCCTTAATTCATATGCAATTAATCTATCATTTTTCATAAGGAAAAGTCCTAATACATTATTAAATACTTCAATATATATTAAAATTCCTTATTTTTCTAAAGTTATATTCAATACTAGTGCATTGAACAATATCCTCTTTCACTCCTCAAAATTATCCTCACATTCCTTTGACCATGTGAATTTTATCCCTTTTCATTTCAAATTGGTTAACAGGTTGGCTAGTTGAGAATGAATTTGAAAAAATTATCAATAGTGACCTGTTAATACAAAGAAACTACATATCTTAGTTATATTTTTCAATGTTTTATATTCCTTTAATATCTTCATCTTTAAAGTATCGACACATATTCCATTCTTAGAGATAATATGGATAAAAAAGAAACATCTTGTATCCCAAATTCAAACTTATTTAATTTGATATACAATTTTTTTCTCTAAGAGTCTCAACCAAAATTTAAAAATAATTCTCATGACCCCCATATATTTTATATTATATCAATATATCATAAATTAATATCACTAATAAATCATCAAGATAAAACTTGGATTTTCAATTCATCAGATCCATAAACACAAAGGGTGTATTAGTCGGTCTAAATTGAATTACTATAAACTAATAATTTTTATACCTCGTAAAAAATGTAGTCTATGATATATAATCCTTATTTAACCTTAATTAGTGACAACTATAGTGAAGATAGATCTTTGAAAAAAATTGATATCCCTAGATTTAATAAAATATGTCATCAATGTGTGGTAGAAGATAAAAGTTCTTTATAGTAATGGAATTTATATCCCTATAATCACTGCATGACAACATAGAACCATCATTATTATTATCTAAAACAACATGTTCATCCTAAAGTGAAACACTAGGGAGTATGAATCCCTTATTATACAACCCTATTAGTTTTTTTAGCTCCACTAATTACATTATGTCCACTCAGTAGGGAATCATAGACTAGTTTTCATTTAGGATGAGTTCAGCAGAAAACTATACTTCATGTTTGGGTGGATGTCTATGTAATTCTTCATAAATCACATCAATATATTCACACTAAAATGGTACATCCTCATTTATTAAGTTTTACTTTCCAACCATAGGTTGTATCTTCATTTCTTCTCTAAGGATTTCATTAAGTTGTGTAACTGAAGGAGGATCCATGAATGACTTAGATAATTAGGCCTCGCCTCTAAATATAAAAAAAATCTACTCCTCCTTTAGGAATTATAATGTCCTTCTATTGGAATTAATTTTTTAACTTTAACTTAAAATATAATTCATACCCATGATTATATAAAAGTAAACCATATGTATGATAATCAGGTTTTCATGTAGGTTGTGTATATAAATAATAATGGGGACTAACTAACATACCATCATTGAAATAATATTTCCATCATGTGTCTTGAAGGAAAACTCATTTCTTAGGGTATTGGGTAATATTTTAATATTCTCCATAAATAATAATGATATAAAAGAGTATGTATATCCAGAATCAAATAAATCATTAGCTAGTTTTGATTTTACAATCAATGTACCTATTATAACATATTTAGAAACATAATCTTCAGTTGTGGTTATTTCATAAGCTTCACCCCCCAGACATCTTCTGAGATGGATTCCCTAAACCCTTGGGGAATTAGTTTGAGTAATTCCTCATATATTTATAATTAATTCACTGAATATTAGTGACTTCCTTATTTTCCTTGAATTCATAATCTAGATGTCTCATATCTCCATACATGTAAAAAAACTCACATTCCCTTTAAGTAATTTCTAAAGTGTTTATTTATCTAATTATCATATGTTGGATGTCCCATCATTCCATTATTCTCCATTGTCACATTTTTCTTTCATTGTTCTCAATCATCATATTATTATCTTGAATTACTTTAAAAAGTATGACATTGATAATTATTTTTCTATCTTGATGGAACATTATACTATATCAATGTATGATGAAAAATTTTGAGATACTAGTTCCCGTTTATAGGATAAACTTAAGACCATAAAAGAAATTTTCAATCCTACTTTCTGGTTTATGTATATAGTCGACAACATGCCTAGAAAAACATTTAAAATTATCCTTATGCTCAGCAACACTCTCATCTTACTTCTTCTTCAGATTGTGTAATTTTATTTCCATATTATATTTTTCCTCTTGAGGGAAGTATATCTCAAAGAATATCACCTTCAAATTATTAGATTCCATGTTTTGTATCTCCTCTTCCTCCTTAGTATTTTGAATCAATGGCCACCATTGATCAGAATTTTACCTTATATGATGAACTTTCATATCAACATTATCCCTTTAATTACTTCCCAAAATGAGAAATATCTTCTCTAGGGAAATAATTCATTATTCAGTCATTAATGGATTAGTGGTCCCATTGAATGGTGGAGTTTGTAATCACTTTAAGTGGTCTAACACTATTTCACCATGTTATGGATTAGAAATTTTATCCATAGGGGTAATTTTATTGGTCATACGATAAGTCAAATATACTAATATAGAAATAATGTTCTCAGTTCCAACACCAGCTATGTTGACTTTCTCTGGAATGAAATCCCTTCATTGATTACAGATGATGATATGATTCCCCTTCTCCCCATTCGAAACCATATCTAAAAAATTCCATATACTTAATTATCAAGAAACATTATGAATATTGAGCCATAAAAATAATTAATAAAGTAAAAGTTATTTGGAACCCTAATGTTTTACCATAATTCCTATGATATTTGTATTCTTCAAAAATCTATTTTCCAAGGTTCCTATTAAAATTCATTTTATGTCAATCATAATTCCCTAACTCTAGTAACCCAAATTCAATGGTTACTTTATTACATTGGTAAAAGATATGAGGATTCACATCACAAAGGACCAAATATTTTATATGTTTTACGAGACTAGATACAAAAATGATTTATATATTACATTAAAGCATCAAAATATAGCATAAAAACTTCTTGAAACATTATTATTTATTTTCGCGAATCCTTGAATTTATTCATATTACATTTCCTGGTACCATAGGGAAATGGAAACATAAAAATGGTGAGATAAAACACATAGTAAGGGTACAAGTATAGTAGAAAAAATAATAACATAACTAAACATTATAGAATATAGAATAATCATTAAATTTACCGTATAATAAATATCTTGATAATGAAAAATATCCATGAACATAATTGAAATCAAAATAATCCCATGTATAAAAATAACTAAATTCCTGGTGGTGGAATGTATAATTCCAAACACCATGATGTTTACCATCAATCCCTTATCCCAGACATCTTCAAGGTCACAAAAAAAGAAATCGTTTTTTCATCATTTTTTTATCTAATACATTATACTTTCATTGGGTAGGCATTCAAAAAATACCTATACCTTTTGTCTCATGAGACTAATCAATGCATTGATAGAAAATATAATCTCAGGCCCCACCCATCACTTATCAATGTCCAATGCAATCACCATATGAAAGGTATGAATAAAAATACAAAACTAAATCAAATTTACTTCAAAAACATCCATATTTTAATAACAAAATATGAAACATCAATAATTTTACCCATATTAACAAAAGGGATAACATAATCATGACCCATTCCGAGAAAGAAGGTGGATTCTTCAACAATACATATCTTGATGATCCCTAAGGAAACTCATCTATAATCATGGATTAGTAGTCAATGGTTATCCTTAATTAAATTGTAGATATAAAAATTATTGATATTTTCAATTTCAATGGAATAATATATATCTCTATTTAAATATATAACCATAGGAATATTCATGATGCAATTTAAAGTACCCTTATCAAAGAAATAAAGATAAGGTAGTGGGTAAAGGTACTTTCAAAGTATTGGGTTATCAATAGAAAATGGTAATAGTTATAAATGGTGAGATATCATAAAAATGGTAGGAAAATAATTCATTATGGTTTGTAATATCATGTTTATTATCTAAAAAATATCCCTCAAGAGTGTCTAGCCGATTTTGTGGTCTTAGGTCCACTCATTATGCATCGAGTGAATTTTGGGTTGATGCTCACCCATATTTTTTTTGGGTGATTACCCCTCGGTTCATCTATTATATAGCCATATATACTTCTAGTATCCAAATAGGGGTGTAATATTTAGGAAAATATGCACACATTTACTTTACCAAAACATCAGAATACGGATATGGAAAAGTTGAAGTTTTATAATGATTTTGGTAACTCTTGATTCAAAAGGATATGAGGGAGGGATGATGATATAAACTCATAAATACCTTAAAATTCAGGTATAATATTATTAAAGTACATCCATTTTAATATATAAAAAATGAAACAAGTGGTGAATATATATATATATATATATTATCTCAATGAATCAAAATTAAGATGAAAAATATCTTTCCATCATTCTTGAATTCCATGAAACTGATTGAATCTCCTATAAAATTAAAATAACTATCCTAATAACTTAATTTATAACCTTATTCATATCAGTAACCATTTTTACACTTCTTTTATAACCATGTATTACAAATATATTACTTAGTAACAGTTTATTTCCATCCTCGGGTCGTAAGATATTTCAATTGTTTGTTCCAAACAAGTACCATGGGGGCGAGGCCAATTCTTACTTATTAGTTCAAAGTTAATCATTCATATATATTATAAGGTACTATAATTTATGTTTTATAATTATTTATAATGTTATATTTCATTTTATGGGAGTGTTTGGTTATGATACTTAAATATAAAATCGACGATGAGCATGTTTCAGTGATTTTTAACAAATGGTTGTTGGTATCTTAATTAATGAGTCTAATATTAATGTTATAATTATAAAAGAAAAATATAGTCATTTTTTTCATATTTAAATCATATATTATCAATATTTAATTTATCATAGTCATCCATGATATTATTTTATAGCATTGTTCAAGTAGGTTGTTAGACCGACCAAAACATAAACATACCGTAATTAATGGATAATTATGATTATGGAAGTTATTTATTTTATAATAATATAATTATTAAAAAATAATAATTATATTAATTTTATACTTTTAAGATGATTATTAATATTTAAATATATTTAAATAAATAATAAAGAAACTATATGAAAAATAATATATGTTACATTATGGATGTGGTACTCCGCACAACGCATTATTAACGTCTTCAATTATCAAATAATGAGAGAAAAATAAGTTAGGTTATAAATTGTATCTTAAAAATAATTATTATATTATATATTTAACATTTATTCATAAATTTCCCCATTGTAAATATCAAAGAAAATAATTGATGAAAAACGGAAGTCGTCGCTTCGTGAGAGAGGCAGTCCTCACAGTGCACGAATAATGATTTATTTTTTCTTAATAGAAAATTTAAAATGTGGTTAATAGTTATTCCCATAGAATAATAAAATTAATTATTAAAAAAACTGATTTAATTATATAGGATTTAGAAAATTATATTTTTGAAAGTGTGAAATAAAATAAAAGAAGTAATGAAAATAAAAGTACACATGTTGAGGACATGGTCTTTCCCTTAGAGGAGTCCTAAGAAATAGAGGCATTAGGGCAATATATTCTGAAAAAAGGCTCAAGGAAAATGAATAAGATTCTATGTAAATGAAAAATGGGATTATTTTAATGATTAAACTGAATTTTTAGAGTATTCCTAAATGGGAGGTGAGAGACCACTTTTATAAGTGATGAAAATGGAATTGTTTTTAATATTTCAACTTTATATAAAGAGAACACATGTTTCACATGTTAATAATACAATAAAATTAATAATAATTTAGTTTATATTGTTATAAGGTTGATAATACCAAAAATATTTATTTTTAAACATGTTTTATACATTTTTTTAATCCCATTACTTTTAGAATTTTAACTTTTATCATTTTTCATTTTACCATGGTAACTAATTTTTCCCTAAGTAATTTACTTTTAAAGAGTAAAATTTAAATATACCTTATTAAATAATGTGTACATAATTATTAAAAATATAAAATAAATCTATCAAATAAAATTTATATGTGTAATAAAATCAATTTTATCATTAGTGTATGTAACTCGTAAAACCCTGTTTTTATAAAAAGTGTATTTTTAAGCGTAAAATTTATGTATGGGATAAAATTATCAATGTTTTATAATTTAATAAAATATATTTTTTATTATAAATTTTTGGATATTTAAAATCAATCCAAAACTAAATTTTACAAGAATAATATTTAATTATAATAAAAGACTAAAAATAGTTATTTTATAGAAATATTTTACTTAAGTTTATAAAATGATAAAAATAGGTTTTATAAATTCATAACAGTTTTTTAAGATTTATAGTTTTAATAATTCAATATATTTTTACTCATGGAAAATATTTTATTTTTATTTAATTTATAATAACTTATTTTTATATTTATAAATTCTATAGTTTTAATCTTTAAATATATCTTATTAATAGGTGTTGGATTATTCCGTCTCATTTTACTCTTGTTTGGAGAATCATTCATGAAAAGATGACCATGGATGTCCTATTGTTGAAATAGTCTATTAATTTAAACTCACACTATTTTCTACATTATTATAAAATGGATGAAATCAATCATTTATTCCTTAGAAGAAAAACAGTTGTTGCTTTATGAGCTGTAACAATGGACCTGTTTGAGACTTGTATGTCACGTTCAACTGGTATACAGGAACAGATGGAATATTGAACACAAATTTATTTATCCCATCAACTGAATAACCTCTTGTTAGCATCAATCATGGAAATCATCCATGTGATATGGAATATTCAAAACAACTGGTCTGTGTAAATTTTTCTTTCAATTTATAATTATCTTTGTCTCTGGTTATGAAAGCTGTAAAAAATAAAAATGATACTCAAAATGGTTTTTTTGATAACTATATTCAGGATTTGACTATGTTTAAAAGTATTTGTGTTATATTTAATTATCATCCTCATATGGGAACATTGGAATTCATATGGATTCTTTCATTTTTAGTTTGGATCAAGTGCAATACTGATGGATCCTCAAGGGGAAATCCAAGAACATCCTAACTGGTTGTTATCTTCATAAACCATTTGGGTGAGATATCGGGATGTCTTTATGGTTCCTGTGGAATCTCAATTTCCATTTAAGATGAAATTATTGCCATTATTATTATGGTTGAAATGGAAAATAAAAGAGGTTGGAATAACTTGTGGTATGAATGTGACTCCACCACAGTGGTACAAGAAATAAAAAATTGTATAATTTATATTTCAAGGATATTAAATTACAAATTGAGAAATTAAATATACTTACTATAATCCATGAACTATATCATCACACATGCATACCATTATGAAAACTGTTTGGATGATGTTCTTGCTAATAAATGGATCTCTATGACTGATTTGACCATTCTAAATGAGTTACCGGGAGATTTTTCTTCCCTTTGGAGTAAATATTACTATAATAAACTTTTTTTCATATTTTAATTTTTCCTCATTTCAATAAAAGATACTTGTCCTTTGGAAAATTTCTCAATATTTTTAAAACAAATTATTTTATGAGAATCTCAAAAATTCACCCTAAGCTAATTTGTCAAGTTTAATTCAAAAATGAATTCATTTTAATAAAATATAAAATATATTATTTTTAAATTTATCTTATTAAAATGAATAAAGGATATCTATATTCTGATAGATTGTGCATTTCATGTAAATTGTTAGGATATAGTGTTTACCTTCTTAGTTTGATCTCACGTATTACACAAAATCTCTCTCTACTACAAACTTCATAGACACCTTTCCAAGAAAATCATAGTATGCACCACACCACTTACTTCTTATTTAATGAATATATATTCACATAATACTTTTTGAATAATATTTTATAACATCCTCTTTTTACAATCTTCTTCCTATAATAATAAAGTTACAAAGTATTCAAATTAGAGTTTGACTCAATAATCAACTATCTTCAAAACTCTTATTGATCCTATTAATAATTAATGAAATAACTATATACAATAACTATCGCATAACTAAATATAAATATAGAAAAATATAAAGTGATCCATAAATATCTCTATATGCCTTTTTTATGAAACCCATTTAATTTTAAATTTAGATCTTTTAAATAACATCCTGAATCACATTCCTTGATTGTGGTATTTATTTAAATGAATAACTCATTGATTGTAATAATTTAACTTTTTTTATGATCCATTTAATATGATTTAATCCACAATAAATCATTGAATTCACCCCATGCTCATTTCTGGCATTTAGTTTTTCACTACTACAAACACGGTCAATCCTTATAATTTCAAAAAGTCTGTAAATAAATATATATTGAGATTTAACTCTACATCAACCTTATTTTTTAAAAAATATGTCTTTGTTTGGAATAAACTCTACATCACAACTCTATGTCCATTCCTTTCCTAAATTTCTACTTCATCTGGAATGAACTCTATGTCTCAACTCTATATTGAAACTCTATGTCACAATTCTATGTCACAACTTGACGTCTCAACTTTATGTCTACAACTTTAGAAAATTTAATAAAAATGTAATTTTAAGACTTCAACATGACTCATCTCCAATCAAAATGACCACCATTATGGATTTTTGGAGCTTCTTCAGTTTTTATAGGGAAAAAATTTCAACTAAAAAAATCACATAAACATTGTGCTCCTTTACAACACAATATAGTGTAATGAATTTCTAGGTAAAACACCTTTGAAAACTCTATATACAATGACTATGTCTCTGTTGTGACATCCACCTATGAAATTTCAATACTCACCTTTCACAAGTCAACTATGGCCACAAAAAGTCTCATAAATGGATTCCTATTTCTCATGGGTGGAATGAAAATCATCCATAGGGACAACTATGGTTTGGCTCATTCTAAACTTCATATTTTGATATCTTTAGGTGTTCTATGATATTGGGAATATCTCACATACTAATAAAAATATCATGAGTACCTTTAAACAACTATATTTTACCTTTAAATAGATTATATCCTACCTTTATGTATGTCTCTAGATTTTGTGTGACCTTTACATGACCCACACTTACCTTAATGTTGAAGAAAAAATCCTACAGATACATTTACATACCAATAAAATGGTTTCATACCTTTTCGCATGAATTCTCTTACCTTTATGTAGAACCTAGTCTTTAATGATACCTTTATGTATAATGTAAAATATTTCAATTACCATTATTCATCTAATGGTTACCTTTATATATCCAGTGATTTTTTCAAATTACACATAAATAGGTCCGCAATTTTGCATAGTACTTTCATACATAACACAAAACATATCAAAACCTGTTAGTTTAATCCTAAATCCTTCTCACTCACTTTATATAAATACTTAATTTTGAGTTATAATATGACTTTTTCATTGGAAAAAAAGACAACTCAATAAAATATATCCACTTCAACTTATCTTTACTCCTTCAACCATGGGCTCAATAAGTCTTTCAAACTAAAAGTCTTGCGGGGTGACTAAAAATTATTATGGTTGAGTTTAAATTTTCACATAGGACTCTTAAATTTTTAAAATTTCAGGATCCCATAGAGAAGATGATTCATGCTATAAGAATTTTTTCTAACTCATAATCTGATCTATGTAGCTTTATTTATTGGGTAGATGAAGAGTCGAAGGTTGTGAGATAATTTAAGGAAAATTAAAATCTTGTCTCCCATGTGAAAAGATCATTAAATGTTGATTTCCCAACATGCATAGAAGAATTGTTAATACTTACACCTAGATAAATCATGGAAATTATTATTTCAAGCACTTGGAGGTTCCCCATCTTATATTATAAAGATGTCAAAATTTTCAAATATTTTTCCCCTAATCCATAGAAGATATAATACAGCCACATACTAAAGAATAAGAAGATATATCATAGTGGGGGTGCTAGAGGAAAGAGCATATATTACAATAGGTTATCGACTAGATCAACTAGATTAGTTCACATGAAACTGATCTAGAAATATTGAGCTAAACTCCAAGGAAGTTTTGGATAGTGGAAGACTGAGGGAACTTTCCATTTTTAGTTTTCATTTTAAGTGTAACTTTATAAATTTTTTTAGGAACTATTATTCTAAATAAATTAGTTTAATTTAGTTTTATGTGTGCTATCTTCTAATCTATTTTTAATTGTTTTCGAGTCAATAAATTAAAGTATTTGATTTTATTATTTAAATTTTTTATATGAGGTCTTCCCTATGAGCTTCGTGGTTTTAATTAGGTTTGTCCACCTGGAGGAATTTGACTTGTTTAATCACTTTTATAGGATAAAAATCATATTTAGGTCTTTTTATGATATTCAATTATAATTATGTGTTCACTCATAGGTATTTTTTTGAATATTGGGAAATATAATTAGATCATTATTTTAAACAAGGATAAATTGAGTGTTTAAAGAGGTAAAGCTTGTTCATTTCCATTATCTTAGATCTATCCATTTTAGAAAGTTATGCCTCTAATTTCTATCTTTAATTCATAACTTCCTTCTAATTTAATTGTTTTAATTTTCCTTTAATTTTGTTTGAACTTTTAAAATCCCTAATTTGTTTAACCTTTTTAAAAATAAAAAAAATGACTGTTTTATACTTATCCTAAAACCTCCTCGATATACATCCTTGGGAGCTATTATTTTTTATTCTTTAGGGATAAAATTATAATAAGGGGTCCACAAAAAACCTCTTATTTAAAAAACTCACACCATGAATCATCCATATAAGAAGAAAAGTATAACAAGGTATCACTAATGATCCATTCATGTTAAATATCAAGCTGACCTTACCCAGTTCACACATCATCTACTCAAGGGAGATCTGGTTCCATTTTGTGTCATCGACAAATGTATTCAAGAAGGTTCATTGGGCCCGACAACGGTTGTGTGTTGAAGCTCATTGGCTACTCAACTTGCTCTAATCGCAAGTTTCTATTCGACTATCCTATTTAGATCTTGCGCAATGGAAACTATGCAGTTTTGGGATTTGTGGCTTAGTGTTCAAAGGGCTTCTAGATGCTTCCAAATTTGGTGTGATTTGATTTAGTGGCTTCGGTTTAAATTTTATCTTCCCTTAGTGTTCTGTTTTGTTTCTTATTGGTGGTGATGATGGTTTTTGGTGATCAGTTGTCTCTAGCCTTAATGGTCTTTCAGCGTGATGGGTTGTATTGGGGTTGTTTGCTGTGGCTTTTGGTGGTGGATGCCGGTGACGATGGCGAGGTGTGCAGTCGATGCACATCGATCATCTCACTGGGATGGCGTGATTTGAAGTGACGATGGTTTGAATTTTGAAACTGGGTGTGTGAGACGGATAACCCGATGAATTAGTTTTGTTTTACTATTTTGATTTTTGAATTCTATAATGTGGGTGACTTGATGTGAAGGAATGGTTCTGTAGGGGTTCCCACTTACCAGAAAGTGATTTTTCAATAAAATAAAAAAATGGATTGTGGTGTTACACTTGGTTTTAAAATCCATAATTTCCATTAATTTAATTTTTACCCATGGCCATCAGTGGACATAATATCAATCAATATTACATGAAATGTCTAAAGATATCCCTAATTAAACCTACTCTCTCTCAAGTTCTAAAAGAAACATCCCAAGTTAAAGGCTCTCATTGTCCTCTCATAATTAAACACATCTCCAATATCCAAAGAGACTAAAGAACCTAATCATGGTCTAACATGTTACAAAATAACTCAAAGGACCCCCCCCCCCATGGGTCCTAAGTATAAATACGACACACTTAGTATTAATCCTACAACCATCGGTGGTCATGGAATCAATGTTCTTGGATAGAGTGGATAACTCAAGAGGGAAGGAACTGATTTTATAATAAAATTTTTTATTTAAAAACAATTTAAAACTACATCCTATAATTTATTAAAATAGATGAATTGACTAAAAGTGTAGAAATATATAATTTGAAGTTTTAAAAATATTTCTCAAAGACTATATCACAACCCGGTTAAAAATTAAAAAAATAACTTTATCTTTTAAAACAAATATAAACATATCAAATATAGTATATAGATCATTAATTAAATATAACTATCATAATATTTATTTTTAAAGTAGTTTTTAATGAAATTAACTGATTTCCAAAACAAATTATGAAAAAATATATTAAGAGAACGTGCAAATAAATACAAGTGTTATAGTCCCAAGATAAGACCTAATCGTCTATACTTGAAATTCATGCGCTATCAATCATTTTTATTTAATAATAAATTTATCCACAGCCTAGATCAGGTTTTATAGATACAACTACTCACATGGAATTCTGAGCTACACAATTCCACTTCTACGATTATTCATGGAATAGAATATCTAAAAGAAGTGTGAAGAGAGTATCAAAACACTATCTAATATTGAATAGGATTTTATGCTTAATATTTAAATAAATAATGTAAGCACAACTTGAAAGTATGTAAAACAAAGAATAATAAAGAAATAATGTAGAAGTAATTTTCTGTTTCTCTTTCTTTGATCTTCTTCAGATGATTAGAAATGATCTTATTCTTCTTATGAATTGTACTTAAATAATTCTTTGATATCACTTTAAACATTATTCACAAGGTTTATATATTCTCATGAAAAAATTATTCTCATATATAGCACAAAAAACCATATTTCTTGAATACGCACTTAAGATTGCATGTTTACTTATTTCACCTAGCCAGTTGATCAACCAACCAACCACTGTGCATGAATAGTTCCTTAGATTTATAGTTTTTAGATATTCTTATTAACCATTATAGGATAATAACAAAATAAATCCATGTACTTAGTAGGTAATCCTGAAATTCATGATTTTTATTAAATACATCTGAGTAGTCATTTAATAATAATCATTATTAAATCCTCTCTCATTGAATCTTTGACTTTCATTAAATTCTATAAACTATTAATTTTAATATAATTTAAACTTAAATTATAGATAGGAATAACATCAAATACTTTATCAAAATTATAGTACTTCTAGAGGTAGTGGAACTAGACTATTGGTATTAGATTTAGACTAGAGATAGTGGATTTATACTGGCAGTAGAAGAACCGTCAACTAGTGATATAAAAATTATACTAGCAATAGAAGAATTATACTGGTGTTAGATGATCTATACTAACAATAGTAGAATTATAATAATGATAGAATAAGTAATATGATGGTAGCAAGCTATAACTGACCAAGTCATATCCCTTTTGGAGATAGCAAAAATAGTCTTTCATTAGTAGGTTTTGACTAGTAGTAGTAGAATTTCTTTGTCGGTTTTAGGATTCAATTGATAGAAGTGATATTTGGATTTATGATAGTATAATCATCTTATTGTTAATATAACCTTTTTTGTAGTAAAATATAACTTGGAGGAAGTATAATTGATAAAACACAATTTTGTTGAATATTTTATAGTTAATAAATGAAAAAATTTATCCACATTGTGTTAAATATGTTTATTTATAAAATATTTGGAATTAGATCATTCCTTTGAAAATTTAATGAAAATTCCAGTTTATCCCTTTAAAAATTTACTATTGTATTTCAAACATAAATAATTTTATTTGAATTGTTTAAATGTAAAATTTTCTAACTATGTTCCTAACTTAATGGGATACAACTTTCATTCAGGATATACAAGCTAAATTGTGCATTAGATTGGACTTTATAGGGCATGAAGTCAAAGTGGGGCTGGACTCACTAGATTGGACATCAATTATGTATTTAAAACATAAATTTTCATTTGTACTTGTATTAGACCCAAATTTGAATAGGATCTCTATGAAAAATTTTATCATAAATATACTTTCTATAAGGGAAGTTGTTTTATGTGTTTTGTTGTCAAATAGGAAGTACAAGTCGGATTAATTTATTTGGACGAATTTCCCCATTCACACTTGAAGCCACTTAAAACCTAGCCTCCCCTCCAATCTATAAATTGGTTTTTTCTCATTTAGATGGGTTGGGAAGTTCATTAGGAGATTGGGAGAAGAGGATAAGTGGTTCAATACCATTTCAATTCATAATTGGATGAGGGAATCTACGAAGCTAGGATCTCCTCAAAAATGATCTTGTTTTCTTATTCTTTGTTGTAATGTAGTTTTACTTTCAATGAACTCTTAGTTTCTCTTCCACTTCTTCTATTATTTTCAATTTAAATATTATCTTAATCTTCCTCTTTATGATATAAATCAAAGGGTGTAAACAATATTGGGTTATCCCATTTCTAAATAATTTCAAATGCAATGTGTTTCTACGATGACTATGTCGCCCATGGAAGAGTAGTTTTCTTAGTAATCGATCGACCTATTAACTTAATCATTTATTTATTTTGAATCATTAAGCTACTATAATACAAAAAATATGATACATTAATTTATTTTTAAAATTTTAATAAAGTAAGATTAAAATTTAACAATTGACACCAAAACCATGAGGTCGATATTTGTGTAAATTGTGAGAGCGCAAAATTAATCGGTAAAACCAAACCACACAGGATAAATTTGTAGAGTTGAAATATAATCTCTAAAATCAATTCGTCCTTATTTCTAGAATTTATTTACTCCCTAATTTACAAATAACTATAATCTATTCTTAGAATGAATATCAATGTAAGGTGTTACGATTGTATGTTCTGAAGTTGTCCTAGGGTTTAACTATTTTCATCTTTGTGGTAATGTTAATTCTCACAGGGTATGAAGATTAAAAAATTTGGGGATCATAATTAAGTGGATGTGAATTTAAATTATTATTATTAATATGCATTTGAAGAGTTATAGTAATATATATTACAATTTTTAAAATATTTTCTAAAAAAATATCTTCCCATTGTGTTTTATTAATCAAATTTCATTTCAAAAACACAAAAAATACGAACTTCTTCCAGAATGAATCGTATTGTTATTTTAAAATCATTAAAAACCCCTTCACCCTATCCTAATAATTTTTTAATTTTATTTTATTCTATTTTCAAAATACCTTTAATATGTTGTTTTAAATTACTTTCTCATTTGAAAGACGACCTTTTTTATCCAGTCTACTACACCTAAGAAGTAAAAAATTACACGTCATTTGAAAGAAACCACGAAAAAACCATTCAAATTGATGTCATTTCTAGGGAGTAAAGTATTTTATTTAACTAATTATATGTATTTGTTTTCTTTTATTTTACCCTTTTGTTTTCTCTTATTTCTTCTTTATTCTTTCCCCTTTCTCTCATTTTTGTTTGTTTTTGTTTCTTTCCTATCTATTTTTTTTATATTTTAGACTATCAATTGAAACTTATTATCATTATATTATGGTCTAATATTACTAATTTATATGATTTATGACATTATCTCATCTCAAGGATCTCTTTTATCTAGACCTCAAGATTAAACGTAGCCTTAAAGATCGAATCAGACAATCTCGGTCTACAGGAAGTGTCGACATTTACCCAAATGGGGAATTCCTCCACTACAAGAACATTGAAATTGGAAACACTTATGAATATAACCTAAAATAAGAACCATTGGATAAAAACAATAATAATTAACTTAATAGAACCATTTGAGAATTGTTTTCACCCAACATTAACTATCAACCAAATTGCATTGCATACCCAAAGCTTGAATCATACTTGAAATTGAAATCTGGGCTAATTCACCTTGTTCCAAAGTTTCATGGATTTTTTTGTGAGGATCCAAAAAAATAGTAAAAAGAATTTAATTTTGTCTTCTAAACCATTAAACCAAGAAATGTGTCTGAAGATCAAATAAAACTAAGATAATTCCCACTCTCACTTGATGGAACTGTAAAGGATTTGATGTATTACTTACAACAAGAATATGTAACATGTTGGAACGATTTGAAATTTATTTTCTTGTAGAGATTTTTCCCAGAATCAAGGACCACTTACATCCATAAGGAGATCTTGTGGATCAAGAAATCATAAGGGGAGTAAATGTATGATTACTGGGAGTGATTCAAGAAGTTATGTGAAAGATGACCACATCACCAAATCAATGAAAAACTACTCATCCAGTATTTCTATGAAGGACTCACACATATGAAGAGAATCATGATGGATTACATAGTTTTTGGGGAATTGGTTAACAAGACACTATTAGACTCACATGAATTGATTGACAAGATGACACAAATCTCCAAATAATTTGGTGAGAGAGGTATACTACATGTCAGAGGAATACACCAAGTAAGTCCATCTTCTCTTGAAAATCATTTGATTGATACTAAGTTTGAAGAATTGACCACTATGGTGAGACAAATTGCATTGGCTCAAAAGACATCTCAACCCACTCCTATGATTCCATGTGGCATTTTCACTGAAATAGACCACCCATATGACTTTTTCCTCTGATTACGAGAGTTTGAGGATTGTGCAGTAGTATTTCTTGGGAGACCATATGAAAAACAACAATAGCCACATCCCCAAAGAAGTATGATTCCTTTACACCAATATACAATCAAGGGTGGATGGATTAATCATACATGAGGTATGGTTCTGGAAAAATCTTAAGGGTAATGTTAGTTCCAACACATTGAGAATTGGGAAGGAAACAACTTATACTTCTACACCTACCATTCCACCGAGATTCACCTCAACTCTGGAGATGCCTCATTCAAGAACCATTAATTATCAGCCTAAGGATAAGTACAAAGGTAAGAAAAATATTTATGCTGTTTCTTATAAACCCATTACATTTTCAAATAGAGTTGCACAAACCAATAATATGGATGAAAAGGTGATGTAAAAAAGAAGTTTTGGATACATTCAAGTACATTTAGATCAACATCCCTTTACTTAATTAAATAAAGAAAATCCCAAGGTATTACAAATTTTTAAAAGAACTATTTACCAATAGAATAGGTCTCAAGGGAAATGAGATGATAAATCTTGGAAGGAATATGTCAACACTCATTACACCAAATCTAGTAATGCCAACAAAGTTCAAGGATCTAGGGACTTTCACCATCCCATGCACCATATGGGAGTTACACTTTTATGATGCTTTATGTGATTTAGGAGCTTCCATAAATGTGATGCCTCACTCTGTATTCTCTTCTTTATAGGTTGGTGGGTTGAAGCCAATGAGAGTAGTGGTGTAGTTGGAGAACATAGTCATAGAATATCCAGTTGGAGTACTTGAGGATGTACTTGTTCGGGTAAGGGACATGATCTTTCTAGTATATTTATATCTTCTTAACATGGAGGATGATCAAGTAAATTCTCAGGCTTCCATTATCTTAGGTAGGACCTTCTTCAAAAATGAAAAAACGACCATAGCTTTCCATGAGGGAAAAATTTCCATGGTGTTTGTAGATGAAGTTGTGATATTTAATGTTATGGACTCCATGAAGTACCCCTCATAGGACCATTCTGCTCTTGTTATCTCCCATTTTGAACCACCAAATAAAAAACCCCATGGAATTTTATTGTCTTATGCTTAGAGAGATTATGAGTATTGGTTCTAGTTTGATATCTAATATCACTTCCACAATAATTTATAATGAAAAAAAATCTATTAGATTTAATTTTGAAATGGATTCATATTCTGATTTTGATAATTCTCACTCTGATTATGACATGGTGGTTGAGTATTCTGATGCATTTGATGCTTTATTCTATTATTTTGATGATATATATTCTGATACTAATTTTCATTATGAATATATTTCAGTTCCTTCAATTTCTCTATCCATACATCACCCCCTATATTGGAACTCAAACCACTTCCACCAAATCTAAAATACTCATACATGTTATGTGGTGAGAAATTACCTGTTATAATTGCTAACAATATCCCTTTCCAATGTGAAGAAAAACTTTTGAATATTTTTAGGGAGAACATCAAGGCAATTGGGTGGGCCTTGGCTAACAAATGTTGTATTGTCCCCTATATTTTCATGCATAGGATTATTTTGGAGGATGGGGATAAACTAGTGAGGTAGCCACAAAGAAGACTAAATCCAACTCTTCTAAAAGTTTAAAAAAAATAAGTTGAAAAATTTCTTGAGGCAGGTATAATTTATCCCATTTCAGATTCACAGTGGGAAAGTCCTATTTAGGTTGTGCCTAATAAATGTGTTGTTACAATTGTTAAAAATTATAGTGAGGAGTTAGTTCCATTGAGGGTGAAAAATAGTTGTTTAGTGTGTATTGATTATAGGAAACTAAATCAATCCACTCACAAGGACCATTTCCCCCCATCCATTTATGGACAAAATGCTTGAGATACTAGCTTGGAAGACACAATATTGTTTCTTGTATGGATTTTCTAGATATTTCCAGGTTCCTATTTCTCTGAAGGATTAGAAGAAGACAAAATTCACTTGTCCATTTGGTACATTTGCCTACAATAGGATGCCATTTTGACTTTTCAATGCCCCAGGTACCTTCCAAAGATGCACTGTGGGTATTTTTATATTTTTATTGAGACCATCATGGAGGTATTTATGGATGATTTTATGGTTTATGGGTATTCATTTGATGATTTAATATCTAGTTTGGTAAAGTTTTTAAAAATTTGTAGTGAAAAGAATCTAGTCTTGATATTTGAAATGTGTCATTTCATGGTAGAGCATGGAATTTTCTTAGGTCATGTAGTGTCAAAACATGGGATAGGTTGATAAATCTAAGTTAGATATTATTTCATCCTTATCATATCATTCATGTGTGTGTGATGTTAGATATTTCCTAGGGAATTCATGATTTTATCGGCACTTCTTCAAATATTTTAGTATGACTTATCTTCCTATGTCACGATTACTTCAAAAGGATTCTGATTTTATTAGGTCCACTAGTCTAGATACCCCTAATATGGGGTGAATCAGGGTATGAAATATTAAAACAACTACCTCTTTTGATCTTGTTTTGTTTTTAGAAAATACTCTCTTATCTCTTCTTCCCATTGCAGAGTATAAACAAACCTGAAAGCATGCACAGGACATAACAATTTTACTTGGTTCACCCTCACTAGGATACATCCAAGGAGAATACCCTAGTGATGTGTCGATGTACCAAATCCACTATAAGCACACTGTAGTTTACAAGTTCGAAGTGAACTCATGGTCCCTCTTGGTTTACAACGAATCACAATTTTAAAGTTTATTGATCTCTCAACTAAAGTGTGATCATCGGTTATTTAGAAGATCCACTCATAGTTTAAAGACTTGTAGGTCCTCTCATAATTACTAATGAATGCATCCTCCACTTTATGTAGATGCTCTGTTGAAGTCCAATTTTTATCCACTGATGAATACCCCTTTGTCATTGAAAACTGGACAATATCTTTTGAAATACTTTTACAGAGCTCACTACTTCTCAAAGCTCCCTATTTTTCAAAGCTCAAACAATCCTTCATAAAGTTCATGCCTATTTAAAAAGAACAGAACTCTGTAGAGTTTACTGCTTCACAGAGCACACTGCTTCACAGAGCTCTAGCCTTCATATAGCGACTTCCTTCGCGAAGCTCACTGAGCCCACACAGAACACCCCTTCTTCACGAAGCTCTTAATACATAGAGGCATTGACATTGGTCAAGAATAGGATATTCTTTTCTCAAATATAAAACCTTTCTTTTAAACCATGCTTCTCGGATCATACCTTACTTCATGAATTCAAAATGAACCTATATTTTTTCTATTATGCTCATTCAGAATAAATAGGGTGGCCTCTTATTTATAGGTTTGGCCGAACACGGAGTTCCTCGTCTTCTGAAATGATTTTTGGATCTTTCAAAATCGTTTCTACAGCACATATTTCCTTCACAAAGCACCACTAAAAATTTCTGTTGTCACAGTGCTCTCTTTCAAACACTTCCTGCCATCATCGCAATGCTCCCTCTCAATGCTCTTCACCTCTTCTATTTGTAAATATCTTTATAATTTCATATCTAACCATCAATATTTTTGATATCTTTATAAAATCTACTTCAGGAATCCCATATTCCCAAAATTCATTTGTTTGGTAATTTTTGATGATATCTTCAAGGAAATTAACTTTTCTCAATGCTCACAAAACTCTAGATTTTGGACCCCAAAATTTTTTAAAACTCTATAAAATGGTGTCGCCTTGTATCTATTCTTTTGTACTGACTCTAGATCTTTTACTCTTTTTTCTTGGTTCTTTTTCAACACGGATTGTTAACAACATCTCTAGAACTCTGAAATTCACCATGAAAACCTACTTTTTCAACAAACACTACCAACCAAAAAATGCTACAATGTTACCTTGAGGGATTTTTCCTGAACAATCTCCCCCTTTGGGTTTATTTAAAACTCTTCTCATAACGATTCTCTAAACATTGATACCTCATTAAAGCTTCTTCCAACATCTCCCCACATTTGACTCTTGCAAATCAGATAGCGATCACGGATTTACTCAACAGATACTCTAATCCCACATGACCAATGCCCGATGTAATAAATAAGAGTAGTATAAAAATTTCATTAATGAATCACTTCATTCTGAATACCAATTGTTGATACCAATCCAACAACACTCTTCTGATTGCATCACAAACCTCATCTGTTGTGAAATCTATGCTTTGATTGATCAATTCTAGCATTGTCATATTTAAAACTCTCTCCCTATCTCATTTCTCTCCCCATATCTCGATGCTCCACCTGTCAGCTTCTCCCCATGTCTTTAACTAAGAAATTTTCTCCCTTCCTTAGACACAATTTCACCCGCTTTAGGAGTCACTCTTTCTCCCCCTTTTTCAATGAACCCAAAGGTCACTTATTTTTGGTTTGTAACATAGTAGAGACACATATCAGTACATTAGGTAAAAATACATCATACATTGGGGAGTGGGGTTGTTCACATCCACACTCTTTAACGTATGGGGATTTTACTGAACTCATAAATCCAGTAAATGCCTCTAAAAATCTTCCTTGGGTAAGTCCTTTGTCAGAATGCATGTAACCTATAGGTCTATAGGCACATATTACAACTTCACTAGCCCTATATTTACCTTCTTCTTGATAAAATGATATTTGATCTCAATGTTCTGTGTCCTTGAGTGATGGATTGGATTTTTTCTAATATTGATATCACTCGAATTATCACACTATATTCTGATGAGGGACTTCACTTCAATTCCCATATCATCAAGATACGGCTTCATTCAAAATAATTGTGTGCATTCGTGAGTGGTGGAAATATAATCAGCTTCTTTGGTGCTCAATTAAATACAATATTTCTTCTTTCATAGCCAAGAAATACATAAAACACCAAGATAGAAATCATCTACTAATGTAGATTTCCTTCCATCTATTGATCTGACCTAATCTACATCTATATATGCCAAAAGATCTGGATGATATTTATCATTATATGTCAATCCAAAATCCATAATTCACGTAATATACCAAAGTATTATTTTCAATGAAAGTATGGGTATTTTCTTAGGATTTATTTGGTATCTCATTTCTTGGCATGTTGAGAAAACAATATTATGTCTTGTTGTTGTTAGGTACTGTAACATTCGAATAGTGTGCCTATATTCTGTGATATTAATTTCGTTTCTATCATCATATTTTGATAATTACATCCAGGTTGAAACTGGAGTCTTTATCTCCATGGAATTTTCCATTCCAAATATTCTCAGAACTTTCTTTGTGTATTTGTATTGAGAAATTAATGTGTCATTCCTTCCTTATGTCACCTATAAACCAATGGAAAATGTCAGATCACTAATCATTGATATTTGGAACACACTTTTCATGAATTCAAAAATCTTTCTGTACTGAGATTCATATGATCCACAAAATATTATTTCATCGACATAAACTAGAACTGTTAAACTTATATTACTATCATTATTGAAATAGGGATTTTAATTAACTCCACCACACTAAAATCCATGCTTCTTCAAATATTGATCAAGCCTCAAGTACCATGCTCTTGGTGCATGTTTCATCCCATATAGAATTTTATTCTACTCAAAAACTTTGTTTTCATCTTCATGAATGAGAAAACCATCTATATTCTCTATATAAACTTCTTATTCGAGAACCCCATTCAAAAATGCAGATTTAATATCCAGTTGGAAAACCTTGAACTTTCGTTTCACTATAATGGCCAAGAAAAATCTGATTGTTTCCGGCCTTGAAACATGTGAAAATGTTTTATCAACATCAATACCCTCTATCTAGGAGTAGCCTTTTCACACTAGTGGTGGTTTTTTTCTAATCATTGTTCAATCTTCATTCATCTTGTTTTGAAAGACCCATTTAGTGCCGATGACATTATTTTCCATAGCCTTGTACGTTTTTCTAATGATTTTCCATTGTTGACATGCATCATATATATGAGTAAGATCATTTGATGGATTAGGGAGGTCTCTAACTACATCATGCTTCACCAGATCTTCTAGGGATGGCTGTCATGGATGACACAATCATTTATTCCACAGCTTGTTCTCTTCATCTCTAGACAAAAAACACATGTCTTCTTCTCCACTTACAACATAGAGATTTACCTTTGCCCTTTTTTCCTATAGGAAAACTACACCATAGTCACATAGTTGTCTGAAACGAAAAAGATTATGATTGAGACCTTCTCCTACTAAGACATCGGTATATCTCATCTCTTGGCCCCCAAACTGTGCATTTCTCGAGCCAATTATCTTCATCCCTTCATCATTTCCAAAAGTGACAACTCCTTCTTTATCATACATTATGCCTGTAACAAGATCCTTATTTCCTTTAATATGGTATGTGAAACCACTAACAAGTATCCATACACCAGAACGATCTGATGCTTCAAGTTCAATTTCTGCAACCAATTCCTTCTCAGCTCTCTTATTATTTATCCATGTTTTTGACTTCATACTCAGAATGGATTGGAAATCATAAGCTTCCTCGAAGTATGATGGACCATCTTCAGCCTACAGAGCTGCAGATCGATTTTTTGTTTTCATCTCATTTGTTGATTCTCTGATTTATTTCTTTTGGACGCTTGGGTTCTACTTTGGCACATTCCTGTGCATGATTGATGTATAGTATCTATCCATGTTCCCAAATCTTCTTCTCTAAGAACAATGTCCCTCAGAAGTGGTTCTATAATATTGAGCTTTCTTTTTATTCCATTGTTTCTCTTGTGTCGTTTGGTATCTCTTGGCTATGGAACATACATTCTGTGAATTCCCTATCCTTCCACAACAATAACACCTGATGTAGGGTGCATTCCTTTGTGTCACTTATACACTTCTAATTTCTCATTTGGTTCTCTGAATCTTCTTATTTTGCTTCAAACCTAAATCAATTATCAATTTCAAATCAGTTTATTACTATCTGACTTCAAATTTCATAGTTTTCTATTTTAAGTCAAGCCCCACATCAGCCTTAACATGTGAACATGATTGTTGCTTCTTTTCTTCTTGGCTATTATGCTCCACTTTCAACTTTTTAGTATTTTGAATGATTTTATTTACTGGTATCATAGTAAGAGTCAATATTTTTTCTTGATCCTTTAATTTTTTTCATAGATCGACAACTTATTCTTCAAGTTCATTGATATACTTGATTTTATCTTTCAATGTCTTATTCAAGCCATCAATCTACCTTTTTGTTTATCAACCATTTATGTTCATCAACCTTTTCTGAGATCTCTTTCCTATGAGACATAAGTTTTTCAATTTCTTTTACCATCTTTGACATCTCTTCATCTTGTTTCTTCATGTAGAGTTTGGAATCATGAATCAATTTTTGGATTTTTTTTATTTTCTCTCTCCAAACATCTATATCCTCAAGTGATGATTCTAATTTGGCCCCCATATCAACTCTTCCTTCAACTTATTCTTCATAATTTTCACTCTCTTCCCTTTTCTGGGTGCTTTCTAAAACTTCTAACATAGAATTATCTCCACATTATTTGTAGTTCTTTTTCTCTTCAACCTCTTTAACCTCAGATTCATTTAAACTGTTACATTCTTGTAAAAGAATATTCTTTTTCTTAAATAATTTTCTCTTTAATTGTTTCTTACTCTTCACAAAATATGAAGAATTATTCATGGGGATTTAAAATTCATCCTTATCATATTCTTGGAACTTTTTGGGGAACCTTTCCTCAAGATGACCAACATTTCCACATCGAAAACACACTATTGGAAGTTTTCCCTTGAACTTTTCTTTTCCTCTTTAAATATTTTAGGAAATGAATTAAATTACCTCGTTTGTCTCTTATTCTTCATAATAATATTCAGTGGTGAGATTCTTCATGGCCTTTAATGCCACCTCTTTAGATTTCCCCTTTCCCACGGCATCATTATCATCATTTTTCATTTCATATTCTATAAGGGTATTATGTAAATTATCCAATGTCATCTCCTATGGATCTTTATCTTCCAATAATAAAACCTTCATATTTAAATGAGGTGGAAGTTTCATCAATATACACTTTACAATATTTATGTATTCAATGACTTCTACAACACCTTTCATGTTTTCCACTATAACATTTACCCTGTTAAAGAATGAATCAATATACTCATTTGGGTTCATTCTTAGATCTTTATATTTGTTTCAAAGAACATGAAGCTTTGACTCTCTGACCTTTAAATATCCTTCATATATATTCAATATATTTTCCTACATGGAAATTGATTTTTTGCATGAAATCACATTTTTATAGATAGCATTGGAGAGGGATCCCCTTAAGGAATTAATTCCCTAGGAGTCAGAATCTAATTCCATTTTATTAGCATCTGATAAAACCCCACTATTGATATCGGATGAGATACCATGCATTTCTACTATAAACACATACATTCCAAAATAACAGTGATTTCTTGATGTACTAGATACACTATAAGTGCACTTATATTTACAAGTTTGAAGTGGACTCACAATCCCTCCTGGTTTACAACCAATCATAATTTGAAAGCTCACTGCTCTCTCAACTGAAGTGTTATCACTGCTTCTTCAGAAGATCAACTCAAAATTTAAATACTTGTATGTCCTTTAATTATCACTAATGAATTCATCCTCCACTATATGTAGATGCTCTATTGAAGTCCAATTTTTATCCACTGATGAATACTCATTTTACACTAAACACTGGGCAATAATCTTTGAAAAAATTCAAATCTCACTGCTTCGCAAATATCCTCATTTTTCAAAGCTCAAATAATTCTTTTAAAAGTTCCTACCTCTTCGCAAAGAACACACCTTCACAAAGCTTACATCTTCATGGAGCACACTGCTTCACAGATCTCAAGACTTAATAGAGACTCTTCCTTCATTAAGATCACAGAACCAATGCGGAACACCGATTCTTTGTGAATCTCTCAATACATAGAGGAATTGAAATTGGTCAAGACTAGGATTTTCTTTTAAAAAATCTCAAACCTTTATTTGAAACCTTGCTTCACAGAATTCCCCTTGCTTCATAGAATCAAAAAGACTCTGTATTTTCTCTCTTAAGATCATTAAGAATGAAGAGGGTGGACACTTATTTATAGGTGCGGTCGAATTTGGATCTCTGATCCATTCAGTGTGATTTATAGATTTGTCAAAATTGTCTCTAAAAGTCATCTTCCCTAATCAAAGAACCACTAAATTTTTTTGATGTTGCAATTATCTTCGTCAAATGCTTCATGTCGTCACTGCAATTATCCCTCATAATGCTCTTCACCTCTTCCATTTGTGAAGCTCCTCATAATAACAAAGCTCAACATCAACATTTTCATGTCTTTGTGGAATCTACTTCATGAAGCCCATATTCACAAAATTAATTAATTTTAGATATTTTTATTAGATCTTCAAGGAAATACACTTTTCTCAATGCCCACTAAACTCCAAATTTTGGACCCCAAAATTTTGGAAAACATTGGAAAATGGTGCCACCTTGTATATGTACTTCTGTACAACCTTCAGATCTTATATTCCTTTATCATGGTTCTTTTTAAACATGGATTTTCAACAACATCTCTGTAACTCAAAAATTCAACATGAAAACCTTCTTTTTCAACAAACACAACCAACCCAAAAATGTTGCAATGTTACCTTGAGGGATTTTTTCTGAACAGATTTTTTGTTTAATGATTCTGTAGGACTTCCTTTGATAAGATGAAGAAGTATCTGACCACTCCACCGATATTACAACCCCCATGATGTTAGCTTCCTTTTGAGCTTATGTGTGATGCCTCAAATTTCACAATTTTATTTTTCTTATCTTAGTGGGTGGAGGGATGTTCACATGTGATTGTCTATGCATCAAGGACACTGGATTTGACCCAATCAGAATACACAACCACAGAAAACGATTTTCTTTCCATCATATTTTATTTAGGTATATTAGGTTCATATTTATTGTTATCTAAAGTAGTTTTTTTAACCATGTAGATTTCAGGTACCTCTTAAAGAAGCTAGATGAAAATCCTAGGCTAATCTGATGGATGTTACTTCTTTAGGAATTTGATATTGAGATAAAGGAAAAGTAGGGGTTAGAAAACCTGGTGGAGGACCACATGAGTAGGCTTAATCACACACTAGAGGATTACATGTTGGACTGGGTACCACTTCAGGACACTTTCCCTAATGAGAACCTTTATTCCATCTCAGGTATGCATCCTTGGTATGCATTTTAAGTTAAAAACCTTGTTGCCTCTGAAATCCATGAAAATTTAAAGAAACATAAAGTCCAAAAATTAAAGAGTGAGTCTAGATTTTTTGTTTGGAATGATCCCTATTTATGGTACATGTGTAGAGACAAAGTTATTAAGAGGTGTGTTCCTGATCATGAGTTTGAGTAAGTTTTACGTTTTTGTCATACTCTTGCTTTTGGTGGACACTTTGGACCCCAACGGATAGCTAGGAAGGTCTTAGACTCTATATTATATTGACCTATCATATTCCATGATGCCCATGTGTTTTTCAAGTCGTGCTCACATTACCAACACACTAGGAACATTTCTAGGAGACATGAGATGCCCCAACAACCCATATTATTCTATGAGATTTTTGATGTTTGGGGAAGAAATTTAATGGGTCCTTTTACTAGTTCATTTGGTTTTTTCGATATTTTTTTATTTTTATTATGTGAGTAAATGGGTTGAGGCCCAGGACACAAGGAATGATGAATCTCATGATGTATTTGACTTTTTCAAGGCATATATTTTTAGTAGGTTTAGAGTACCAAATTATATCATCAGTGATCAGGGACAAACTTTTTCAATCATAATTTGGCTTACCTAATTTGAAAGTATGGGGTGACAAACAAAATATCAAAACCATACCAGCCCCAAACAAATGGCCAGGGTGAGGTTTCAATTCGGGAGTTCAAAAAAAATTGGAAAACATTATACATCCAAAGAGGATGGATTGAAGAAAGTGCTTGGATGATGCGCTATGGGCTTATAGGAAATAATACAAGATGCCCATCAGTATTTCCCCATTTCGGGTTGTCTTTAGGAAAGAATGTCATATCCCCATAGAAGTTGATCATCGGTATTATTGGGCTATAAAGAAATGAAACATGGATTTGGCCCAAGATGGAATCCAAATGATGTTTCAAATTCAATTGATTGATGAGATTTGGTTGTCTCTATATGAGAACTCAATGCTCTTCAAGGAAAGATTAAAAGAACCTCATGATAGAATGATCCAACAAAGGGAGTTTCATGTTGGAGACAAAGTCCTTCTCTACAGTTCATGACTGAAGCTGATGCTTGGTAAGTTGCATTCCAGATGGTTATGTCCTTATATTGTATCTAATTTTTTTCTTTATAGTGTAGTGGAGATCACACAAGAGGACACTAGAATGAGATTTACAGTCAATGGGAAACACTTGAAATAATAAATTGTGGGACTTTCTACTGATATATTGGATTTCATCACATGTATAACCCCATCATCACTTGAGAATATCAGGTTGTTCCTAACCCTTTCACTTTTATATTACTTAACCTATTTAAAATTATACATTTCATGTGCATATATCATCTCATAGGTTCACACTGAGGAAAATACAATATTTTAAGTGTGGGGGAGGGGAAAACATTTTGGGGTAGATATTTAGGATTTTCATTTGTGTGTATTTTTTGTATTTACTATTAAGTTTTTGGTTAAAACATTCAAAAAACCCCAGAAAAATCAATAAAAAAATATTTTATATAACATTCTCATGTGGAACATATGGAAAATGCATGCTTTCAAAATTGATTGGTATAATGATAATAATGAGTAAGATTTCATCATCAAGGGTTGATTATTATAAAAATTGAAGTCATCGGTGATATGAATAGCTATGTCATTATAAAACCTTTTATATTTTGACATCATTATTTGTGATATTTATTCATGTTAAATTGTTTCATTGACTTCTCCAAAAAAAAATTCACTCAACCGTGACTTATGAAAAATTTCCAAATCAATTGAAGGTATAGTAAAGTTAGGTAAAAAAAGATCATTGGTTGATCCTTATGTTTTTTTCTTCCAATTGGTTTCATTATTGTACCAAATTGACCAATGTGTGTGTACTTGTTATCCTACTATTATAATACCCCAAAAAAGATATGGGTTGTGCCTTAGACAGGTTAAAAACCACTCTTCCTCGACCTTTGATCTGGTTATAACTATTATATTTAGTGTTGTGTGGATATCAAACACAGATTAAGAGTTGAGTGTGGGATTTTTTCCAAGTTCAATTTAAAAAAACAAAGAAAAATAATAAATCAGGGGAGTGATGAAATGTACTACATATGGGGATATATAGGTTGGGAGGTTGGTTTGACTTTTGGAAATTCATAAGTGAGTGGGTCCTGAAATTAGATTATAAAAGAATGTATAACATGCTTGGAGAATTAGACTAGATAAGAATAATTATTTTACTTGACCTGAATATACTTAATAAAGGGTGGATTTATTATCTTGGAATGGTTGGTACACACACACGTGGATAATTAGTGGCATGGTATATTCATCACTTGTTTCACTGTGATTAGTGTTTTGAATCTCACTGGATTTTGTTTTGACATAATTTATGAGACAATGAATTTAAAATTTATTAATATTTAATCATTATTAGATTCTTACTTTGACTATATTTTCACTGTGGATTATGAAATATGAACATGCATATCTTGTAATAATTTTTTAAAATACAACATATGAGGTTTCTCCTAGGAGTGAAAAAGGGAAAGTGTGGGGGAGTTGATAAAACACAATTTTCTCGAATATTTTATTGATGATAAATGAAAAAATATCCTCACAATATGTTAAATATATTTATTTATAAAATATTTGGGATTAGATCATTCATTTGATAATTTTATGAAAATTCATGTTTTACCCTTTACAAACTCATTGTAGTATTTCGAACATAAATGATTTTATTTGAATTATTTAAAATTAAAATTTTGTAACTGTGTTTCTAACTTAATGGGATAAAACTTTTATTCATGACATATAAGTTAAATCGTGCATTTTATTGGACTTAATGGGCCATGAAGTAAAATCTTTTCTGGACTCACCAAATTGGACATCAGTTCTTTATTTGGGCCATAAAATTTTCATATGTGCTTAAATTAGGCCTAAATTTGGATATAAGATCTAGTACCCATTTTCCGAAAAATCATCCTTCTATAATGATAGCTGGTTCACATGTTTTTGTGGTCAAATAGGTGGTGTAAGTTGGATTAATTTATTTGGCCAAATTTTCCCATTCACACATGAAACCTCTTAAAACCTAGCCTCCCCTCCACTTTATAAATTTTTGTTTTTCTCATTTGGAGGGGTGGTTACATTCATTAGGATATTGGGAGTAGATAATAATTGGTTCCATACCATTTCAATTCACAATTTTAGAAGGGAAGCTTTAAAGATAGCATCTTCTCCAAAATAATCTTCTTTTCCTCTTCTGTGTTGTAATATTGTTGTACTTTCAATAAACTCTTAGTATCTCTTCAATTTCATCTATTATTTTCAATTTTATTCTTATATTAATATTATTATTTATTCTGTAAATCAAAGAGTATAAATGAGATTCGTTAATCTTCTTTTTAAATCTTTGCAAATGCAATTCGTTTCTATGATGACTATACATCCCATGGAAGAGTAGTTTTCTCAGTAATCGATCAACCTCTTACCTTATTAATTTATTTATTTTTAATCCTTATGCTACTATAATTCACAAAATACGATCCACGAATTGTGTTTTAAAATTATAAGAAACTAATTAAGAAATTGAACAATATACACAAAAACATGTGAGGTCGAGATTTGTGTAAATTGTGAGAGAAAAAACATAATCGGTAAAACAAAAACTAAAAGGATAAATATTTAGAGTTAAAATATAATACCTAAAATAAATTCATACTTATTTATAGAATGTATTTATGCCCTAATTTACCGTTAACCATAATCTTGTCTTAGAATGACAATCAAAGAAGGGTGGGATTTCATGTTCTAAATTTGGCCAAAGGTTTAACTATTTTCATCTTCGTGGTAATGTTAATTATCATAGGTTACGAACATTAAAAAATTATGGGATCATAATTAAGAGGATGTTAATTGGAATTATAATGATTAATAAGTAATTGAAGAGGTATATTTAAAACAAAAAAAATACAATCTTGTACCAGAATACTTCTTTTTATTATTTTATAAACATTGAACAACCCCCCCCCCCCGGTCCTTCTAAGTTGTTTATTTTATTTTCAAAATAAATTTAATATGTTGTTTTAAATTTCTTATTCCTTTAAGTGGTGACCTTGGTTATCCACTCTGTTGCACCGAAGAATTAAAAAATTACACATCATTTGAAAGCACCCACAACATCGCCTTTCAAGACTCATCATGGTGATAGCAATGTTCTATTAGTAGTATGAAAAATATATTGATGGTAGTATAATTATACTGGTTGTATCAGGAGTTCCCTGGAGGTAACATACTTCATTTTTATGGAAGCATATTTTACTTAGAGAAATGTTATGTAATAGCAAAATTTTTGAATCTTATATCATTTAACACATAAACCATTAATAATAATGTAAACATGATTTGTGGGCAATGAAATAAAGAATTTCTAGACTAGTACCACAATCTCCCCCTTTTGATGATCACTAATCATGGTTGAAAAGAAATTAAAAGGAGTAGTTCCAAACTATTTTTAGTGAATAATTATAGTGTAAATAAAACTAAGACTTATGTTCTATATAAATGGTAAAATAATAAGCATAAAAGATTAAAAAACCTATAACATTCATTTTATCCCCATTTTTGGAATATTAATATGGTATAAATGTAAATAAGAACACAAAATAAAAAAATTTATTATATAAAATAGGAAAGACTAAAGAGTACTGAATTCTCATTGAGATCAAGATTTATACGATTAAATCCTGAAAATTCAAAAGAAAGATAACCCTATCAGATCCTAATCTGGGTCCAAGTCATCCTAATCATGAATGGAGGTAGGATATAGAGAGTATTTTCCTTTTTTACTAGTTAGAGTTGTAGGAGAGATATATGTAGAGAGATGTGCAGGAGTCTTGAAGACAGTTCTAGAGGCAACGGGCCTTAGATGCCTCACAACATCAACTAGAGTAAGGCTAAAAAAGATCATGATTATAGGAGACTTAATTGGTAGTTAAAGATGATCTAAAACAATTTCACTCAAAGGTATGATAGGTGGGGAAATGATAGTTGTATTGGTATTATAGAGAAATGGTTTCATCTTCTTGAAAAACTATGTGATGACTCCCCCACCCTGCTCTCTCACCTAAAATAAATCATTATTCTATTCTATGAATATCTTCATAAATGAAGATAACACTTTAAACTGACTTACCTTCTCCTTGAATGACCTAATAATATGTGGAATCCTTATATTCTTAGCTAAAAACCTAAAATGATAATTGAGCTCATTTTGGGTATAAATATTAGAAAGAAAGTGTAGGGACACAGAACACCCTGAGAGGGGAGGGGTGAATCAGGGTGTCAACTTTTTCTTCTAAAGTGACAGATCTTGTACCCATGTTGGTAGGAACTTGTTAAACCAATCTGTTGGTGTACTATAGTAATAAAATGTTCACATTCAAAGAGATAACACAACATTTTTACTTGGTTAACCACTAAGGGATAGTCCAAGGAACATATTCCAATAGTGTGGTGGTCATACCTAAATCTAATAATCTCACTAGATATGGAATATAGAATTTTTGACATAGTCACCCGGTGTTAGGAACACTACCTTTAAAAGGTTTTAGGGATAGAACATTGTGTCTCTCGAAACACTTCCATCAACTCCCCCTAGCTCACTTCATTGAGAGAAGAATTACTAAGTTTATAGATATGAAGGATACTTTAATGGATTGACATTAAATTATTTTTCCCTATCTAGCATGAGACTCTACTTGCACCATAACCCGGAATTGATGCACTCTAGCACAGTTCACTTAAAAACTGCTGTTCAAAAACAGCTTTTCACAAAGCTCCTTCATGAAGCTTAACCCTTCATGAAGCTCCCTACCTTCACGGAACAAACTTCCCTCAGAAATCACCCCCTAACATTTCAAAACAAAACTTTTTTATGAACCTCAATGAGTCAATGTTGAATACCCCATCATCATGAAGCACCCTTTAATCAAAAGCACTTGCATTGGTCAAGACTAACAGTATTTTTGTGATGCTCAAGCTCACATAGAAATCCAGAATTACGAAGCTCCCTTATCTTCACAAAATCAGAGTTTTTCCAGATTTCCCTTAAAAAACTTCTTCTGAGTGAAAGGGGGTAGCCTCATATTTATAGGCTCGGCTATTCGTGATGCTCCACCACCTCTTTGTGGATTTTCTGTATCTTTCAAAAACATATTTGCATAGCTCCTTCTAACGTGAATATATATGGAAATTCACTATTTTTGATGCTGGTCGTAACTTCAGATATTTCCATAAAAACCCTTCATGGCGCTTGTCATAATCATAGAGCTTTCCAACACCGAGCACGATGCTCCAATTCTTCATTGTTTGTGATGCATGTCGTTGTTGCATAGAACACCATTAGCTTTCTTTTATCCTTCACGAAACACGATTCATGAATCCCATATTCATGAAACTTGTTCCTTTTCCATAATTTCATAAGGAATTAAAGGAAATCTACTTTTCATGATGAAATCCATCCTCAAAATTTTAGACCCCCAAAATTTGGCACACTAGGAAATGATGCCACCTTCAAAAATGTTGTCATATTAAACTATAAATCCCTTTCCTTTCAAACTCTCTGATATTCCATGTTAGGATTGAAAAAAAAAACAAAAAACATACTCTATTTCTAGAAAAGAATAGACTTGATTCATGTATAAAGTACTTTATAGGTTTTTGTAGTAGTTACCCTATCACTTTTATCCTTATTAATTAATTCTATAATAAGCTTATAAATATTACCACCATAATTATTGATATTCTAAATCACGTCTTGGTGAGAAGAAAATAATCAATCAATAAATATTTACACTCTTATTAAACAATACTCTCGACTTAATCTACATCAAGAGAACCATGCACAGTATGAGGAGGAGCTCTAGAAGTGGAGGTACCCACAAAAGAATATTTAGACTAAATATTTCCATTAATAGATAGATTACTCTGATTCATATCCATTATAATTATATATATGGTAGAGTGAATTCCACTAATTTACTCCCCCAACATAATTTTCTCTACTTCTAAATATCTAATCCACATAAAAAAATTTACAGGTGTCCAACTACTAAGTATTTAATAAAATAGATATTATCTTAGCTAAGAGACCTGTCTTGAGAGGTATAACTCTAATGAAATATAGAAAGAGAATCCATAAGATATTTCGTAAAGGCATATGTGTTAGCATGAGTCAAAAGTCAAGCATGGGAAAGAGGATTAGGTGAAGATCTATTTTGTCTAGATGATATTTTAGCATGGGTAGAAGGAAATCCTTAACCTAAATCCTAAAAACAATCTTCCTTATTGTAAATTGAAAATTCCACCCATCCTCCCTTAATTATAATATAAACTACTGAAGGAAAGCTATTAAGAATCTCATCGTGATCAATTCACTCCACTAAAGATCTATTAGGATCCCTATGAACATATGAAATGGAAGGTCCACCATGTTAAGTTAGAATTCCCCCATCATCATTTCCATCCCCATAATTTGAATCTGAGAAGAAAAGGACAAGAATAGCTAGCCCTGGGGACTTCTCTAACATAGTCATTACATATTCTACATCAGATCTCACTAGGCTTACCATACCTTAAAAAACTAAAAAACTTTGTGAGTTACTATCCCAATCACCACTAATAATATTACCAAACTCAAGAATAGTTTTTAAAGGACTATTTTATTTATCCTTATCTTCACCATAAACATCATAAAATGATTCATTAGATATAACAATGACATACTCTAGAATTTTTTAATCATTTCCCTCAAACTGATCAACATCGAGAACCTCAGTATATGAAACCTCCTCATCATCAGACAATATTTACTTATAATTTAAGGAGAGAGGATAATCAGGAGGACCATAAGATTAATTTTGACTTATCATTATATTAGGGCCACTCCCTACATTAATAGATACTGAAACTGGATCTTCTTCTTCCACAACCATAGTTATTGATTCTTCATTAGGTATGCCACCATCTATAACACTATCTTAATTCGCCTATTCTTTAGAGTAATAGTATACAACTTCATCTGGTTCTAATTTGGGATCAACAAAATCCCTAGGTCTGGTGGGGTTCTTTACTGGATTAAAGTTTTCATAAATACTTTCATTATCCACAATCTATTTCTTTAACCGGGGATTCCAATTGATTCTCACCCTCCTATATATATCTTTGATTATATAAAATCCATCACATTGAATAATATTCTCTTATTATTTAGGGACCAAGCCTCTAGCTTCTAACATATAAATATCATTTATGGATAAACTAAAGAGTTTGACCTAGAAGTAGTATTACATAGTTCTATCATGTAAACCATAAGTTATTTAAAAATATTTATCTTGGATCAAATGTTCATAAGGTACAGTAATAAGATATCTTATAATCTCAAAACACTAAATTCCCCCTTCCTAGGAAATAACTTATACTGGATAAACATATAAAGAAGCTTGTAATCTAAATTGAGTTATACTATATTCAGTCTTCTAGGGTTTCTAACCCCTATTATCTCCTAAAAAACATCCTCAAAAACAAATATAGTGTGGTTGATAGTATAGAAACCTTGATATTCTTTATAAAATCTATCAAAAGGAACTCCTAAAAAATTTCCACCATTTTTAAGATAAAAAAATATCCTTCCAATCAACCATGGTTTTAATGAAATACTTATTTTTCTAAAAATTAAACTATGAATATAGATAAAAATCACAAACTAGTCTCATATATAATGGTCGATCTTCCTATAGTTTCAAGCTTTCTAATGTTTTTCTTGAACTACCTTTCATGCTAGAAAATTTCTTGACTTCAACTAATCTATATATTTTTTCTTCTCAATGACAACTACTCAAGGTGAAAGAACTAGATTTCATGGATCGGCTTGTTGGATATATTATTATTCCCATTTAGTTCATGGTTTTAACATGTCCAGAGAACTGGAATAATGATTCATCCTCACCATTCCAACATGGATGTGGATGTTCATGATTGAATATTAGGGTTTGAGAGAGAAATGAAGAGGAGTTTTCGAGGGCACATGTGAGAGAGTATTCAATTAAAACTATAATAGGGATTTGTATAATTTATAAAACTCAATAAATTATTAATTTAAAAGGACTTAAAATTGATTAAAATACATATTCTAAGAGTTAAATAATAAAAATTATCAATGGTAGCAACAGTGGTTAAAGTATGTCAATGGTATCATCCAATTAGATCATCAAATAAAACCATCCAATGTTATAATCTAGCATAATCAACCAATGGAATCATATAATGGAATCATAAAGTGGAATCATCCAATGTAATCATCTAGTGGAATCATCTAATGAAATTGTCCAACAAAATCATATTATAGAATCATCTAATGGAATTAACCTGTAGAGTCATCTGGTGGAATTACCTGATGGCATCACCCAAACAGTAAGACACACACTAGTAGAAAATCTAGATATTAGCAAAGAAATTATATTATATAACTCATGGATTTACTCAAACACGTTAAAAATAATTTAGTGAATAAATTATTAAGATAAATTTATCATATATAACTCATGTATGATATTGTTTAATCTCCAAATATTCAAAGGTTTTATAAAGATATCAGCAAGATTATTTTCATAACCAATGAATTAAATAGTTATATCACCCTTTTTAAAATTATCTCTCAAAAATTGATATCTTATATCAATTAGATTTTTCCTATAATGAGACACAATATTTTTATAAATTTTAACAGAACTTGGATTGTCATAGTTTATGCAGAAATGTTTAAATTGATATCTGGAGTTTAGTAATGTGGGTTTGTGCTCAGAAACTACCTGCAAATATATACTAATCCTCTTTAATGAAAAATGTAACACAATTCTTCTTTTTACTACACCATGATACTAGATACTTGCCCAAAATATTACATGTTCTGGAGGTTATTTTTCAATCTAACTTACGACCTCCAAAATCAGCATATAAACAGATAATTATATCAAATTAATGTTCTATGGATTAGAGTAGTCTTAAGAATATATTTTTTAACATATTTAAAAAAAAGTTAAATGTATTTAAATGATAATCCGTGGATTTTTATTGAAATTGAGCACACATACACACAATAAATATAATTTTGGTTCAAATAGTTTTCAAGTAAAGTAAACTATCAATCATAAATTTGTAAATGGTTTGATCAATTGATTTCACAATTTCATCAAGATCCAATTTATTGGTGGCACCCATTAGAGTACCACTTCCTTTTGAGCTATCCATTCCAAAAATATATATATATTTAGGGTACTTACTTTGGATTAAATTAATTCATTGTTTATTTTGAAATATTTTAAAACCAATAAATAATTTTATTTCACACATCAATATCATTTCAAATTTGTTTTTCATATGTTTTTAAAATTCAGTAAATAAATAATTTCTTAAATAACCAAAAATTATATCATCAATATAAATATTTGTATCCAAAACATCTTTTGATATTTTTTTGACAAATAGGGTAGGATAAAAAATACCTTTTTAGAAAAATTGAAATAAGATAACTTTTGAACCTATCAAACCAAACTCTAGGAGCCTTTCTTAAACCATATAATGATTTTTTCAATTTAAAAAGATGATTTTGAAAATGGGTATTTGAAAATCCATGAGTTTTTTCAACAAAAAATCATTAGTAATATGACAATTACTAAAAGAAAGATTTAAATCCATTTGATATAATTTGAAATATAGATGTGTTGTATAAGAAACTAGTATCTTAATAGATCCAAGTCTAGCTACTGATCAGTGGTTTTCTCATAGTTAATACAATATTTATTATTATAACCTTATGGCACCAACATATATTTATTTTTAATAATATTTCAAAATCCATCAACCTTGTTCTTATATTCCCATTTAGTGTTAATGTTCACCTATTATTTGGGTCTCTCAACTAGTTCCCATACTCCATTACATTAAAATTGATTTAGCTCTTCTTGTATAACCATTATCCAATTATCATCACTAATTGGATCAATAATGTTCTGAGGTTCAAGCTCTGATAAGAATACTTGATTTTAAAAAACGTTTTTGAGTGATTCTATAGTTTGAATTCATCTATTTAGATCTCAAGCAATTGAATCCAAATGATGGTACGTATGGGTTATAATGGTTCTAGGTATACTGGATTCATCTAGGTTTTCCCTGGGGTCTTATTCTTCTAAAAGGTATTTTCTAATATATTTTTCAAGTAAATTAGAAATATGATCATTCATCTTGAAGGTTTTATTGATATTTAAATTGGACATATCATCATCTTGATTTTATAAGAATAGTTTAGGTTCATAAGAATATATCTCATAAAGTTTGACATGAGAAGACTCTTCCACCAACTATATTATTTTATTAAAGATTCTATATGCTTTATTGGGTGTGTAATAACAAATAAAAATTCCCTCATCACTCTTGGATGAAAACATTTTCATATTATAATTTTTATTAAGAATATAGAGTTTTTAGCCAAAAACTTTGATGTAATTTACATTAGGATTTCTCCCATTCCATAATTAATATGTATTATTCTACAAAATAGGTCTTATCAAGCCTATTTTAATTAAAAATAAGTTTTATTTACATCTTCATCCCAAAAATTTACTGGTAAGTCATATTTACTAAGCATGGACTGGGATATTTCATGAAGGGCCATATTTTTTCTCTCAATCATCCCATTATTTTGAGGTGTTCAAGGAGTAGAGATGTTATGATTATAGCCATTTTGTTATCATAAATATTAAAAATATTGATTTTATAACTCATGACCATGATCACTTCTCGCACTCTTAATGGTAAGTCTCTAAGGTTCTCGATAAATTTTTCATACTTTTCAAAACATACAACCCTCACTTTTTGGATCAAATAAATATAACCATATAAACCATGAATATTTATCAACAATTACATAATCATAGTTCTTTTTGGATAAATGTGAAACTATATAGGGTCTAAAATATTCCATGAGAACCAGTTATACTAATTGAGAGGTAGAAACCTAATTATTTGGTTTGAAAGAAACTTTAAGTTTCTTTCTATTTATATAGAGATTACACACTTTTTATTTTGGGAAATATAGTTTAGGTATATCCTTGAATAAAAAAATGGATAAATTTATAAGGTATTATATATTAAAGTGGCCTAATATCTTATAACATAACCAAGATTCATGATAAAGTCATTTAAAAAAGAATCACACTAATAGAAAATTAAGTTATAGTTGTGGTCAAAAACCATGGATATAGATATCTAAACCATGGATAGAGGTAATCACCATAGTCTATTTATCCATTAATCTCATTGCCATGGAAATGGGGTGGAATTTCTTTGCCCAATTTACAAACATGGTTATAAACCTATATAAATGGTTCAAACTATGGAAATAAACCTAGAGACACCATTTGAATGATGGAAATATAGTAATTTACATGTCCCTATACCATGGATATTACTTCCTTCATGAAATTTTTTTTCATGTATATACCCTTGGTTTTTAACCATGTAAATATTCTTATAGACAAGATTCAAACCATTGAAATATACTTGTATCAATAGTTAAAATGTGGATCTAGATTTATATTCCATTAATAATAAATAACTTGTTCAATGCCACTCCTATAGAAACAAAACAGACACCAAATCCCCAAACACCCTATATAATATAGATAAATGATTCAAAAATGAAAACCAATATCACCATAAAAAAATACATAATAAAATTCATCCTATAAACCAAGGATACAATTTACATCAGAAATGAACCTCAATAACAAAATCACCAGAACTATGACAACCCTCATCAAAAACTCAAACATAAACACAAGCATCAAAACCTTCTCTCACACCACCACCATCATCATCTTTATAGGCATCAGCATCGCTACTGAGATCTGTACCTTGTTGAATCAAAAGTCTTCTGTTGACTTTTTTATTCCTTTATTTTCAAATAAAAACTCTCTTTTAAAATGAATTCATATATTTTACTTACTTTAAGTATTTTTTTTTCACTTTTCATTATTTTAATTTTTCATATGAATACTATAATAATCATACCCATAAGTTTTAATTTATTACATGATTATCATTATGACCCCAGATGTGATTTACATTGTACTCAATGAATACAATTTTCATCCGACATTCCAATTATGATTTACATCATACACACAATTTAGTATCACACTGACAAGAAAAATCATATTCATTGTCTTAACTAAAAATAGTAGAATTATAATAATGATGGAATAACTAATATGATGGTATCAAGCTATAACTGATCAAGTCATATCCCTTTTGGTGATAGAAAAACTAGTCTTTCATTAGTAGGTTTTAACTAGTAGTAGTAGAATTTCTCTGTTGGTTTTAGGATTCAATTGATAGAAGTGATATTTGGATTTATGATAGTATAATCATCATTGTGTTAATATAACTTTTTTTTTGTTTTAAACTCTGGCTTGGAGGAAGTATAATTGATAAAACACAATTTTGAGGAATTTTTTGTAGTTAATAAATGAAAAAAATTATCCACATTGTGTTAAATATATTTATTTATAAAATATTTGGGATTAGATCATTCCTTTGAAAATTTAATGAAAATTCAAGTTTAACCCTTTAAAAATCCACTATTGTATTTCAAACATAAATAATTTTGTTTTAATTATTTAAACGTAAAATTTCCTAACTGTGTTCCTAACTTAATGGGATACAACTTTCATTCAGGATATATGAGCTAAATTGTGCATTTTATTGGACTTAATAGGGAATGAAGTCAAAGTGGGGATGGACTCACTAGATTGGACATCAATTGTGTATTTAAAACATAAATTTTCATTTGTACTTGTATTAGACCCCAATTTGAATAGGATATCTAGGACCAATTTTATCATAAATAGACCTTATATAAGGGAAGTTGTTTCATGCGTTTTTTAGTAAAATAGGAAGTGCAATTTGGATTAATTTATTTGGACGAATTTCCCCATTCACACTTGAAACCACTTAAAACCTAGCCTCCCCTCCAATCTTTAAATTGGTTTTTTCTCATTTAGATGGGTTGGGAAGTTTATTAGGAGATTGGGAGAATAGGATAAGTGGTTCAATACCATTTCAATTCATAATTGGAGGATGGAATCTACGAAGCTAGGATCTCCTCCAAAATGATCTTGTTTTCCTATTCTTTGTTGTAATGTAGTTTTACTTTCAATGAACTCTTAGATTGTCTTCCACTTCTTATATTATTTTCAATTTACATATTATCTTAATCTTCCTCTTTGTGATATAAATCAAAGGGTGTAAACAATATTGGGTTATCCTATTTCTAAATCATTTCAAATTCAATTTTTTCTACGATGACTATGTCTCCCATGGAAGAGTAGTTCTCTTAATAATCGATTGACATATTAACTTATTCATTTATTTATTTTTAATCATTAAGCTATTGTAATTCAAAAAATATGATACATTAATTTATTTTTAAAATTAGAATAAACTAAGAATGAAATTGAACAATTGACACCAAAACACATGTGGTCGAGATTTGTGTAAATTGTGAGAGCGCAAAATTAGTCGGTAAAACCAAACCACACAGGATAAATTTGTAGAGTTGAAATATAATCTCTAAAATCAATTCATCCTTATTTCTAGAATATATTTATTCCCTTATTTACCACTAACCATAATATATTCATATAATGAAAATCAATGTAAGGTGTTACGATTGTATGTTCTGAAGCTAGCCTAGGGTTTAACACTTTTCATCTTTGTGGTAATGTTAATTATCATAGTGTATGAAGATTAAAAAATTAGGGGATCATAATTAAGTGGATTTTAATTTAAATTATAATTATTAATAAGTATGTGAAGATTTATAGTTAGATATATTACACTTTTTAAAATATTTTCGAAAAAAATGTCTTCTCATTGTGTTTTATTAATCAAATTTCATTTCAAAAACACAAAAAATACGATCTTCTTCTAGAATTCATGGTATTATTATTTTAAAATCATTGAAAAAACCCTTCAACATATCCTTATAAATTTTTAATTTTATTTTATTCTATTTTAAAAATACCTTTAATATGTTGTTTTAAATTACTTGCTCCTTTGAAAGACGACCTTGGTTAGCTAGTCTACTACACCTAAGAAGTAAAAAATTACACATCATTTGAAAGAAACCATGATAGAACCTTTAAAATTGATGTCGTTTTTGGGGAGTAAAGTATTTTATTTAACTAATTATATGTATTTGTTTACTTTTATTTTATCATTTTGTTTTCTCTTCTTTCTTCTTTATTCTTTCCCCTTTATCTCATTTGTTTTCTTTCCTATCTCTTTTTTTTATATTATAGACTATCAATTGAAATGTATTATCACTATATTATGGTCTAATATTACTAATTTATATGATTTATTACATGATCTCATCCCAAGGATCTCTTTTATCTAGACCTCAAGATTAAATGTAGCCTTAAGGCTCGAATCAGACAATCTTGGTCTACAGAAAGTGTCAACATTTACCCAAATGGGGAATTCCTCCACTCTAAGAACATTGAAATTAGAAACACATATGAATATAACATAAAAAAAGAAAAATTATATTAAAACAATAATAATTAACTTAATAGAACCATTTGAGAATTGGTTTCACCCAGTATTAACTATCAACCAAATTGCATTGCATACCCAAAGCTCGAATCAGACTTTAAATTGAAATTTGGGCTAATTCACCTTCTTCTAAAGTTTCATGGATTATTTTGTGAGGATCCAAACAAACATTAAAAAGAATTTAATTTTTTCTTCTAAACCCTTAAACCAAGAAATTTATCTGAAGATCAAATAAAACTAAGAGCATTCCCACTCTCACCTAATGGAACTGTAAAGGATTGGATGTATCACTTACATCCAGAATATGTAACATATTGGAACGATTTGAAATTTATTTTCTTCTAGAGATTTTTTCCAGCATCAAGGACCACTTACATCTGTAAGAAGATCTATTGGATCAATAAATCATAAGGGGAGTCAATGTATGAGTGCTGGGAGTGATTCAAGAAGTTATGTGAAAGATGCCCAAATCAATAAATCAGTGAGAAACTACTCATCCAGTATTTCTATGAAGGACTCACACATATAAAGAGAATCATGATAGATTCCACAATTTTAGGGGAATTGTTTGACAAGACACTATTAGACTGACATGAATTGATTGACAAGATTACACAAAACTCCAAATAATTTGGTGATAGAGGTACACTACATGTTAGAGGAGTACACCAAGTAAGTCCACCTTCTCATAAAAATCATTTGATTGATACTATGTTGGAAGAATTGACCACTATGGTGGGACAAATTTCATTGGCTCAAAAGACATATCAACCCACTCATATGATGCCATGTGGCATTTTCACTGAAATAGACCACCCATATGACTGTTTCCTCTGATTACAAGAGTTAGAGGATTGTGCAGTAGTATTCCCTGGGAGACAATATCAAAAACAACAATAGCCACATCCCCCAAAGAAGTATGATTCCTTTACACCAATATACAACCAAGGGTGTATGGATCAATCAGACATCAGGTATGGATCTGGAAAAATCTTAAGGGTAATTTCAGTGCCATCACATTGAAAAGTGGGAAGCAAACAACTTATACTTATGCACCTACCATTCCACAAGGATTCACCTCAACTCTGGAGATGCCTCATTAAAGAACCACTAATTATCAACCTAAGGATAAATACAAAGGTAAGAAAAAGATTTATGTTGTTTCTTATAAACCTATTGAATTTTAAAATAGAGTTTCACAAACCAATTATATGGATAAAGAGGCGATGAAAAAAAGAAGTTTTGGATACATTCAAGTTCATTGAGATCAACATCCCTTTACTTAATGAAATAAAGAAAATCCCAAGGTATGCCAAATTTTTAAAAGAACTTTGTACCAATAGAATAGGTATCAAGGGAAATGAGATGATAAATCTTGGAAGGAATATGTCAACACTCATTACACCAAACCTAGTAATGCCAACAAAGTGAAAGGATCTAGGGACTTTCACCATCCCATGCACCATATGGGAGTTACACTTTTCTGATGCTTTATGTTATTTAGGAGCTTCCATAAATGTGATGCCTCACTCTGTATTCTCTTCTTTACAGTTTGGTGGGTTGAAACCAATGAGAGTAGTGGTGCAGTTGGAGAACATTGTCATAGAATATACAGTATGAGTACTTGAGGATGTACTTGTTTGGGTAAGGGACATGACCTTTCCGGTAGATTTCTATGTGTTTAATATGGAGGATGATCAAGTAAATTCTCATTCTCCCATTATCTTAGGTAGGACCTTCTTCAAAACTGCAAAAACGACCATACATTTCCATGAGGGTACACTTTCCATGGTGTTTGTAGATGAAGTTGTGATATTTAATGTTATGTACTCCATGAAGTACCCCTTATAGGACCATTCTTCTCTTGTTATCTCCCATTTTGAACCACCAAATAAAAAACCCCAAGTAATTTTATTGTCATATGATTAGGGATATTATGAGTATTGGTTCTAGTTTGATATCTAATATCACTTCCACACCAATTTATAATGCACCAAACTCTATTAGATTTAATTTTGAAATGGATTCATATTCTGATTTTGATAATTCTCACTCAGATTATGACATGGTGGTTGAGTATGCAGATGAATTTAATGATTTATTATATGATTTTGATGATGTATATTCTGATACTAATGTTCATTATGCACATATTTCAGTTCCATCAATTTCTCTATCCATACATCACCCCCTATATTGGAACTCAAGCCCCTTTCACAAAATCTGAAATACTCATACATGTGAAGTGGTGAGAAATTACCAGTTATCATTGCTAACAATATCCCTTTACAACATGAAGAAAAACTTTTGAATCTTTTTAGGTAGAACATCAAGGAAATCAGGTGGGCCTTGGATAACAAATGTTGTATTGTCCCCTCCATTTTCATGCACAGGATTATTTTATAGGATGGGGCTAAGCCAGTGAGGTAGCCACAAAGGAGACTAAATCCAACTCTTCTAAAAGTTTAAAAAAATAAGTTGAAATATTTCTTGAGGCAGGTATAAGTTATCCCATTTCAGATTCACAGTGGGAAATTCTTATTTAGGTTGTGACTAATAAATGTGGTGTTACAATTGTTAAAAATGATAGTGAGGAGCTAGTTCCATTGAGGGTGAAAAATAGTTGGTGAGTGTGTATTGATTATAGGAAACTAAATCAATCCACTCACAAGGACCATTTCCCCCTCCCATTTATGGATAAAATTCTTGAGATACTAGCTAGGAAGGCACATTATTGTTTCTTGGATGGATTTTCTAGAAATTTCCATGTTCCTATTACTCTGAACGATTAGGAAAAGACAACATTCACTTGTCCATTTGGTAAATTTTCCTATAAGGATGCCATTTTGACTTTTCAATGCCTCAGGTACCTTCCAAAGATGCATTGTGGGTATTTTTCTATTTTTATTGAGACCATCATGGTGGTATTTATGGATGATTTTATGGTTTATGGGTCTTCATTTGATGATTTAATATCTAGTTTGGTAAAGGTTTTGAAAATTTGTATTGAAATGAATCTAGTCTTGATCTTTGAAATGTGTCATTTCATGGTAGAGCATGGAATTTTCTTAGGTCATGTAGTGTCAAAAAATGGGATAGAGGTTGATAAATCTAAGGTAGATATTATTTCATCCTTATCATATCATTCATTTGTGTGTGATGTTATATATTTCCTAGGGAATTTATGATTTTATCGGAACTTCTTCAAATATTTTAGTATGATTTCTCTTCCTATGTCATGATTACATCAAAAGGATTATGATTTTATTAGGTCCACTAGTCTGGATACCCTGAGATTGGGTGAATCAAGGTATGAAATATTAAAACAACTACCTCTTTTGATCTTGTTTTGTTTTTAGAAAAAACTCTCTTATCTCTTCTTCCCATTGTAGAGTATAAACAAACCTGAAATCAAGAACAGGACACAAAAATTTTACTTGGTTCACCCTCACTAGGCTACATCCAAGGAGAATACCCTGGCGATGTTTCGATGTACCAAATCCACTATAAGCACACTATAGTTTACAAGTTCGAAGTGAACTCACGGTCCCTCTTGGTTTCCAACCAATCACAATTTAAAAGTTTATTGATATCTCAACTAAAGTGTGATCATTGGTTCTTTAGAATATCCACTCATAGTTTAAAGACTTGTAGGTCCTCTAATTATCACTAATGAATGCATCCTCCACTTTATGTAGATGCTATGTTGAAGTCCAAATTTTATCCACTGATGAATACCCCTTTAGCATTGAAAACTGGACAATATCTTTTGAAATACTTTTACAGAGCTCACTACTTCTCAAAGATCCCTATTTTTCAAAGCTCAAACAAGCCTTCATAAATTTCATGCCACTTTATAAAGAACACAACTCCGTAGAGCTTACTGCTTCACAGAGCACACTGCTTCACATAGCTTAAGCCTTCACATAGCGACTTCTTTCACAAAGCTCACTGAGCCAACAAAGAACACCCCTTCTTCACGAAGCTCTCAATACATAGAGGCATTGACATTGGTCAAGACTAGGATATTCTTTTCTCAAAGATAAAACCTTTCTTTTAAACCATGCTTCTCTGATCACACCTTACTTCATGAATTCAAAATGACTCTGTATTTTTTCTCTTAAACTCATTCAGAATAAATAGGGTGGCCTCTTATTTATAGGTGTGGTCGAACACAGAGCTCCTCTTATTCTGAAATGATTTTTGGATCTGTCAAAATCATTTCTGCATCACATATTTCCTTCACAAAGCACCACTAAAAATTAGTATTGTCGCAATTCCCTCTTTCGAACACTTCATGCCATCACCGCAATTCTCCCTCTCAATGCTCTTCACCTCCTCTATTTGTGAATATCTTTATAATTGCAGATCTCACCATCAATATTCTTCATGTCTTTATAAAATCTACATCATTAATCCCATATTCACAAAATTCATTCCTTTTACAATTTTTGATGATATCTTCAAGGAAATTAACTTTTCTCAATGCTCACAAAACTCGAAATTTTGGACCCCAAATTTTTTTCAAACACTAGAAAATGGTGTCACCTTTTATCTATTCTTTTGTACTAACTCTAGATCTTTTATTCCTTTTCCTTGGTTCTTTTTCAACATGGATTGTTAACAACATCTCTGGAACTCTGAAATTCACCATGAAAACCTACTTTTTCAAAAAACACTACCAACCAAAAAATGCTACAATGTTACCTTGAGGGATTTTTCCTGAACAATCTCCCCCTTTGGGTTTATTGAAAACTCTTCTCATAAAAATTCTCTAAACTTTTATACCTCATTAAAGCTTCTTCCAACATCTCCCCACATTTGACTCCTGAAAATTAGTTAGCGATCACGGATTTACTCAACACATACTCTAATCCCACATGACCAATGCCCGATGTGAGAAACAAGAGTAGTATAAAAATTTCATAAATGAATCACTTCATTCCGAATACCAATTTTTGATACCATTCCAACCCCACTCTTCTGATTGCATCACGAACCTCAGCTATTGTGAAATCTATGCTTTGATTGATCAATTCTAACATTGTCATTTTTAAAACTCTCTCCCTATCTCATTTCTCTCCCCATATCTCGATGCACCACCTGTTAGCTTCTCCCCATGTCTTTAACAAAGACATTTTCTCCCTTCCTTAGACACAGTTTCACCCACTTTAGTATTCACTCTTTCTCCCCCTTTTTCAATGGACCCAAAGGTAACTTCTTTTTGGTTTTCAACATAGTAGAGGCACATATCAGTACATTAGGTAAAAATACATCATACATTGGGGAGAGGGTTTGTTCACATCCACACTCTTTAAAGTATAGGGATTTGAATGAACTCCTAAATCCAGTCAATACCTCTAAAAATATTCCTTGGGTAAGTCCTTTCTTAGAATGCCTGTAACTTATAGGTCTGTAGGAACATATTCTAACTTCACTAGCCCTTTATTTACCTACTTCTTGATAAAATGATATTTGATATCAATGTGCTTTGTCCTTGAGTGATGGATTGGATTTTTGCTAATATTGATATCACTTGAATTATCACACTAGATTTTGATCAGAGACTTCACTTCAATTCCCATATCATCAAGATACGGCTTCATCCAAAATAATTGTGTGAATGCTTGAGTGGTGGAAATAGAATCAGATTCTTCGGTGCTCAATTAAATGCAATATTACTTCTTTCCTAGCCAAGAAATACATAAACCACCAAGATAGAAATCATCTAACAATGTAGATTTCCTTCCATCTGTTGATCTGGCCTAATCTGCATCTATATATCCCAAAATATCTGGATGAGATTTATCATTATATTTAAAACCAAAATCCATGGTTCACTTAATATACCAAAGTATTATTTTCAATGAAAGTTTGTGTATTTCCTTAGGATTTATTTTGTATCTCATTGCTTTTCATGTTGAGAAAACAATATTATCTCTTATTATTGTTAGGTACAGTAAAATTCCAATAGTGTGCCTATATTTTGTGATATTAATTTCATTTCTATCATCATCTTTTGATAATTACATCCAGGTAGCAACTGGAGTCTTCATCTCCTTGGAATTTTCCATTCCAAATCTTCTCAGAACTTCTTTTGTGTATTTGGATTGAGAAATTAATTTGTCATTCCTTCCTTATGTCACCTATAAACCAAGGGAAAATGTCATCTCACTAATCATTGTCATTTGGAACACACTTTTCATGAATTCAGAAAACTTTCTGTATTGAGCTTAATATGATCCACAAAATATTATTTCATCAACATAAAATAGAACTATTATCCTTATATTACTATCATTATTGAAATAGGAATTTTAATTAACTCCACCACACTAAAATCCATGCTTCTTCAAATATTGATCAAGCCTCAAGAACCATGATCTTGGTGCTTGTTTCATCCCATATAGAATTTTATTCCACTGAAAAACTTTTTTTTCATCTTCATGAATGAGAAAACTATCTGGATTCTCAATATAAACTTCTTCTTCCAGAACCCCATTCAAAAATGCAGATTTGATGTCCAACTGGAAAACCTTGAACTTTCATTGCACTGCAATGGCCAGGAATAATCTGTTTGTTTCCATCCTTGTAACATGTGAAAATGTTTTATCAACATCAATACCCTCTATCTAGGATTAGCCTTTTCACACTAGTGGTGGTTTTTTTCTAATCATTGTTCAATCTTCATTTATCTTGTTTTGAATGACCCATTTAGTCCCGATGACATTCTTTTCTTTATCCTTGTATGTTTTTCTGATGATTTTCCATTGTTGACATGCATCGTACATATGATTAAGATCATTTGATGGATTGGGGAGGTCTCTAAATACATCATGATTCACCAAATATTCTCAGGATGGCTGTCATAGATGACACAATCATTTATTCCACAGCTTTTTCTCTTCATCTCTAGACAAAAAGCACATGTCTTCTTCTCCACTTACAACGTAGAGATTTCCCTTTTCCCTTTTTCCCTATAGGAAAACTACACCATCTCTTCCTTTGATGATACACATATTCATAGTAAATCTTATATAATTCCCTTAGTCACATAGATGACTGACACTAAGAAGATTGTGATTGAGACCTTCTCCTACTAAGACATCGGTATATCTCATCTCTTGGCCCCCAAACCTGGAATTTCTCAAGCCAATTATCTTCATGCCTTCATCATTTCCAAAAAGTGACAACTCCTTATTTGTCATACATTATGCCTATAACAAGATCCATATTCCCTGTCATATGGGATGTGCAACCACTAACAGGGATCCATACACCAGAACGATCTGATTATTTAAGTTCAATTTCTGCAACCAATTCCTTCTCAGCTCTCTTATTATTTATCCACGTTTTTGACTTCATACTTAGAATGATTGGAAATCATGATCTTCCTCAGAGTATGATGGACCATCTTCAGCCTACAGAGCTGCAGATCGATTTTTTGTTTTCATCTCATTTGTTGATTCTCTGATTTACTGCTTGTGGACGCTTGGTTTCTACTTTGGCACATTCATGTGCATGATTGATGTATAGAATCTATTCATGTTCCCAAATCTTCTTCTCTAAGAACAATGTCCCTCAGGAGAGGTTCTATAATATTTATCTTTCTTTTTATTCCATTGTTTCTCTTATGTCGGTTGGTATCTCTTGGCTATGGAACATACATTCTGTGAATGCCCAATCCTTCCACAACAATAACACCTGATGTAGGGTGCATTCCTTTGTGTCACTTTTATACTTCTAATTTCACATTGGGTTATATGAATCTTCTATTTTTGTTTCAAACCTAAATCAATTTTTAATTTCAGAGCAGTTTCATACTGTCTGACTTCAAATTTCATAGTTTTCTATTTTCGGTCAAGCCCCACATCAGCCTTAACATCTGAACACGATTTTTGCTTCTTTTCTGCTTGGCTACTATGCTCCACTTTCAACTTTTAAATATTTTGAATGATTTTATTTTCTGGTATCATACTAGGTGTCAATATTTTTTCTTGATCCTTTAATTTTTGTCGTATATTGAAAACTTATTCTTCATGTTCATTGATATACTTGATTTGATCTTTCAATGTATTATTCAATCCATCTATCTCCCTTTTCTGTTTATCATCCTTGAGTTTATGTTCATCAACAATTTCTGAGATCTCTTTCTTATGAGACATAAGTTTTTCAATTTATTTTACCATATTAGACTTCTCTTCATCTTTTTTCTTCATGGAGAGTTTCGAATCATGAATCACTTTTCTGGACTTTTTTTATTTTCTCTCTCCAAACATTTATATCCTCAAGTGATGATCCTAATTTGGCCCCCATATCAAATCTTCCTTCAACTTATTCTTCATAATTTTTACTCTCTTCCCTTTCATGGGTTTTGCTTAAAACATCCAACATAGAATTATCTCCATGGTATTTGCAATTCTGTTTCTCTTTAACCTCTTTAACCTCGGATTCATTTAAACTGTTACATTCTTGTAAAAAAGGATTCTTTTTCTTAAATAATTTTCTCTTTAATTGTTTCTTACCCTTCACAAAAGATGAAGAATTATTCATGGGGATTTAAAATTAATCCTCATCATATTCTTGGAACTTTTTGGGGAACCTTTCCACAAGATGGCCAACATTTCCACATCGAAAACACGCAATTGGAAGTTTTCCCTGGAACTTTTCTTTTACTCTTTAAAGATTTGAGGAAAGGAATGAAATTACCTCGTTTGTCTCTTATTCTTCCTAATAATATTCAATGGTGAGATTCTTCATGGACTTTAATGCCACCTATTTAGATTTCCCCTTTCCCACAGAATCATTATCATCATTTTTCATTTTATATTCTATAAGGGTATTGTGCAAATTATCCAATGTCATCTCCTTTGGATCTTTATCTTCCAATACAAAAACATTCATATTGAACCGAGGTGGAAGTTTCATCAATATACACTTTACAATATTTATGTTTTCAATGACTTCTCCACGACCTTTCATGTCTTCCACTATAACATTTACCCTGTTAAAGAATGAATCAACATACTCATTTGGGTTCATTCTTAGATCTTCATATTTGTTTCAAAGAACTAGAATCTTTGCCTCTCTGACCTTTGAATATCCTTCATATATATTCAATAGATTTTCCCACATGGAAATTGATGTTTTTCATGAAATCACCTTTTTAGAGATAGCATTGGAGAGGGATCCCCTTAAGGAATTAATTCCCTAGGAGTCACAATCCAATTCCCTTTTATCGGTATTTGATAAAACCCCAATATTGATGTCGAATGAGATACCATGCATTTCTACTATAAAAACATCCATTCCCAAATACCAATGATGTTATGATGTACTAAATACACTATAAGTGCACTGCTATTTACAAGTTTGAAGTGGAGTCACAATACCTCCTAGTTTACAACCAATCATAATTTAAAAGCTTACTGCTCTCTCAGCTGAAGTGTTCTCACTGCTTCTTCAGAAGATCCACTCAAAATTTAAATACTTTCATGTCCTTTAATTATCACTAATGAATTCATCCTCCACTATATGTATACTCTCTATTGAAGTCCAATTTTCATCCACTGATGGATACTCACTTTCCACTAAACACTGGGCAATAATCTTTGAAAAAAAATTCAAATCTCACTGCTTCACAAATATCCCCATTTTGCAAAGCTCAAATAATCCTTTCAAAAGTTCCTACCTCTTTTCAAAGAACACACCTTCACAAAGCTTACTTCTTCATAGAGCACACTGCTTCACAGAGCTCAAGACTTAATAGAGACACTTCCTTCATTAAGCTCACAGAGCCAATGCGGAACACCACTTTTTTGTGAAGATCTAAATACTTAAAGGAATTAGAATTGGTCAATACTAGGATTTTATTTTAACAAATATCAAACCTTTATTTGAAACCTTGATTCACAGAGTTCCCCTTGCTTCATAAAATAAAAAAGACTCTGAATTTTCTCTCTTAAGATCATTCAGAATGAAGAGGGCTGGCCACTTATTTATAGGTGCGGTCGAACGTGGATCTCTGATTCATTCAGTGTGATTTATAGATTTGTCAAAATTATCTCTATAGAGAATCTTCCCTTCTCAAAGAACCACTAAAATGTTTTTATGTTGCAATTATCTTCATCAAATGCTTCATGTCGTCACTGCAATTATCCCTCATAATCCTCTTCACCTCTTCCATTTGTGAAGCTCGTCATAATTACAAAGCTCAATGTCAACATTATTCATGTCTTAGTGGAGTCTACATCATAAATCCCATATTCGTGAAATTTATTCATTTTCCATATTTTTATTAGATCTTCAAGGAAATAAAATTTTCTCAATGCTCACTAAACTCCACATTTTGGACCCCAAAAATTTGGAAAACATTGGAAAATGGTTCCACCTTGTATCTGTACTTCTGTACAACCTCAAGATATTCTATTACTTTATCATGGTTCTTTTTCAACGTGGATTGTCAAAAACATCTCTGAAAATCGAAAATTCAACATGAAAACCTTCTTTTTCAACAAACACAACCAACCCAAAAATGTTGCAATGTTACCTTGAGGGATTTTTTCCAAACAAATTTTTTGTTTAATGATTCTTGTAGGACTTCCTTTGATAATATGAATAAGTATCTGACCACTCAACCGATCTTACAACCCCCATGATGTTAGCTTCCTTTTGAGCTTATGTGTGATGCCTCAAATTTCACAGTTGTATTTGTCTTATCTTAGTGGGTGGAGGGATGTTCACATGTGATTTTCTATGCATCAAGGACACTAGATTTGACCCAATCAGAATACACAACCACAGAAAAAGATTTTCTTTCCATCATATTTGATTTAGGTGTATTCGGTTCATATTTATTGGGCTCTAAAGTAGTTTTTTTTAACCATGTAGCATTCAGGTACCTCTTAAAGAAGCTACACGAAAATCCAAGGCTAATCTGATGGATGTTACTTCTTTAGGAATTTGATATTGGGATAAAGAAAAAGTAGGGGTTAGAAAACCTGGTGGCAGACCACATAAATAGGCTTAATCGCACACTAGAGGATTACATGTTGGACTAGGTACCACTTCAGGACACTTTCCCTAATGAGAACCTTTATAACATCTCAGGTATGCATCCTTGGTATGCATTTTTAGTTAAAAACCTTGTTGCCTCTGAAATCCATGAAAATTTAAAGAAACATCAAGTCCAAAAATTAAAGAGTGAGTCTAGATTTTATGTTTGGGATGATCCCTATTTATGGTACATGTGTAGAGACCAAGTTATTAGGAGGTGTGTTCCTAATCATGAGTTTGAGTTTTTTTTACATTTTTATCATACACTTTCTTTTGGTGGACACTTTGGACCTCAACGGATAGCTAGGAAAGTCTTAGACTCTATATTATGTTGACCTAGCTTATTCCATGATGCTCATGTGTTTTGCAAGTTGTGTTGACATTACCAACACACTAGGAACATTTCTAGGAGACATGAGATGCCCCAACAACCCATATTATTCTATGAGATTTTTGATGTTTGGGGAAACTACTTAATGGGTCCTTTTACTAGTTCATTTGGTTTTTTGTATATTTTTTTGATTTTTATTATTTAAGTAACTGGGTTGAGGCCAAGGCCACAAGGACTGATAAATCTCATGATGTAGTCGACTTTGTCAAGGCATAGATTTTTTGTAGTATTGGAGTACAAAATTCTATCATTAGTGATCAGGGACACACTTTTTCAATCATTATTTGTCTTAACTCCTTTGAAAGTATGGGGTGACAAACAAAATATAAATACAACACCACCCCCAAACAAATGACCATGTTGAGGTTTCAATTTGGGAGTTGAAAAAAAATTGGAAAAAATTATGCAGCCGAAGAGGAATGATTAAAGAAAGTGCTTGGATGATGCGCTATGGGATTATAGGAAATCATACAATATGCCCATTAGTATTTCCCCATTTCGGGTTGTCTTTGGGAAAGCATGTCATATCCTCATAGAAGATGACCATCGGTATTATTGGGCTATAAAGAAATGAAACATGGATTTGGCCTAATATGGAATCCAAAGAACGTTTCAAATTCAAGAGATTGATGATATTTGGTTGTCTCCATATGAGAACTCAATTCTCTTCAAGTAAAGATCAAAAGAATCTCATGATATAATGATCCAACAAAGGGAGTTTCATGTTGGAGACAAAGTCCTTCTATACAGTTCATGACTGAAGTTGATGCTTGGTAAGTTTCATTCTAGATGGTTATGTCCTTATATTGTATCTAATTTTTTTCCTTATGTTGTAGTGGATATCACACAAGAAGACACTAGAATGAGATTTACATTCAATGGGAAACACCTGAAACAATACATTGTGGGACTTTCTACTGATATAGTGGATTTCATCACACTGTGTAACCCCATCATCAATTGAGAATATCAGGTTATTCCTAACCCTTTCACTTTTATATTACTTATCCTATTTAAAATTATAAATTTCATGTGCATATATCATCTCATAGGTTCACACTGAGGAAAATGAAATATTTTAAGTGTGGGGGAGGGGAAAACATTTTGGGGCAGATATTTAGGATTTTCATTTGTGTGTATTTTTTGTATTTCCTATTATGTGTTTGGTTAAAATTTTCATCAAAACCCAAAAAAAATCAATAAAAAAATATTTTATATAACATTATCATGTGGAACATATGTAAAATGCATGTTTTAAAAATTGATTGGTAGAATGATAATAATGAGTAAGATATCATCATCAAGGGTTAATTTTTATAAAAATTGAAGTCATCAATGATATTAATAGCTATGTAATTATAAAACCTTTTAGATTTTGACATCATTATTTTTGATATTTATTCATGGTAAATTGTGTCATTGACTTCTCCACACAAATTTTCACTCAACCATGACTTGTGAAATTTTTCCAAATCAATTGAAGGTATAGTCAAATTAGGTAAAAAAAGATCATTGGTTGATCCTTATGTTTGTTTTTCTTCCAATTGGTTTCATAATTGTACCAAATTGACCTATGTGTGTTTACTTGTTATTTGACTTTTATACTCCCCCAAAAAATATATGGGTTGTTCCTTAGAAAGGTTAAAAACCATTCTTCCTCAACCTTTGATCTGGTTATAACTATTATAATTAGTGTCCTGTGGATATCAAACATAGATTGAGAGTTGCATGTGGGATTTTTTCCGAGTTCAATTTAAAAAATAATAATAATAAATCAGGGGAGTGATGAAATGTACTACATATGTGGATATATAGGTCGGGAGGTTGGTTTGACTTTTGGAAAATCATAAGTGAGTGGGTCCTGAAATTCGATTATAAAGGAATGTATAACATGTTCGGCGAATTAAACTAGGTAAGAAGAATTATTTTACTTGACCTAAATATACTTAATAAAGGGTGTATTTATGAGCTTGGAATGGTTGGTACACACACACGTGGATAATTAGTGGCATGGTATATTCATGACTTGTTTCACTATGATTAGTGTTTTGAATCTCACTGGATTTTCTTTTGACATAATTTATGAGACAATGAATTTAAATTTTTTTAATATTTAATCTTTATGGGATTATTACTTTGCCTATATTTCCACTGTGGATAATGAAATATGAACATGCATATCTTGTCATAATTTTTTAAAATACATGATATGAGGTTTCTCCTAGGAGTCAAAAAGGGAAAGTTCGGGGGAGTTGATAAAACACAATTTTCTGGAATATTTTATTGATGATAAATGAAAAAATTTCCTCACACTATGTTAAATATCTTTATTTATAAAATATTTGGGATTAGATCATTCATTTGATAATTTTATGAAAATTCATGTTTTACCCTTTACAAACTCATTATAGTATTTCAAACATAAATGATTTTATTTGAATTATTTAAAATTAAAATTTTGTAACTGTGTTCCTAACATAATGGGATAAAACTTTTATTCAGGACATATAAGTTAAATCATGAATTTTATTGGACTTATGGGCCATGAAGTCAAAGCTTGTCTAGGCTCACCAAATTGGACATCAGTTCTATATTTGGGCCATAAAATTTTCATATGTGCTTAAATTAGCCCAAATATGGATATAGGATCTAGTACCCATTTTCCATAAAATCATCCTTCTGTAATAATAGCTGGTTCACATGTTTTTGTGGTCAAACAGGCGGTGTAAGTTGGATTAATTTGTTTGGCCAAATTTTCCCATTCACACATGAAACCTCTTAAAACCTAGCCTCCCCTCCACTTTATAATTTTTTTGTCATTTGGAGGGGTTGTTACGTTCATTAGGATATTGGGAGTAGATAATAAGTGGTTACATACCATTTCAATTCACAATTGTAGAAGGGAAGCTACAAAGATAGCATCTCCTCCAAAATAATCTTCTTTTCCTCTTCTGTGTTGTAATATTGTTGTACTCTCAATAAACTATTAATATCTATTAAATTTATTCTATTATTTTCAATTTTATTCTTATCTTAATCTTATTATTTATTCTGTAAATTAAAGATTATAAATGAGATTCATTTATCTTCTTTTTAAATCTTTGCAAATGCAATTCGTTTCTACGATGACTATACAACCAATGGAAGAGTAGTTTTCTTAGTAATCGATCAACCTCTTACCTTATTAATTTATTTATTTTGAATCCTTATGATAATATAATTCACAAAATATGATCCATGAATTGAGTTTTAAAATTATAATAAACTAATTAAGCAATTCAACAATATACACAAAAACATGTGAGGTCGAGATTTGTGTAAATTGTGAGAACACAAACTTAATCGGTAAAACAAAAACACAAAGGATAAATTTGTAGAGTTAAAATATAATCCCTAAAATAAATTCATACTTATTTATAAAATGTATTTATTCCCTAATTTACCACTGACCATAATCTTGTCTTAGAATGACAATCAAAGCAGGGTGTTGCAATTTCATGTTATGAAGTTGGCCAAAGGTTTAACTCTTTTCATCTTCGTGGTAATTTTAATTATCATAGGGTAAGATGATTAAAAAATTATGGGATCATAATTAAGTGGATGTTAATTGAAATTATAATGATTAATAAGTAAGTGAAGAGGTATATTTAAAACAAAAAAATACAATATTATACAAGAATACTTCTTTTTATTATTTTATAAACATTGAACAACCCCCCCCCCCCGGTCCTTCTAGGTTGTTTATTTTATTTTCAAAATACATTTAATATGTTGTTTTAAATTGATTCTTCCTTTAAGAGACGACCTTGGTTATCCACTCTGTTGCACCAAAGAAGTAAAAAATTACACATCATTTGAAAGCGCCCTTGACAGCGCCTTTCAAGACTCATCATGGTGATAACAATGTTCTATTAGTAGTATAAATAATATATTGATGGTAGTATAATTATACTAGTAGTATCAAGAGTTCACTGGATGTAACATACTTTATTTTTATGGAAGCATATTTTACTTAGAGAAATTTTATGTAATAGCAAGATTTGTGAATATTCTATCATTTAACACATAAACCCTTAATAATAATGTAAACATGATTTGTGGGCAATGAAATAAAGAATTTCTATACTAGTACCACAATCTACCCCTTTTGATGGTCACTAATCATGGTTGAAAAGAAATTAAAAGGAGTAGTTCCAAACTATTTTTAGTGAATAATTATAGTGTAAATAAATATAAGACTTATGTTCTATATAAATGGTAAAATAATAATCATAAAAGATAAAGAAACCTATAAAATTCATTTTATCCCCATTTTTGGATTATTAATATGGTATAAATGGAAATTAGAACACAAAATAAAAAAAATATTATATAAAATAGGAAAGACTAAAGAGTACTGAATTCTCATTGAGATCAAGATTTATAGGATTAAATCAAGAAAATCCAAAATAAATATAACCCTATCAGATCCTAATCTGGGTCCAAGTCATCCTAATCATGAATGGCGGAAGGATCTAGAGATTATTTTCCTTTTTTACTAGTTAGAGTTGTAGGAGAGATATATGTAGAGCGATGTGCAGGAGTCTTGAAGATAGTTCTAGAGGAAATGGGCCTTAGATGCCTCACAACCTCGACTGAAGTAAGGCCAAAAAGATCATGATTATAGAAGACTTAATTGGTAGTTAAATATGATCTGAAACAATTGCACTCATAGGCATTATAGGTGGGGAAATGACAGTTGTATTAGTATTATAGAGAAATGGCTTCATCTTCTTGACAAACTATGTGATGACTCCCCCACCCTGCTCTGTCACCTAAAATAAATCATTATTATATTCTATGAATATCTTCATAAATGTAGATAACACTTTAAACTGACTTACCTTCTCCTTGAATTACCTAATAATATGTGGAATCCTTATATTCTTAGCTAAAAACCTAAAATAATAATTGAGCTCATTTTTGGTATAAATATTAGAAAGAAAGTGTAGGGACACAGAACACCCTGAGAGGGGAGGGGTGAATCAGGGTGTAAACTTTTTCTTTTAAAGTGACAGATCTTGTACCCATGTTGGTAGGAACTTGTTAAACCTATCTGTTGGTGTACTGTAGTAATAAAATGTTCAAATTCAAAGAGAGAACACAATAGTTTTACTTGGTTAACCACTAAGGTATAGTCCAAGGAGAATATGCCAATAGTGTGGTGGTCATAGCTAAATCTAATAATCTCACTAGATATAGAATTTAGAATTTTTGATATAGTCACCCGGTGCTAAGAACACTACCTTTAAAAGGTTTTAGGGATAGAACATTGTGTCTCTTGAAACACTTCCATCAACTCCCCCTAGCTCACTTCTTTGAGAGAAGACTTACTAAATTATCGACATGAAGGATACTTTAATGGATTGACATTAAATTATTTTCCCCAGTCTAGCATGAGACTCTAATTGAACCATAACCCTGAATTGATGCACTCTATCACTGTTCACTTAAAAACTGATGTTCAAAAATAGCCTTTCGCAAAGCTCCTTCATGAAGCTCAACCCTTCATGAAGCTCCCTACCTTCACAGAACAAACTTCCCTCACAAATCACCCCCTAACGTTTCAAAACAAAACTCCTTTATGAAGCTCACTGAGTCAATGTTGAATACCCCATCATCTTGAAACACCCTTTAATCAAAATAACATGCATTAGTCAAGACTAATAGTATTTTTGTGATGCTCAAGCTCACATAGAAATCTAGAATTACGAATCTCCCTTATATTCACAAAATCATAGTGTTTCCAGATTTCCCTTAGAAAACTTCTTCTAAGTGAAATGGGGTAGCCTCATATTTATAGGCTCGGCTGTTCGTGATGCTCCACCACCTCTTCGTGTATTTTCTGTATCTTTCAAAAACATATTTTCATAGCTCCTTCTAACGTGAATATATATGGAAATTCACTATTTCTGATGCTTGTCATAGCTTCAGATATTTCCATCAAAACCCTTCATGGCGCTTTTCGTAATCGTAGAGATTTCCATCACTGAACACGACTCTTAAATTCTTCATTGTTTGTGATGCATGTCGTTGTTGCATAAAACACCATCAACATTCTTTGATCCTTCATGAAACACGATTCATGAATCCCATCTTCATGAAACTTTCTCCTTTTCCATAATTTCTTAAAGACGTCAAGGACATCTACTTTTCATGATGAAATCCATCCTCCAAATTTTATACCCCAAAAATTTGGCAAACACTAGGAAATGATGCCACCTTCAAAACTATTGTCATCTTGAACTATAAGATCCCTTTCCTTGCAAACTCTCTGATATTCCATGTGAGGATTGAAAAAAAAAACAAAAAATATACTCCATTTCTAGAAAATAATAGACTTGATCCCTATATAAATTAATTTAGAGGTTTTTTAATAGTTTTCCTATCACTTTTATCCTCATTAATGCATTCTATAATAAGCTTAAAAATGTTCCCACCGTAAGGCTTGATATTCTAAATCTAATCTTGGTGAGAAGAAAATAATCACTCAATAAATATTGAAAATCTTATTAAACAATACTCTCGACTTAATCTACATCAGGAGAACCATGCATAGTATGTGGAGGAGCTCTAGAAGTGGAGGTACCCACAAATGAATATATAGACTCAAGATTTCCATCAATAGATAGATTACTCTGATTCATATCCATTCTAATTCTCTATATGGTAGAGTGAATTCCATTAATTTACTCCCCCCAACTTCATTTTCTCCACTTCTAAATATCTAATCCACATAAAAAAATTTACAGGTGACCAACTACTAAGTATTTAATAAAATAGATATTATCTTATCTAAGAGACCTATCTTAAGAGGTATAACTCTAAAGAAAGATAGAAAGAGCATCCATAATATATTTCGTAAAGGCATCTATGTTAGCATGAGTCAAAAGTCATGCATGGGAAAGAGTATTAGGTGAAGATCTATTTTGTCCAGATGATATTTTAGCATGGGTAGAAGGAAATCCTTAACCTAAATCCTAAAAACAATCTTCCTTATCGTAAATTTAAAATTCCACCCATACTCCCTTTAATTATAATATAAACTACTGAAGTAAAGCTATTAAGAATCTCATTGTGATCAATTCACTCCACTAAAGATCCATTAGTATCCCTATGAACATCTGAAATGGAAGGTCCACCATGTAAATGTAGACTTCCCCCATCATCATTTCCATCACCATAATTTGAATCTGAGTAGAAAAGGACCAGAACAGTTATCCCTGGGGACTTCTCCCACTTAGTCATTACATATTCTACATCAGATCTCACTAGGCCTCCCATACCTTGAAAAACTAAAAAACTTTGTGAGTTACTATCCCAATCACCACTAATAATATTACTAAACTCAAGAATAGTTTTTAAAGGACTAGTTTATTTATCCTTATCTTCCCCCATAAACATCATAAAAAGATTCATTAGATAGAACAATGACATAATCTAGAATTTTTGAATCATTTCCCTCAAATTGATCAACATTGAGAACCTCAGTATATGAAACCTCATCATAATCTCATAATATTTACTTATATGTTAAGAAGATAAGATAATCAGGAGGACCATAAGATAAATATTGACTTATCATTATATTAGGGCCACTCCCTACTTTAATAGATACTGAAACTGAATCTACTTCTTCCACAACCATAGATACTGATTCTTCATTACGTATGCCACCATATATAAAACTAGCTTAATCCACCTATTCTCCAGAGTAATAGGATACAACTTCATCTGGTTCTAATTTGGGATCAACCAAATCCCTAGGTCTGGTGGGGTTCTTTACTAGATTAAATTTTTCATAAATACTTTCATTATCCACCATCCATTTCATTAACCGGGGATTCCAATTGATTCCCACCCTCCTATATGTATCTTTGATTATATAAAATCCATCACATTGAATAATCTTCTCTTATTCTTTAGGGACCAATCCTCTAACTTCTAACATAGAAATATCATTTAGGGATAAACTAAAGATTTTGACCTATAAGTAGTCTTACATAGTTCTATCATGTAAACCATGATTTATTTAAAAATATTTATCTTGGATCCAATGTTCGTAAGGTACAATAATAAGATATCTTATAATCTCAAACCACTAAATTCCCCCTTCCTAGGAAATAACTTATACTGGATAAATATATAAAGAAGCTTGTACTCTAAATTGAGTTATACTATATTCGTTCTTTTAGGGTTTCTAACCCCTATGATCTCCTAAAAAACATCCTAAAAAAAATTAGTGTGGTTGATAGTATAGAAACCACGATATTCTTTATAAAATATATCAAAAGGAACTCTTAAAAAAATCCCACCATTTTTAAGAGAAAAAAATATCCTTCCAATAAACTATGGTTTTAATGAAATACTTATTTTTCTAAAAATAAAACTATGAATATAGATAAAAATTATAGACCAGTCTCATATATAATGGTCAATATTCCTATAGTGTCAAGCTTTTTAATGTTTTTCTTGAACTAACTTTCATGCCAGAAAATTTCTTGACTTCAACTAATCTATATATTTTTTCTTCTCAATGACAACTACTCAAGGTGAAAGAACTAGATTTCATGGATCAGTTCGTTGGATATATTATTATTCCCATTTCTTTCAAGGTTTTAACATGTCCAGAGAACTGGAATAATGATTCATCCTCACCATTACAACATGGATGTGGATGTTCATGATTGAATATTAGGGTTTGAGAGAGAAATGAAAAGTAGTTTTAGAGGGAACGTGTGAGAGAGTATTCAATTAAAACTCTAATAGGGATTCTTATAATTTATAAAACTAAATAAATTCTTAATTTAAAAGTATTTAAAATTGATTAAAATTCATATTCTATGAGTTAAATAATAAAAATTATCAATGGTAGCAACAGTGATGGAAGTATTTCAATGGTATCATCCAACTAGATCATGAAATGAAACCATCCAGTGCTATCATCTATCATAATCATCCAATGGAATCATATAATGGAATCATAAAGTGGATTCATCCAATGTAATCATTTAGTGGAATCATCTAATGAATTATTTCAACAAAATCATCTTGTAGAATCATCTAATGGAATCATCTAATGGAATTAAACTATAGAGTCATCTGGTGGAATTACCTGATGGCATCACCCAAATAGTAAGACACACACTAGTAGAAAATCTAGATAGTAGCAAATAAATTCTATTATATAACTCATGGATTTACTCAAACACGTTAAAAATAATTTAGTGAATAAATTATTAAGATAAATTTATCATAAAAAACTCATGTATGATATTGTTTAATCTCCTAATATTCAAAGGTTTTATAAAGATATCAGTTAGATATTATTAACAAATCAATGTTAAAAGATCATATATGATTTCATATTAATGTAAATGATTCTTGTATAATTCAATAATAATTATTTCACCATTATACAGGAGGTTAACCTACCTTCGACCAAGGAAAAAGTACAAAGGGGTTTCTTAACTCACTCTTAATTTCGTGAGAATTCCATTATTCACCACTTAATTATTTCATGTGGTGTATGTGTACTTCCCATGATTGTATTCATTGTGTAATATACTTTAATTTATGGGTATTTACATAATCATTTTATGATCCTTCTTTCATGGGTGTATGTTTCGTATGTTACCTAATCGATAAGAGAATTCGAAATTTCAATTTTCATTTATTCGGATTTACACAAACTTCATTGATTATTTTAATCTGAGATTATGTGTGGAATAACTATTCATTTGCTTATGTCAAAATTTTCAATCCCCTTTTCTGTGGATATACTTTTGATACACATAATCACTCCATTGATAATTTCTCAAGTCATCGATATGAATTTGATAAGAGTAATTTTAACTCATTCTTCATTTGTTGAGTTAAACATCCAATTTATTGGTGTTGTTTTTACAAGATTATGTGTGAATATCCTTTGATTGTTTTACACTTAATATACAATCATATTTAGTGTATTTATATTTTTCACACATAACTATGTCGTTGAATTATCCTTAACCTAAGGATACGGCCTTTATGAGAGATTTCATCTCAACTTAAACTCCATTGAGACTACTTTGTTGTTATACACCAAATTACTTTTATGTGGTGTATATAATGTACTTTGACATAGTATATCATGAATCCCTTTATTCTCATGATATTACAAAGTTTTGATTTCCTCAATTATTTGTATTCATGTAACACCCCAAGATTTTATAGTGTGTTATTTCTTCAAAATAATTCAATAACTTTCACTACACGCAACACCAAGTTCAATCGCACCATGACTTACCAAACAAGCTGTTCAAAAGAGGTTATGAATAGTGTCAACTAAATTTTAAACTTTATATAATCCTTATAATTTTAGAATCCATATTATGAGTTTCTTAGACATAATGTAAGAACAAATTCATTTTCAGTATTTCACTTTTACCAAATTTTAATAGTGAACCCTTTTTAGATACTATATTTTAAACTTTTTGACTAAATGGGGACATCAAAAATTTAAAATGAAACATCCCAAGCTTCCACGGTACGCTAGCGTGTGTTGTACGCAACACCGAGTTCTAACACACCGTAACCAATCAAACTAGCCGCTATGAATAGTAATACCTACTTTTTGAAATTATATATATTTTATATTTGAAAATGGACTTCATTTTTGGATTCGGAATATCGAATTTAGCCTAAGGTGAAATTTTGGTACATTTCGGATAACTTTCATATTTTGATGAATAGTGAAAATTACTAAATTTTAATTAAAAACAACTTTTTTAATCAAAATAATTAATAGTGATAAATTATGAATTTGAGTGGTTTTAAAGTATATTTAGAATATATTTTTACAATTTAATATAATTCTGGTCATTAGACATAATTTTACAATTAAACCGAACATAAACAAGTGTCAATCTTTTGATAGTTATTATCTCTTAAAAACACGCTTTTTGTTTTGACAGCGGGAATTAATTTTAAATTAATTTCTTCCACTTCTGTGTTTTGAATTTAGAAAAATGGATTCCATATTTTTAATCAGGATGTTCAAATTGTGTAAATAGGTAACTTTTATTTTTAGACATTTTGAATAATTACTGCGGTAAATATTTTATTTACCATGGTTAAGGGTAAATCCGGTAAATAAGGGTTAAAAATAATATTATAATAATACTAAATTACCCTAAAACGTGTCTTAACACTATTGGTTGATACATGGTCGACCATGGGAATCTTTGGGTCGATTTTGGGACCCCATGGATCCACTTGTATGTGATAATGACACTTTATTTTAATTTAGTTAAAATGAATACAAAAATGACACAAGCATATATCTTTTAGAACAACAATTGTTACATAGGGTTATATATGTTGGATTTTAGATTATAATAATTCATTAGAAAGATAAAAAGATTTCCTACATAATTATATTTTATTTATAATTTTTAGACATTAAATAATTTATTTTATTTATGACACAATGATGATGCAGTAATTACTATAATAGTGAAAAATTAAAATAATTGATATTATAAATACCCAAATAAATATAATATGAAACTTTTAATGAATTAAACTAATTTTATAGGATAATATGATATATTAGGATTGATTTAATTGACTTTGTTCGAAGTAATCAATCTGTTATGAGTTTCACAAAAATCAACTATTGAATAGTGTCAAAATTAACATAAAAGAGTTCTTAAAACAAATATTATATTATTAATTGATATTAAATTTATAAAAATCTAAGGTTAGGCCAAGAGACTTATATCATGATAGTTTCATCATTAATGTACCACTTGGGGGTCTCTTGGATGTATATAGTAAGTTTATTAACCATATTATATAAAAATACAAAGAGACATTGTAAAAGTGAAACTAATTAACTTAGAGTTAATACTTAAAGATAAGGTTAATATAAGTACCCAAACCTGTCTAAATTCTCTTTATTGAGTGGTTTTCGACCTATCCCCACCTTAACCTTTGAATAATAAACTTTGGAGCCATTATAAACTGAATATGAATTTATTATAAATTAATATTTCTAGCTTTTCCAAAGGTGCCCCTCACCCCTCTTATAAAAAGGGCACTCCTCCTTCTCATTTCTTCACACCTTCAAAGCCTTTTGGTTCGGCCAAACTCTGCCCAAATACTCTCCCAACATCCCTCAATACAACATAGAGGCCTTAGTTTGATCAGAAACCCAACCTAAGGAGCCCTTTTGATCAAATCAAAAGGAAGAACCCGAAGAAGAGGTAATGATTTCACCACCCTTTTCTAAGTTCCTTTCTTCTTCCACTTCCTCTTTCTTTGTTCTTACCATTCTAAAATAATAACTCCAGTATCTTACATATACTGTGATGTTATTATAAATATGTTACAACCATATTCAGTATTCTATCCACCCTTTGAATAACATGTCACCATACGTGCGTACGTACGGCTTACCGTCTCCACGTCGTGGTGTAATTGTTATTCAATATATTATTATTTGGATGGGTATAATAATGATGTGTAAATCATCTAAATATTAAATATAACATGTTAATGATTCTGTATATATGATATACCATCCATTTATATATTATTTTAATATCAAAAGAATGATATTGTCGCTCGTGCGTACGTACGGACTACCGTCTCCACGAACGCGATGAGATTCATTCTCCATCGTATCCATTCAAGTATAATTATCATTTGATGATTTAAAAATGATGTTTAAGGACTTGATATCATTCTGTATATGAATAATATACAACCTATCCTTTACAAACATTTCTTACGTAACAAAACATATAAAAGAAAACAAGTAAGTTAACACCCGATATAATGATAATACTAAGATATTATTATCAAATCAATATTAAAAGATCATATATGATATCATATTAATGTATATGATTCTTGTATAATTTAATAACAATTATTTCACCATTATACAGGAGGTTAACCTACCCCAACCAAGGAAAAGTACAAGGTAAGGGTTTACTTTACAACCTCTTCATTATCTAAGGTTGTTTATACGTAATAATCTACTGGGATCTCTTTATCATCCACATCCATGTTTCTTAAAAACGTATTTCAAAACATTCTTAATATTTACTAGAATATGAGTTAAAGTCATTTATACCCTTTTTTACTTTTATAAGTGGTTTATAAAGGAATCTTTCGGTCGTTTTCAAAACAAGGTCCTTTTTAACCTTTTCGACAGAATTAAGGTAAGAATGTTTTTTTAACTTATACGGCGGGTGCGGCTATTTTCCGCCGTTATAAAATCTTCAAAGCTTCCCTTACAAGCTTATAAGAATATTTTCAAAGAAAATGTTTTATTTTATATGGATCTTAAATTATTTCAAAATAAAAGGAGATATTTCTTTAAAAATAATTTTGATTTCATCTATGTCAACATCCTTTGATGGATTTTAAGATTATTTGAAGTTGATTTATTTTGATACAAAACTTATATATTGTATTGAAGGTTTTGTGATATGTTTGACTATGGATGTGCTATTTTTATACCATTCATAGTTTATGGTGAAAGTATTGACATTTCGTATGCTAGTTTTAATACGAATGTTTATGTTATGTTTAAACCTTTTCATATGGGAATGCATTGGACTTAATATGTGACGGGTGGAGCCCGCTATAGCTCCTCGATGCATCGGTAGGTATCATGAGACAAACTAGTGTCTTGGCAAAAGGCCTTGACAAAATCTTATTTGTAGTCTTGGCACGAGGCCTTGTCTATGTGGTTATGATAGTCTGGCATTATGCATTCCAACATTATGAAAGTGGTTATTGATTTTTGCATGTGATTATTCGATTAGTAGAAAATCCATGTGAATAAGTAAATGGAATTATTTCATTTTATTTATGCCATACCATGTTGAAAGTTCATGTTTAAAAGGCTTTTGTTTTAGTTATACATTGCCTTAAATATTTATTCTTATTGATGAAAGTTTCCGCTATATTGTTATCCTTACTGGGCATTTGAGCTCACCCCTTTTCTATGTTTTATTTTTCCCAGGAAGTGAAGAAGTAAATTATGAATGACCTGCAGGGATATTATGTGGGGATATGAGTGTGGATTATGGAGACATTATGTTGTTGTAGTAGTTTTTCATTTTATGATGTAATGTAAAACTTATGAATATATCTAGTGTTTCCAAGGCTACTAAACCAATCGGTCTTTTGAGATTTTATCTTTCTTGTGATCATGCCAATGTTACGAAGTAATGCACCGACTCTAGGTAACTGGGGTCAGGGCGTTACAGTTGGTATCAGAGGAAGTTTAGTACAAACCTTGGAAGCTAGATTTAGATAAACCCTGATTAGAGCACGTAAACCTAAGATGAACTTTGAGGATTAGTATAGAAGAAGTTCCTAGAATTTTGGTATTGTAGAGATTTTGTGAGTTTTCCGAGCAATACATCCCTGTCTGGATACGAGCAGGTAGAGGCGGCTCTGGCACAGATGCACCTAGGGGTAAAACCCGAAAACACCGCTTTGAGCTAGACTCGAACGGGAACTGGTGCACGACAACGGGTCTTGCTGCACTCTTGGTTACGACACTCCCGGGGGATATGCTTAGGGTAACTCTCATTTTCCTTACAAATCATTATGAAGGGTTTATGAGTATATACTTCCTCAAAGGAGACATTTGTATGATTATGGATTATATCCATAAATAGTTCAATTTATGTTAGGTGTTTTATAAGTATGGGATTATGTATTTTGATTTATAAACTGATCTAGTGTATGCCATTGTTTAGAAATGGCGCCCAGTAGAAGGAATGAGAACTCCAGAAATGCACATGATCCAAAGAGAAGGAAGGATCATATCTTCCATGGTCTTAAGCTAGAATTTATAAGAGAAATAGTCTCCCATGTATTATCATCATATGAAGAAATAATATCATGTGTTGATAAGATATGTAAAGAGTTTACTGAGTCCTATGGCTTTAAAGGGAAGCAAGAGAAGAAAAGGATTAAAGAGAGAAAGATGGATAAAGGGAAGAGGGAAAAGAAGAATTTTCCCATATGTGATAACTGTGGAAAGAAACACCCTGGAACTTGCCTGAAAGGAATGTGAGTTTGTTATAAGTGTGGAGGAAAAGGGCACAAAGTACGTGACTGCAAGGGTAAGAAAATGGTTTCAAATGTACAATGATTCATTTGCAAGGAGTTTGGACACTACGTGAACCTATGTCCCAGTCATTAGACTATGCCGCAAATGATGCTATTGGATAATAATCAAGTTATGATACTACCACATATGAAGAGGAATGATTAGAGTTCTAATGTTGATTATGTCAATTGAATGTTGTATCAACAATGTACTTGTTATAATAATTATGGAGTATATAAGGATTGTACTGCAGTACTATTTCATTAAGGACTTGAGATTGTGTGGAACAAAGAAAAGTGACTCAATAGTAGGATAATTTTTGGAAAATATATGGGTGAGAGAATGATAAACCATAATATAGTTCTGATACTGAGGTAGTAATTTTGGAATAATACATGATTGTTTTGGATAAAGTATATTGGATATTCTTGACTACCTTGGACCTGATTAATGATTTGTATATTCCATCATTGTTGGGGTTTAAAACATTTTTGGATTAATAAAGTATAGCCAGAATTCTATATGGAATAAGGGAGCATGAATGTAATCAATAAGGAATATGGTAATACATGATGAAGGTATTCATATGCTATTACGGGGTAAAAAGGATCTATATTATGTTTACATTCCTTATGAATGTTGGACTGTGAGTTTGGACAGAAGTATTTTGGATAGTTCTAGTTTGGATTATTTTGGATTGCCATAAAAGGACAACCCGGAGGTAGGCGGCAACCCGTCGCGTCCGGCAAGGCCGCAAGACTTGAACCCGCAACCGAAGGGCGACAAGGGTGCATCACCTACCACTGGCCCATGAGATGTCCTGGATTAAATAATGTAGTTTTTATTAAAAGATCATGTAGATGAATTATAAATTAGTTTATTTTGGAACCCTGTACGAATAGTATAAATAAAAAAAAATTACATTCTATTATCTTTTAGAGTGATAGATGAGTTTGTGGTAGAAACTTATTAATGGATAAAACTCTAATTATAAAGTAAGTATATCTCCTTATGATCTTAGCCAATCTCATAAATAAATTCCTCAACATTAATAAAAGGAACTTAGAACAAAAATGTTTTCCTAGATGGTACCTTAAATCATCACTAATTTATGGCTTTGGGATTGTTGGCCTTTTCATAGCCATGTTCTCTACCACTCTCCATCAGATAATTGATGGTTAGATTTCTCCTCCATATCCATATTTTCCTACATGGAACCCTAGTATGTGTTATTTTCGGTAATCTTCATACTTTCCACTCTTTATTTTAAATAGAGGCATCATTAATTCATTTTTCAATGTGGGATTTCAACTAAGATATTTTGAAACGTCAAAAATGTGTTATCCCAATACCCTATATTTTGTTGAACTGATGGTACTTCAAATCATCATAGATTTATGAGTTTAAGGACCTCAATTTTATACTTGTTTGTGATTGATGACCTCAATCACTACATATAAATATTTACGTTTTTCCTCCAATTATATGTCTATAATTGCCACCAATGTTCTCCTAATAGAGATCATAATTTGGTGGTGATCCTTTCATTTCTCTTATCCTCATATTAAGACTAAATTTTAGTAACCCAATTTCCGATGTGGGTTTTCCCACAAAGATATTTTCTATTTTCAACCTTTTATTTTCGAAGAACAATTTCAAATTGCGAGGACGCAATTTATTGAAGGAGGGGAGAATGTAACACCCCAAGATTTTATAGTGTGTTATTTCTTCAAAATAATTCAATAACTTTCACTACACGCAACACCAAGTTCAATCGCACCATGACTTACCAAACAAGCTGTTCAAAAGAGGTTATGAATAGTGTCAACTAAATTTTAAACTTTATATAATCCTTATAATTTTAGAATCCATATTATGAGTTTCTTAGACATAATGTAAGAACAAATTCATTTTCAGTATTTCACTTTTACCAAATTTTAATAGTGAACCCTTTTTAGATACTATATTTTAAACTTTTTGACTAAATGGGGACATCAAAAATTTAAAATGAAACATCCCAAGCTTCCACGGTACGCTAGCGTGTGTTGTACGCAACACCGAGTTCTAACACACCGTAACCAATCAAACTAGCCGCTATGAATAGTAATACCTACTTTTTGAAATTATATATATTTTATATTTGAAAATGGACTTCATTTTTGGATTCGGAATATCGAATTTATCCTAAGGTGAAATTTTGGTACATTTCGGATAACTTTCATATTTTGATGAATAGTGAAAATTACTAAATTATAATTAAAAACAACTTTTTTAATCAAAATAATTAATAGTGATAAATTATGAATTTGAGTGGTTTTAAAGTATATTTAGAATATATTTTTACAATTTAATATAATTCTGGTCATTAGACATAATTTTACAATTAAACCGAACATAAACAAGTGTCAATCTTTTGATAGTTATTATCTCTTAAAAACACACTTTTTGTTTTGACAGCGGGAATTAATTTTAAATTAATTTCTGCCACTTCTGTGTTTTGAATTTAGAAAAATGGATTCCATATTTTTAATCAGGATGTTCAAATTGTGTAAATAGGTAACTTTTATTTTTAGACATTTTGAATAATTATTGCGGTAAATATTTTATTTACCATGGTTAAGGGTAAATCCGGTAAATAAGGGTTAAAAAATAATATTATAATAATACTAAATTACCCTAAAACGTGTCTTAACCCTATTGTTTGATACATGGTCGACCATGGGAATCTTTGGGTCGATTTTGGGACCCCATGGATCCACTTGTATGTGATAATGACACTTTATTTTAATTTAGTTAAAATGAATACAAAAATGACACAAGCATATATCTTTTAGAACAACAATTGTTACATAGGGTTATATATGTTGGATTTTAGATTATAAATATTCATTAGAAAGATACAAAGATTTCCTACATAATGATATTTTATTTATAATTTTTATACATTAAATAATTTATTTTATTTATGACACAATGATGATGCAGTAATTACTATAATAGTGAAAAATTAAAATAATTGATATTATAAATACACAAATAAATATAATATGAAACTTTTAATGAAGTAAACTAATTTTCTAGGATAATATGATATATTAGGATTGATTTAATTGACTTTGTTAGAATTAATCAATCTGTTATGAGTTTCACAAAAATCAACTATTGAATAGTGTCAAAATTGACATAAAAGAGTTCTTAAAACAAATATTATACTATTAATTGATATTAAATTCCTAAAAATATAAGGTTCGGCCAAGAGACTTATATCATGATAGTTTCATCATTACTGTACCACTTGGGTGTCTCTTGGATGTATATAGTAAGTTTATTAACCATATTATATAAAAATACAAAGAGACATTGTAAAAGTGAAACTAATTAACTTAGAGTTAATACTTAAAGATAAGGTTAATATAAGTACCCAAACCTGTCTAAATTCTATTGGTTGAGTGGTTTTCGACCTATCCCCACCTTAACCTTTGAATAATAAACTTTTTAGCAATTAGAAACCGAATATGAATTTATTATAAATTAATATTTCTAGCTTTTCCAAAGGTGCCCCTCACCCCTCTTATAAAAAGGGCACTCCTCCTTCTCATTTCTTCACACCTTCAAAGCCTTTTGGTTCGGCCAAACTCTGCCCAAATACTCTCCCAACATCCCTCACTACAACATAGAGGCCTTAGTTTGATCAGAAACCCAACCTAAGGAGCCCTTTTGATCAAATCAAAAGGAAGAACCCGAAGAAGAGGTAATGATTTCACCACCCTTTTCTAAGTTCATTTCTTCTTCCACTTCCTATTTTTTTGTTCTTACCATTCTAAAATAATAACTCCAGTATCTTACATATACTGTGATGTTATTATAAATATGGTACAACCATATTCAGTATTCTATCCACCCTTTGAATAACATGTCACCATACGTGCGTACGTACGGCTTACCGTCTCCACGTTGTGGTGTAATTGTTATTCAATATATTATTATTTGGATGGGTATAATAATGATGTGTAACTCATGTAAATAATAAATATAACATGTTAATGATTCTTTATATATGATATACCATCCATTTATATATAATTTTAATATCAAAATAATGATATTGTCGCTCGTGGGTACGTACGGACTACCGTCTCCACGAACGCGATGAGATTCATTCTCCATCGTATCCATTCAAGTATAATTATCATTTGATGATTTAAAAATGATGTTTAAGGACTTGATATCATTCTGGATATGAATAATATACAACCTATCCTTTACAAACATGTCTTACGTAACAAAACATATAAAAGAAAACAAGTAAGTTAACACCCGATATAATGATAATACTAAGATATTATTATCAAATCAATATTAAAAGATCATATATGATATCATATTAATGTATATGATTCTTGTATAATTTAATAACAATTATTTCACCATTATACAGGAGGTTAACCTACCCCAACCAAGGAAAAGTACAAGGTAAGGGTTTACTTTACAACCTCTTCATTATCCAAGGTTGTTTATACGTAATAATCTACTGGGATCTCTTTATCATCCACATCCATGTTTCTTAAAAATGTATTTCAAAACATTTTTACTATTTACTAGAATATGATTTAAAGTCATTTATACCCTTTTTGACTTTTATAAGTGGTTTATAAAGGAATATTTTGGTCATTTTCAAAACAAGTTCCTTTTTAACCTTTTCGACAGAATTAAGGTAAGAATGTTTTTTTTAACTTATACGGCGGGTGCGGCTATTTTCCGCCGTTATAAAATCTTCAAAGCTTCCCTTATAAGCTTATAAGAATATTTTCAAAGAAAATGTTTTATTTTATATGGATCTTAAATTATTTCAAAATAAAAGGAGATATTTCTTTAAAAAGAATTTTGATTTCATCTATGTCAACATCCTTTGATGGATTTTAAGATTATTTGAAGTTGATTTATTATGATACAAAACTTCTATATTGTATTGAAGGTTTTGTGATATGTTTGACTATGGATGTGCTATTTTTATACCATTCATAGTTTATGGTGAAAGTATTGACATTTCGTATGCTAGTTTTAATACGAATGTTTATGTTATGTTTAAACCTTTTCATATGGGAATGCATTAGACTTAATATGTGACGGGTGGAGCCCGCTATAGCTCCTCGATGCATCGGTAGGTCTCATGAGACAAACTAGTGTCTTGGCACAAGGCCTTGACAAAATCTTATTTGTAGTCTTGGCACGAGGCCTTGGTTATGTGGTTATGATAGTCTGGCATTATGCATTCCAACATTATGAAAGTGGTTATTGATTTTTGCATGTGATTATTCGATTAGTAGAATATCCATGTGAATAAGTAAATGGAATTATTTCATTTTATTTATGTCATACCATGTTGAAAGTTCATGTTTAAAAGGCTTTTGTTTTAGTTATACATTGCCTTAAATGTTTATTCTTATTGATGAAAGTTTCCGCTATATTGTTATCCTTACTGGGCATTTGAGCTCACCCCTTTTCTATGTTTTATTTTTCCCAGGAAGTGAAGAAGTAAATTATGAATGACCTGCAGGGATATTATGTGGGGATATGAGTGTGGATTATGGAGACATTATGTTGTTGTAGTAGTTTTTCATTTTATGATGTAATGTAAAACTTATGAATATATCTAGTGTTTCCAAGGCTACTAAACCAATCGGTCTTTCGAGATTTGATCTTTCTTGTGATCATGCCAATGTTATGAAGTAATGCACCGACTCTAGGTAACTAGGGTCGGGGCGTTACAATTCAAGTGTCTCTCTTTTGGTTAGAATCTCTAACTAAAATACCATTTTTAAATGTTTTAAAGACATATTCATCTAAATATTTCTCATTAATGTCCATGTTTTAAAAATGGTTTTAAGGATTTATTTATATAGGCATTAAAGTTTTCAAATTAAAACTCTTTTTAAAAAGTTTCAAAGTGGAATGGGACACTTTGATTCAAAAATCTATTTTCAAATGGCTTCTTTACAAATAGTGTGACTTTTAAATGATTTCAAGAAAAAGGGGGATATTTCTCTCAAATAGTTTTGATAATTATTTTCATCTATGTCAACATCCTTAATTATTCTTGATTGAGGATAATGTGATGCAATACAATCTTCCATATTGTATCGAATGAGTTATGTTTGACTGTGGATGTGCTATTTTTATACCATTCACGGTTTGTGGTTCAAGTATTGACATTTCGTATGCTAGTTTTAATACAAATGTTTATGTTATGTTAAAATTATTCATATGAGGAATGAATTGGACTTAATAAGTGACGGGTGGAGCCCTCTATAGCTCCTCGATGCATCGGTAGGTCTCATGAGACAAACTAGTGTCTTGGTACAAGGCCTTGGCAAAATCTTATTTGTAGTCTTGGCACGAGGCCTTGGCTATGTGGTTATGATAGTCTGGAATTATGCATTCCATCATTATGAAAGTGGTTATTGATATTGCATGTGATCATTCGACTAGTAGAATATCCATTTGAGTAAGTAAATGGCATTATTTTATTTTATCTTTTCCATTTTATGCTGAAGTTGAAGTTTAAAAGGCTTTTGTTTTAGTTATAAACTGCCTTAAGTGTTTATGCTTATCTATGAAATCTTCTGCTATAATTTTATCCTTACTGAGCATCTGAGCTCACCCCTTTTAATGTTTTATTTTTCCCAGGATTATGATGAAGTAATTTATGAATGACCTGCAGGGATAGTATGAGGGGATATGAAGACAAGATGTTGTTGTAGTTTTTTTTATGATGTAATGTAAGACTTATGAATATATCTTGTGTTTCCAAGACTACTAAACTAATCGGTCTTTTGAGACGTGATCCTTTGTGATCATGATAATGTTATGTAATAATGCACCGACTCTGGGTAACTGGGGTCGGGGCGTTATAGTTGGTATCAGAGGAAGTTTAGTACAAACCTTGGAAGCTATATTTAGATAAACTCTAATTAGAGCACGTAGACCTAAGATGAAATTTGAGGATTAGTATAGAAGAACTTCCTAAGATTTTGGTATTGTAGAGATTTTGTGAGTTTTCCGAGCAATACATCCCTATATGGATACAAACAGGTAGAGGCGGCTCTGGAACAGATGTACCTAGGGGTAAAACCCGAAAACACTACTTTGATCTAGACTCGAACGGGAACTGGTGCACGACAATGGGGCTTGCTGCACTCTTGGTTACGACACTCCCGGGGGATATTCTTTGGTAAATTCACAAGATTAGTATGAACCATTATTAAGGGAATACAAAAAAATGCCCCTAAGAATATATGTCGGCAAATAGATAGTGGATAAACTATATTTTAACATAGGGTACCCCAAGTTAGGATATATTGTTCAATTACAAGATTATCCTATTATGTCTATTTTTTACATTATTATTAGATAAGTATTCAAAAACCCTAATTGTATTTTCTTTTTGTTAGTTGAAACACGGATGAAGCAAGATCACGAACAACTCTTCTCTCTCTTCCTGAAGAACTACTTACAATTATTATCCAGAAGTCATGCACATATGATGTTGAAACTTTTTCAAATGTCTATGTAACATGAAAACAAATTTATGATACATCCAATACCTCTAGCATTGCACGATTATTTCAAGGATCAAATACCAAATATGGGATAATGTTGCGCTCTCAACTTTCTTACCACGCTAAGCGTGGGAAGTACCATCAGGGTCTTTTCAAATTATTCACTTTATCTCAAAATTACGATGCACTAAATGATTTTCAAGATGATGTAGAAGAGGGATACCTTCGAGCATCCTATATGTATCAAATTATATATTTATGTCTTTTGGGATATACGGAAACTGATTTACCAAAACCTTATTTTGAAATATTTGAAGATGAATCAGTGAGAATTTTTCTAAAAAAAACATGTTGAAGACGATGTCTCAAAATTATATATAAGAAATACCTATTTTTTTATGATGCATCGATGCTTCCATCGATATAATCCAAGATGGATGAAGAGTTTTTGGGTAAAGGAAGTATATGATTTTGAAAAATTCCTGAGGTACCATTGTGACACATGAACGCATTCTACCAAAAGGAAAATCTGCCTAGTCTCTCCAGAGTTCAAGTTGTGATCCACATATCTCTAGTGACAAAATACATACCTGACCCAACACATGTACTCGCCTCTGAAGAATTAGAACTGGAACCCGATATATCTTATTGTGAAGAGCCTATCATAATTCTTCATACGAAAGATCAAGTGTTGAGAAACCGGATGGCTCGTCTGGTAAATGTTCTATGGAGAAACCATAAGATGGAAGAGGCAATGTGGGAACCCGAGGAACATATGATGAAGAACCTATGTGGAAATAAATGGATGGTGAAATGTTTAAAAGTGTTAGTACTCTTTATTAATGGGATTACATTGGAATAATTTTCTCCTGTATGTGTAAACCTGCAATTTATCATGTGAAAATGATATTTAAGGAAGAATTATCTTTTCTGTTGAGGATATAGTAATAAATAAAAATTTGGTCTTATATGATCATTGGGGTTTGAGAGAATTATAAGTTATTATAATTTGGGATGAAAATTCAAGGTATTATATAACATTTGTGGTTAAATTATGTTATGGTAATGTTATAAAATATAGTTTTTGAAAAAAAGACAACACGTAGACCGGGTTACAAACCGTCGCGTCGGACAAAGCTGTGAGAATCGAACCCACAACTAAAGTGCGAGTGGGATTTATCGCCTACCACTGGACTACGTGAAGTCCCTGGTTAGTGTGACTATTATTTTTAGTTAAATTATTTTATTGATCAATAATAATTTGATTTGGGATCTTATGTCTTATCAAATGAATACCCTTAGTATAGGAAAATGATTTGGTGATTAAGTGATAAATGTTATTTTAGAAGTTGTTCGCTTTGTTGAGAACACTATATGCCAAAGGAAAATAGAGTAGTATGGGATTTCATTTGAGGAGTAATGGGGGATTTTTATCTATGTTTTTATTGTGGATTTATAGTGATTTGGGTTGTTTATGGAAATTATTAGGTTAATTACTTCTAAGTATGTGACTTTATGAGTAATTAATGTCATTTGGAGATACAATTTAATGTGGAAGGCTACATTCTTATAAGTTTTGAGTTTCAATATTAGTTTGGATTATATTTAAGGATTTTATAGATAATTGATTATTTAATGTCATTTATTTAACTTTGGGGTATTGATGGTTTAATTTTAGAAATTAAGATTAGTTTTTTTTCTCTAATGGAATATCCATTTGGGGGGTCATCAGATATTATACTAACCATTTTGTTTTTGATTAATCTCTAAAGACAAGGTAAATATATAGTTTATCCTACGTGGATCATGTATTTCTATAGAAGTTTATTCTAGATCTTCCATTGTGACCAAGTCTTCTTGAATACTCATTGTTCAAAAAATGAGTTAGTGTCAAAATGTTATTAAAGAATGAAACTCTACTTAAAATGTAAGTATATCTCTTTATGTTCTTAGTTAATATCATAAATGAATTCCTCGTCCTTATGTAATGTAACTTAAACTAAAAAAATGTTGTCCGTTTACTTTTCCTACTGGGAGACTAAAGACCATTTGTCCCAACACAAGTTTGTGATTTTCTTATTGTTAACTTACTCCTATTCATGTTTTCTATCCCTCTCCATCAGAACAGAACACTTAGTTTATCATCCATATCCATGTTTTCCTACATGGAATCCTAGTATGGGTTATCTTGGGTGACCTTTATACCTGTCTTTCTTTCTTTTAAAGTGGTAGTTTTATTGACTCTTTTTCCGATGTAAGACTTTCCATTATATTATCAAGCCCAATTTTAAAAAAATTATGAGGAAGCAATTTATTGAAGTAGGGGAGAATGTAACACCCCAAGCTTCCACGGTATGTTTCCCTTTGAATAATGCAATGGTGTGCATTGTACGCAACTTCGAGATTCTAACACACCACAACCAATCAAACTAGCCATTATGAATAGTAATACCTAATTTTTAAAATTTTATAAATTCTATATCTCAAAATGGACTTCATTTTTGGATTCGGAATATCGAAAGTATCCTAGGGTGAAATTTTGGTACTATTTGGATAACTTTCATATTTTGATGAATAGTGAAAATTACTAAATTTTAATTAAAAACCACTTTTTTAATCAAAATAATTAATAGTGATAAATAATGAATTTGAGTGGTTTTAAAGTATATTTAGAATATATTTTTATCATTTAATAAAATGTTGGTCATTGGACATAATTTCACAATTAAACTGAACATAAACAAGTATCAATCTTTTGATAGTTATTATATCTTAAAAACACGCTTTTTGTTTTGACAGTGGGAATTAATTTTAAATTAATGTCTGCCACTTCTGTGTTTTCAATTTGGAAAAATGGATTCCATATTTGGAATCAGGATGTTCAAATTGTGTAAATAGGTAACTTTTATTTTTAGACATTTTGAATAATTACTTCGGTAAATATTTTATTTACCATGGTTAAGGGTAAATCCGGTAAATAAGGGTTAAAAATAATATTATAATAATACTAAATTACCCTAAAACATGTACTAACCTTATTGGTGGATACATTTCCTACCATGGTCATCTTTGGGTCGATTTTGGGACCCCATGGATCCACTTGTAAGTGATAGGGCCACTTTATTTTAATTAAGTTAAAATGAATACAAAAATGACACAAGCATATATCTTTTAGAAAAAAATTGTTACCACGGGTTATATATGTTGGATTTTAGACTATAAATATTCATTAGAAAGATAAAAATATTTTTTCTACATAATTATATTTTATTTATAATTTTTAGACATTAAATAATTTAATTTATTTATGACACAATGATGATGCAGTAATTACCATAATAGTGAAAAATTAAAATAATTAATATTATAAATACACAAATAAATATAATTTAAGACTTTTAATGAATTAAACTAATTTTATAGGATAATATGACATATTAGGATTTATTTAATTGACTTTGTTTGAAGTAATCATTCTGTTATGAGTTTCACAAAAATCAACTATTGAATAGTGTCAAAATGCACATAAAAGAGTTTTAAAACAAATATTATATTATTAATTGATATTAAATTCCTAAAAATCTAAGTTTGGTCCAAGAGACTTATATCATGATATATATATCATTAATGGACCACTTGGGGGTCTCTTGTATGTATATAGTAAGTTTATTAACTATATAATATAAAAATACAAAGTGACATGGTAAATGTCAAACTTATTAACTAAGAGTTAATACTTAATGATAAGGTTAATATAGTAACCCAAACCTATCTAAACTCTATTGGATGAATGGTTTTAGACCTATCCCCACCTTAAAATTTTAATAATCAACTTTAGAGCCATTAGAAACTGAATATGAATTTATTATAAATTAATATTTCTATCTTTTCCAAAGGTTCCCCTCACCCCTCTTATAAAAGGGCACTCCTCCTTCTCATTTCTTCACACCTTAAAAGCCTTTTGGTTCGGCCCACACCTGCTCAAATACTCTCTCAACTTTCCTAAATACAACCTAGAGGACTTATTTTGATCATAAATCCATCTTAAGGAGTCCTTTTGATCAAATCAAAAGGAAGAACCCGAAGAAGAGGTAATGTTTTCACCACCCCTTTTCAAGTTCCTTTCTTCTTCCATTTCTTCTTTCTTTGTTATTACCATTATAAAATAATAAATCCAGTATCATATATATAATGTGATGTTATTATAAATATTTTACAACCATATTCAGTATTCTATCCTCCCTTTTAATAACATGTCACCATACGTGCGTACGTACGGCTTACCGTCTCCAGGTCGTGGTCTAATTGTTATTCAATATATTATTATTTGGATGGGTATAATAATGATGTGTAACTCATGTAAATAATAAATATAACATGATAATGATTATGTATATATGATATATCATCCAATTATATATTATTTTAATATCAAAAGAATGATATTGTCGCTCGTGCGTACGTACGGACTATCGTCTCCACGAACGCGATGAGATTCATTCTCCATCATATCCATTAAAGTATAACTATCATTTTATGATTTAAAAATAGTATCAAAGGACTTGATATCATTCTGTATATGTATAATATACATCCCATTAATAAAAAATATGGCTCACATAACAAAGAATATAAAGTAAAATGAACCCGTTAACACCCGAAATGACAATAATTCTAAGATATTATTAACAAATCAATGTTAAAAGATCATATATGATATCATATTAATGTAAATTATTCTTGTATAATTCAATAACAATAATTTAACCATTATACAAGAGGTTAACCTACCTTCGACCAAGGAAAAAGTACAAAGTAAGGGGTTTCTTAACTCACTCTTAATTTCGTGAGAATTCCATTGTTCACCACTTAATTATTTCATGTGGTGTATGTGTACTGCCCATGATTGTAGTCATTGTGTAATATAATTTAATTTATGTGTATTTACATCATAATTTTATGATCCTTCTTTCATGGGTGTATGTTTCGTATGTTTCCTAATAGATAAGGGAATTCGAAATTTCAATTTCCATTTATTCGGCTTTATGCAAACTTCATTGATTATTTTAATCTGAGATTATGTGTGGAATAACTATTCATTTTCTTATGTCAAAATTTCCACTCCCCTTTTCTGTTGATATACTTTTGATACACATAATCACTCCATTGATAATTTCTCAAGTCATCGATATGAATTTGATAAGAGTAATTTTAACTCATTCTTCATTTGTTGAGTTAAACATCCAATTCATTGGTGTTGTTTTTACAAGATTATTTGTGAATATCCTTTGATTGTTTTACACTGAATATAAAATCATATTTAGTGTATTTATATTTGTCACACATAACTATGTGGTTGAATTATCCTTAACCTAAGGATACAGCCTTTATGAGAGATTTCATCTCAACTTAAACTCCATTGAGACTTATTTGTTGTTATACACCAAATCACTTTTATGTGGTGTATATAATGTACTTTGACATAGTATATCATGAATCCCTTTATTCACATGATATTACAAAGTTTTGATTTCTTCAATTATTTGTATTCAAGTGTCTCTCTTTTGGTTAGAATCTCTAACTAAAATACCATTTTTAAATGTTTTAAAGACTTATTCATCTAAATCTTTCTCATTAATGTCCATGTTTTAAAAATGGTTTTAAGGATTTATTTATATGTACATTAATGTTTTGAAATTAAAACTCTTTTTAAAAAGTTTCAAAGTGGTATGGGAAACTTTGATTCAAAAATCTATTTTTCAATGGCTTCTTGACAAATAGTGTGACTTTTAAATGATTTCAAGAAAAAGGGGGATATTTCTCTCAAATGGTTTTGATAATTATTTTCATCTATGTCAACATCCTTAATTATTCTTGATTGGGGATAATGTGATGCAATACAATCTTCCATATTGTATCGAATGAATTATGTTTGACTGTGGATGTGCTATTTTTATACCATTCATGGTTTGTGGTTAAAGTATTGACATTTCGTATGCTAGTTTTAATACGAATATTTATGTTATGTTTAAACCTATTCATATGAGGAATGCATTGGACTTAATAAGTGATGGGTGGAGCCCGCTATAGCTCCTCGATGCATTGATAGGTCTCATGAGACAACTACTGTCTTGGCACAAGGCCTTGGCAAAATCTTATTTGTAGTCTTGGCATGAGGCCTTGGATATGTGGTTATGATTGTCTGGAATTATGCATTCCATCATTATGAAAGTGGTTATTGATATTGCATGTGATCATTAGACTAGTAGAATATCCATGTGAGTAAGTAAATGGAATTATTTTATTTTATCTTTTCCATTTTATGCTGAAGTTCAAGTTTAAAAGGCTTTTGTTTTAGTTATAAACTGCATTAAGTGTTTATGCTTATCTATGAAAGCTTATGCTATAATGTTATCCTTACTGAGAATCTGAGCTGACCCCTTGCAATGTTTTATTTTTCCCAGGATTATGAAGAAGTGATTTATGAATGACCTGCAGGGATTGTATGAGGGGATATGAAGAAAAGATGTTGTTGTAGTTTTTTTTATGATGTAATGTAATACTTATGAATATATCTAGTGTTTCCAAGACTACTAAACTAATCAGTCTTTCGAGATGTGATCCTTTGTGATCATTCCAATGTTATGTAATAATGCACCAACTCTAGGTAACTGGGGTCAGGGCGTTACATGTTCTTAGGTTCAAGATCTGATAAGAATACTTGATTTTAAAAAAAGTTTCTGAGTGATTCTATAGTTTGAATTCATCTATTTAGATCTCAAGCAATAGAATCCAAATGATGGTATTTATGGGTTCTAATGGTTCTAGGTATACTGGATTCATCTAGGTTTTCCATGGGGTCTTATTCTTCTAAAAGGTATTTTCTAAGATATTTTTCAAGTAAATTAGAAATATGATCATTGGTCTTGGAGGTTTTATTGAAATTTAAATTGGACATATCATCATCTTGATTTTATAAGGATAGTTTAGGTTCATATGGATCTATCTCATAATGTTTGACATGAGCAGACTCTTCCACCAACTATATTCTTTTATTAAAGATTTTATAGGCTTTACTGGGTGTGTAATAACCAATAAAAATTCCCTCGTCACTCTTGGATGAAAACATTTTCATATTATAATTTTAATTTAGAATATATAATTTTTAGCCGAAAACATTGACGTAATTTACCTTAGGATTTATCCCATTCTATAATTCATATGGATTATTCTAAAAAATAGGTCTTATCAAGCCTCTTTTAATTAAATAAAAAGTTTTATTTACATCTTCATCCCAAAAATTTACTGGTAATTCATATTTACTAAGCATGGACTGGGATATTTCATGAAGGGTCATATTTCTTCTCTCAAGCATCCCATTATTTTGAGGTGTTCAAGGAGTAGAGATGTTATGATTATAGCCATTTTGTTATCATAAATATTAAAAATATTTATTTTATAACTCATGACCATGATCACTTCTTGCACTCTTAATGGTAAGTCTCTAAGGTTCTCTATAAATTTTTCATACTTTTCAAAACATACAACCCTCACTTTTAGGATCAAATAAATATAACCATATAAACCTTGAATATTTATCAACAATTACATAATAATAATGTTTTTTTGGATAAATGTGAAACTATATAGGGTCTAAAATATTCCATGAGAACCAGTTATACTAATTGAGTGGTAGAAACCTCATTCTTTGGTTTGAAACAAACTTTAAGTTTATTTCTATTTATATAGAGATTACACACTTTTTCTTTTGGGAAATATAGTTTAGGTATATCCTTGAATAAAAAAATGGATAAATTTATAAGTTATTATATATTAAAGCGTCCTAATATCTTATAACATAACCAAGATTCGTGATGAAAGGTGTTTAAAAAATAATCACACTACTAGAAAATTAAGTTATAGTTGTGGTAAAAAACCATGGATATAGATATCTAAACCATGGATAGAGGTAATGACCATAGTCTATTTATCCATGATTCTTATTGGCATGTAAATAGGGCGGAAGTTGTCTGCACAGTTAATAAACATGGTAATAAACCTATATAAATGGTTCAAACTATGGTAATAAACCTAGAGACACCATTTGAATGGTGGAAATATAGTAATTTACATGTCCCTAGACCATGGATATTACTTACTTCATGAACATTTGTTTCAAGTATATAACCTTGGTTTTTAACCATGTAAATATTCTTATAGACATGATTCAAACCATAGAAATATACCTGTATCAATAGTTAAAATGTGGATCTAGATTTATATACCATTCATAATAATAAATTGTTCAATGCCACTCCTATAGAGACAAAGTAGACACTAAATCCCCAAACACTCTATATAATATAGATCAATGATACAAAAATGAAAACCAATATCACCATAAAAAAATACATAATAAAATTCATCCTATAAACCAAGGATACAATTTACATCAGAAATGAACCTCAATAACAAAATCACCAGAACTATCACAACCCTCATCAAAAACTCCAACATAAACACAAGTATCACCACCTTCTCTCTCACCACCATCATCATCATTGTGGGCATCAGCATCGCTAATAACATATGTACCTTGTTGAATCAAAAGTCTTCTGTTGACTTTTTTATTCCTTTATTTTCAAATCACAAAATCTATTTTAAAACGAATTCATATATTTTACTTACTTTAAGTATTTTTGTTATACTTTTAATTATTTTAATTTTTCATATGAATACTATAATAATCATACCCATAAGTTTTAATTTATTACATGATTATAATTATGACCCCAGATGTGATTTACATTGTACTCAATGAATACGATTTTCATCAGACATGCCGATTATGATTTCTATCACACACACAATTCAGTATCACACTGACAAGAAAAATCATATTCATTGTATTAACTAAAATCATCATACTCATTTATTGTTCACATTCTATTTTATTGGAAGAGATAAATTGTTTTAAAATCCATTTTATCATATCCTGAAAATAGTATCATATCAAAATGAAAACCTTTTAATCAAAACTATGTCATGTATTATGCTTCAATATTTATTATAAAAGGATGTTGTTGTTTATGTTACAAGATGACCATTAGAGTACCAGGTGCCCAATTCCCTCTGAATTTTCAGGAGAAAATATTACCTTTGGAATCCAATATGGCCGTTGGGACATTGGTTTATAAATATTAGGTCATTTTAAGGAGCTCATAGAAGTTTAAAATGAACTTTTGACAAATTCGAGACGTTGTGTGAGAGCTCTATATATTTTTTTCTTCATGCGAAAATCTCTAAATTCAAGTTGTGAACTACTTGTTCTACATAATTTTTAGTCTCAATATTTTTTCTTTGCCTATTGTGACACTAATCATTAATGATTACGATCAAGGGATTTCATGGATAAGAATACAGACATGTCGATATTTTGTGGATTGAGGAATTCTGAGGCTAGAAAGACAAAGGTGTCGATCTCCTTCTTGATCAAGGTCTTTGATGGATTTAAAGAAAATATTTGATATTCATATAAAGGGATTACACTAGTGTGGTTAATACGGACTTTCTTGAAAGTATAAATCAATGGACCTTTATCCAAGGTTATTGGATACCCTTCTCTTTAGGTTAAAAGAATTGTATTCTATTACATTTCTGCTTCATCGTAATAGAAAGTGAATTGTTTAATATATTCATTTTTCTATTGCTTATTTTGATTGTCATAAAAAATATTATTATAATAATTTTGTAATATTCTCTGATTAAAATCTTTTCAATTACTCGATATGATTTGGTACGCATTTTGTTTTAATCACTGTATTTTTTTACTCTGATCATTGTAACCATTATGAGTACTATATTTTATATGCTTACTCTATTTAAATCATTTCAAATGTGAATAATATTAATTTAATTTAAGACCTATGGATTATAATATTATAACCAAATCGATTATGATACTTTTATAATCGGATCCAGGGCTGTGTCTGATTAATTTTTTAATACATTAAGAGGTGTTGTGAATTGAATTAGTTTACATTATTTTAAACTAATTTTTTTTAGGGATATAAATGAAAAGTTTTTTAAACCTACAATTAACCCCCCACCCCTCTTATATTGTTCCATATACAAATACATTATGATCCAACAATTGGTATCAAAGTAGATTTTCACTGGTCATATATTTTCTTACATTTATTTTTCAAGTATGTTGTATTTCTTTTAAAAACTTTTTGTTTATAAATATTTGTTACACTAACATGTACTATGGAAATAGAAATTGTGTATTATTTTAAAGATGATAGGACTTAATATCGATTCAATTAAAAATATCAATCCAATAAGACCACTAATTTTTTATGAAAATGATTATGAACATTGGAGAGACATAATGAAGACCTTTGTGATCAACACTAGATTTGAAAAAAAATTATGTTGACTAGAGAATATAAAATCCTTGAAAAGGAATTTATAATTTTACCAATTAGTAGAAATTGTAATATTAATTGAATTAGAAGTTATGGAATACTTTACTTTGTTCTATGGCTAGAAATATATATAGCCAAATTTCATCTTATGAAGCAGCCAATAGTATTTGGAAGAAACTTGAAATTAATCATTTAATTACATCTAAAGTGGTTGAGACAAGAAGATCTATTATAAAAGAAGACTATCAAGATTTTTAATTCCCTTATAGAGAACCTTCTTGTTAGTAAAACAAAAATTTATGACAATTTTGAATAGTTTACAATTCATGGTAGAGAAAGGACTAGAAGATGAAACCCTTATTGATAAGATCATAGAACTCATGCACAATGAGTGGGAATAAAAAATAAATATTATTGATAAATCAAGAAAGGTTATAAGTGTTACTCTTGATGAGTTTTTTTGAACTATTTTGAAACAGGAAAACATATAGAAAAGAGATACTGAAAAAGACAACAAAAATAATATTGTAATTTCTTTTACTAATACTTAAAATAAAAACAAATACAAGACTCCTAGAAGATTGTTAAGTCTACAGAGTAAAATAAAGTTATAACTCAATCAGATTCAAGTGAATAATAAAATTCATAGAATAAGTTAGCTAATCTTTCTTGAATAATAAAACATATTGTTGGGAAGAAGGACTCTCAGTACATATATAATAAAATAAATAAAGAAAAGAAATGTAATAAAGTTACATGATAAGAATCTAAGAAAACTGGATACATCAAAACTAATTTCCCAAAGCTAAAAAGAAAAGACAAAAAATAAATACATTCTGAGAGGAATCCAAAAAATTACTATAAGTTAAAAGGAAATAATTCCTTGAAGAAAAATGACCCCTAGAATTCTAGGGGTGGATACTCTTTATATGAATCTTCATACAATGAAAATTATAGACAAAAAATTATTACTCTTCTTTACCGATTACGTATTGAAAATCAATGTTTCATGGAAAAGTTACACACTACTGAATATTTAACTAACATGTATTTAAATGAAAATTATAATGATGAGAATAATTCCTCATATTTAGATGAATAATCATCATAATCTAGTGAAAATAATACATTACTCTCAAATAAATAGGTTTATAGATTTTAAAATTACTTGAGAATGAAAATTTCAAAGTTAGTATAAATTTCAAAAAATAAAATGCTAGAATAAATGTTTTGAAAAAATAAGTATCAAATAAATGTTTTGGAATAAAAATTGTTCCTTAAATAAAATTCAATTTGTGGTGTTCCACAAATCCCATTTTTTCAAAACAAATGTGGGTTCCCAAAAATTTTTCTTTCTAACAGTTCTAGAACCAATAATGTTTGAACTCTAAAAACCTAATTGTTTTATTTTCAAGAAAAAAAATAAAATACCAACAAAAAATATATTTGTTACATAGATAGTGGATATTCGAGGAAAATGAATGGTAAGAAAGAATTATTTGAAAAGATTATTGAAATGAAAGGTGGAAGAGTTACCTTTAGAGAGAAAGCTCAAAGAAATATTATTAGTATATGTAATATTGTTCTACCTAGAAAAGCTTTGATTTAAAATGTTTTATTTGTAAAAGGTCTTAAGAAAAACTTTATAAGCATAAGTCAATTATGTGATGAAGTTTAACTTGTGAATTTTTGGAATTATAAATGTGTATTACACAATTCCATGGATTAATTCACTCTTTCTACCCATCATCATGATAATGTATACACACTAAACATAGAAGACCTTAGATGAAAAGACTTAACTTTCATTATTGAAATGGAATATCAATATTTGTTATGGAATAGAAGGCTAGGACATTGTAACCTTAGGAACTTATATAAATTGTTTAATAAAAGACTTGTTAAGGATATAACATAACCTAGATTTGATTATTCAAAAGTCTGTGACCCTTTTCAATATGGAAAGAAAAATAAGTCAATCTTTAAATCAATTAGTTAAGCTTTAACTTCTCATGTTTTATAGTAGGTTCACATAGACTTGTTTAGTCCCACACAAACTAGAAGTATTGGTTGAAAGTATTATGTATTTATTTTAGTTTATGACTACACTAGATATATATGAGTCTATTTTATCTCAAATAAATATGAAGCCTATTGTTATTTTAAAACTTTTGTATCCAAATTAAAAAATGAAAAAAAACTTCCATTAATAATTATTTGTAGTTATCATGGTAAAGAATTTTTTTTTTTTCAACTTTTTGTAGTAAAAAAGGTAATTACACATAACATTTTAGCACCTATAAATCCTCAACAAAAAGGAGTTGCTGAAAGAAGAAATTGTAGTATAAAATAGATAACAAGAACCATGTTGAGTGAATATTATATTGAAAACAATTTTTGGGCTGAAGCTGTGAGTACAGTTTGATATATTATAAATCATGTTTTAATTACATAGTTTCATAATAAAACACATTATGAGTTATGGACTGGTTAAAAACCAAATGTTTCATACTTCAAAGTATTTGGATGCAAATTATTCCTTTTTAATACAAAATATAATTTATAAAAATCACACCCAAATCTGATGAATGTATGTTATTAGGTTATTCCACAACTTCTAAGGCATATAGAGTTTTTAATAAAAATTCTTATACTATTTAGGAAATAGTACATGTTAAATTTGATGAAACATATCCTTTTATTTTTTAAAAATATCAACCTACATCTTATGATTTGTTTTCCAAAATTGGTTTTCAACCTTTGATATAAGACTCTTATAATAAGGAAAATACTCAAGAAATTATTTGCAAAATTTTCACTCTGGAAGACCTTTTATATTATATTGATGAATAGGTTTTACAAAACCCAAATCATTTGTTTCTTAAGAATAATAGTAGTGATAGTGTCATTGATGATGTAAATCATCCTATAATGACTAGAAGTTATTTAATAAATGAAGTAGAACATCTATATTTTCTTTCACAATTCGAACCTAAAAGTCTTGATAAGCATTTAGGTGATGAATATTGGATTAAAGCAATGCAATATGAACTAAATTAATTTAAAAGGAATAGAGTCTAGACCTTGGTTTAAAGACCTAAAGAAACTTTTATAATTAGAGTAAAATGGGACTTAAGAAACAAATGTTATGAAAATGGAATGATCATTAGAAATAAATCAATACTAGTTTCTAAAGGTTGTAATCAAGAAGATGGAATAGATTTTGAAGAAAACTATGCTCTGTTATCTAGACTTGAATCTATTTGAAAACTATCATCCTTTGCAGCATTCTTTAATTTCAATCTTTTTCAAATTGATGTGAAGTGTGATTCTCCTAATGGATATGTTCAAGAGGAATTTTTTGTTGAACAAGCTCCTGTTTTTGAAGATACAAAACATCATAAATATTTTTAAAAACATAAAAAAGATTTTTATGTATTTAATAATCCCTAAGATCCTGGTATGATATATTAATAGGATTTTCTCGTTAAAATAATTTTTTTAAGGGAACTGTTGATCGAACACTTTTTATAAAGAAACAAAAAAAATGTTTTGATCATTCAAATTTATGTTGATGAAATTATATTCAGATCAACTCAACAGTATTTAATAAATTCTTTTTCGAATCTAATGAAATCTAAGTCTGAGATGAGTATGATGGGTGAGTTAACATTCATTCTTGGTTTTAAAATTTCTCAAAAACCACAAGGGAATTATATATCCCAACGTAAGTATATTAAATAACTTCTTTAAAAATTATGGATAAAAAAATAATAAAAATATTATTACTCCAATCAGTACCTCAAATACTCTTGAAATTGATGAAGCTAGACAACTAGTGAATCAAACAACTTTTAGAGGGATGATAAGAAGTCTGTTATACTTAATAGATAATCGTCCAGACATAATGTTTTCAGTATTATGATATGTAAGGTATCAATAAAATCTAAAGGAATTCTATTTAAAATCTATAAAATAATTTTTCGACATTTTAAGGGAACTATGGATTTTGGACTTTTTTACTCTTCGAGAAATGATTTTGAATTAAAAAGTCTTTTGAATGTTGGATTTAGTGGTTGTAGAATGTATAGGAAATGTATATCAGGAACATTTCATTTCTTAGGTGATTAATTAGTTTCTTTTTATTGTAATAAACAAAACATAGTATCACTTTCCACTACTGAAGATGAATATGGGACATTTAGATGTTTTTGTGCTCAATTTTTTGTGGATGCAACACACACTCACTAATTATGGTATGAGTCTTTCTAAAATTCAAATATTATGTGATAACACAAGTTCTATAGCACTAAGCAAAAACCTTTCACACCACTCACATGAAAAACACATATATATTAGGCATCACTTTTTTAGGGATCATACACTTAAAAGAGATATCATTTTATAATTTATCAGAACACAAAAACAACTTGTAGATATATTTACAAAACCATTACCTTCCAATATATTTTAATACATTAAACAGAAGCTAGGAATAATCACTATAAAGTAATAATTCATATATAATTCTTGTTTAAACCATAGCCTTAAATTAATTTACTCCTTTTCAAAGGTATATTAAAAAAATTTGTTGTTTTATAAAACCTTCACTTCTCAAAATTTTTCGGCACCACAAAATTTTTAGGCTCCACAAAATTTTCGGCACCAGAAATTTTTCGGCACTAGAAAAAATTTCATCCTCAATAAATTTTTCTCTCTTCCTCAAAGTTTTATTTTCTTTTGAAGAAAAATTTATTTAAATCAAAAAATATATATTTATATTCTTAAAGGTATAATTCCTTATACTTTTCAAATTTTTTCAACACATTTATGTTTTTTGGTATTTGTTTTTAAAACTTCATCGAATTCACTTTGAATATGATTTTTTTTTAAAAAAACTCAAGAGTTAATTTATCTAAACCATTGGATCTCTAAAATCTAATTTTAACCATAGAATATTAATGGTCATATTACATATTCCTATAAAAAGGGACACCCTCCCTCCCTATCCCATGTCAGTTTTCCTCTTATTTATGATGTAGCTCTAATGCTCCTCAAATAGACAAGACCAAATATTTCCTTACTCAGTGTATTTAATCATACTCAAGTATGAATTACCATTAACCTCTATAATGTTAATGGCACTGAAAGGTTACTCAAAAATTAATTTCTTCTGTGAAATATTTCACAGCATAGATTTTTATGAAGGGTACGATTCATCTCTAAAAATAATCATTCAATTTAAAGTATGGGAGATAGTATGTGTTGAAAAACCAAAAACTCAAGATCTTATTATTATGGATGACATCATACAATTCTATAAAACTTTAAATGTTTATAAATACTTAAAGTTATCTTTTCATATTTAGGATAGTGAAATTAGTATGTCAGCTAAATAATTAGCACATTTATTTAATGTTCCCTCTGAAGGAAATGTTTTTTCCCTTGAATAAGTTTCAAAATTAAAAGGGATCATTTATAAAGGAAAGGGCTGAGAAATATATTTTTAATATTCATGGGGATAAAAGAAAAAACACTCATCTTTCATCTAACAATAAAATAACTGCACTTTGGATGTAAGGTTTATTAATCCCCATTAGTGTTGATAGAGAAACTCTTAAAGTATGAGATTTATTTACACTTGATTATATTGTGAATATGAGGAAAATAAACTTAATGGGTTAACTCTTTGTAACCATCAATAGAATCGGGTTTAGTGCAATCATATCCGAGTTGAATATGTTTCCAGAACTCTTGAGTAAGCTCATTCATGAAAGTTTGAAGTTTTTCAATATTCCTATTAAGTAAATATTGATAATTTTTAGAGTTATTTTGGTTAGTTAACATAAATTAAGTAGAATGAAATTTCATTTTGATCTAGAACCTAAAAATTTCGTTAAGGATGTTGAAGCTGAAACTTTAAAAGAGACATTTGGAGGAATCCAAGGAGTTCAGAAACAATATGTACTGATTGTTTCAAAAAAAAGAAAATAAATCCAAGCCTGATTCTGTTAAAAATACATAGAAGAAAAGAGTTTTTAGTGTAGAAAAAGTGGACATGTAGAGAAAGGAACAAGCTAAAGGAATGAAGGAGATCCATAATTTGGTCTCAATCTTACTAAATCTCTTGCTGAAAAGATCTGGACTGATGAGATTCTAAAATAAAGTCAGAAGAAAAAGAATATAAAGGATGATATCATTAACATTGTCATGATACTAAAAGGAGTAGAAAAATTATGTTCTGAAATAAATATCAGGGAACCAATTCTTAAAGAAACAATTACTCCATTTTTTCTAGCAAAAGTAAAAGTAAAAGAACAAGTTGGTGAATCTGAATCACTAAAACATTATCTACAAAAGTATTCATATGAAAATTAAGACACTTAAATGAGAAAAATTGAAAAATATGTTTGTAAAAAAGAAGGAAGTGAAGAATAAAATGTAGATGCAAATAGAGATGAAGAGGGAGATAAAGAAGAAAATGAGGAAGGTTAAAAAGAAAAAGGGTGGGATCAAAAGTCTAAGTTTAATAAAATTTCTTTTATATCTTCAGAAGACACTTCTTGTATAATACCTTCCCCAGAAAGAGAAACCTTAAAATAATCCCCCATATTTAATTTCATTCATATCTCAGATAAGGAGGATCAAACAAAATCTGATGACAATCAGAATCAAAATTTAGAAAATGATGATGCTAAGAGTCATAGTGTAGAGCTTCCCAATTTTGAGGAATACACTAATTCAGACCAGAAAATCTCATTGAAAATAGTTCAATATTTTGTTCAATAAATTAGAATAATTGAAAATACTATCCAATATTTACCAAAAATTTAAGGTAATATTGACTTTGTTGTAGAAAATTGAAATAATTGATCAGACTATATCAAGATTTAGAGAAAAAGAATAATGAAACTTGAGGTTAACTTCAAAGTGTTTGATGAAATATCTAAATATCACATAAAATATTTTAAAAAAATTGTGAAATGGTCTCATAAGTCTAAGGAAATTATTAAAATTAATGAAGACAAAATTGAAGATCTTATAGGAATTTTGAATAACCCCTCAGATTCATTAAACAAGTTACAAAGTGATGCTACTCAAAAATTCAAAACATTTATAGGGCTAGATGGAATCCAGCCCTAAACTTTCAAATTGTTTGAAAAGAATATTAATTTTATTAAATAGGAAGTATCGAAGATAATTTTTTATATGTATGAAATCAATGATTTGAAAAATCAAAATATCCTGCTGATTGATAGGATTAAAGTCCAAGAGAAGAAGAGAAAAGATGGGGAATCCACAATTTGTACTCCAGAAGAGAAGTTTAAATCCCAGGAAGAAGTGATTCATAACCAGTAATAATTATTTGAAGATAAAGAATATAAATTCCAATCTCAAAAAGAATATGTTGACAAGATCAGGAAGGATAATAAATAATTCAAAAAGATGAAGATAGTTGTTTTAGATCTCATGAATTAGTACAAGGAGAAGGAAAAGGAAAAGAAATTAATTTTTTTAAACAAATGTCATACTGTTTTGGAAACTCTAAATGAAAGTATTTGACATCTACATTTAGTTTGATTGAATGTTTTCTATTTTTGGATGAATGTTATTTCATTTTTATAGATGATCAAATTCTTTATTTCTTCCTATGTTTTGTTTATCTGGACCTTTTTTAGGTATTAAAAGATCTTCCCTATTATTTTTTGTAAATCATAAAGGGGGAGAATAATTTATTAAGGGGAAGAATAATTCATAAAATGGGGAGAATAATTCATAAAGAGGGATAATTTATTTAATTTGGGTAGAATTATCAAAACAATGATACTTTTAGTAAGGGGGTATTTTTTTTACAGAATACAATCCTTATGGATTTTGATATCCTAACGAGAGGTTAGTCATATTTAAATTATATTTAGAAGAGTTTTAAAACACAAAGGGAGATCAGTATAAGTATTCTCTTTTAAATATGAAAAATATTTACTTTTATAATCCTCTATTTGTTTTAACTTTTGGATTGTTCTTTCCAAAAAGGGAGATATTTTTTAGTCAAAAGTCTTCTTTTGACTTTTCTATTCCTTTTTTTGGAAATCACAAACTCTCTTTTCAAAAGAATTCATATATTTTACTTTAGGGATTTTTGTTTTACTTTTCTTCATTATGATTTTTAATATGAATACGATAATAATCATACCCATAAGTTTTACAATATGACATGATTATCGGTATGACCCTAGATATTATTTACATCATACTCACTGAATACAATTTTCATCAGACATATTGATTACGATTTCCATCATATACACTATTCAATATCGCATTGACAAGATAAATCATATTCACTATCTTAAATAAAATCTTCATACTCATTTACTGTTCAAATTATATTTTATCAAAAGAGATAAATTATTTTTAGATCCATTTTATCATATCCAGAAAATAGTATCGTATCAAAAATAAAACCTTTTAATCAAAAAAATTTCATGTATTTTGTTTCAATATGAGTTATAGAACTATGTTGAAGTTAATGTTAGAAGATGACCGTTGGAGTGCCAGGTGTCCAAGTCCCTCTATATTTTCAAGAGAAAATCCTACCATTGGAATCCAAGATGATCGTTGGGACATTGTTCTATAAATACTAAGTCATTTGAAATATCTCATAGAAGTAGCTGTTAAATTTTTACAAATTATAGATATTGTGTGAGAGCTCTGTCAAATTATTACTTTGTCTGAAAAACTCTAATTTCAAGTTGTGAACTACTCGTTCTACATACTTGTTATTCTCAGTAGTATTTCTTTCCTAGTGTGACACCAATCGTTGGTGACTATGATCAAGGGATTTTGTGGATAGGAAGACAGATGTGCCGATATTTTTCAAATTAAGGGATTCTAAGGCTGTGAAGATAGAGGCATTGATCACCTTCTTGATTGAGGGCTTGAGGGGATAGCAAGATAGAATCCAATCTTTATATCAAGTGCTTACCCTGGTGTGGGTAAGACATACTTGCTTTAAATTATAAATCTAGGGACCTTTATCCAAGGTTATTGGATACCCTTCTTTTTGTATTAAAAGAATTTTATTCTTTTACATTTCCCCTCCATCGTAATAAAAATTGAATTGTTTTATATTTTCATTTTTCTATTGATTATTTTTATTATCATAACCAATCTAATTATGGTAATTTGGTAATATACTCTAATTATGATGTTTTATATTACTCAATACAATTTAGTATGATTTATGATTGAATCATTGTATTATTTTACTCTGATCAATATAACCATTGTGATTAATATATTTTACATGCTTACTCTATTTAAATCTTTTCAACTATGAACACAATTAATTTCATTTATGACCTATGGATTACAATATTGCATTCAAACTGATTATGATACTTTTATAAAAGGACCCAGGGTCTTATTCGATTAATTTTTTAATACATTCAGAGGTACTATGAATATAATTAGTTTAAATTCATTTAAACTAAATTTTTTTAGGGATAAAAAAGAGAAAAAAAATTAAAACTAAAATTCACCCCCTATGTTATGTCATTTTCATATACATTATGATCCAACACACCTAATTTAGTATAAGTAATAGAATAATTCTCATAAATAGAATATATTATCATCCGACAATTATCAACCATTGTAGCAGCATCTGGTGGAAGTGTAAAAGAAAGAACAGATATAGCTTTCATCAAATTTTGATTTAATATCTTTTGAGACTAATTATATTATTCATATTTTTGAGTTTCTTATTTGATTTTTGAATTAATTTGTTCATTTGTGACTATAATAGAACTGGTACTTGAATAAAAATGGTTGAATACTAGTATAATGATGGTACAATCTTCTCCCCATGTCTTTAACACACCCTTCCATAATTTTGATCTCCAAATACTTGATAAAGAAGATAATTTGGGACCAAATTATTTGGTTATTTTTCTAAAAATGCCTAAAAACCAATATGTTAAGTGATATATAAATAAATTAAAATTATTAAATAATGTAAAGAATTAAATTAATTAAAAATAAAATAAATTGGAATATACTTACAATCATTTCTGGGGTGTCCCTATTTTTCATAGTATCATCTCTATTTTTCCTTCTTGTACAAAACAAGGTACAGAAAATAACATGGCCATCGATATTTAATTCCTTTTTCTGGGAAAATAAAGAAATAAAGAAACATTATAATCTCTACATCCTTATTTTAAGATAATTTTCAGATTTTAATAAAACATTAATACTATGGTGGAAGTGGACATGCTATATATTTTAGTCTATGGAAAATCCTATAAAAACGGTAGGATATAGATACAGAAATGGTCATGTAATGGAAATATATTTCATATAATATTTTCTTTGATATGGAAGATTGTGAGTTAGTGATAGTTAGGATGTTGAATATGACTTATCCTCGTAAAATAATAATATTTTCATGTTTTTTCATAAAAACTTAGATGGTCAAAATATTTTATTAAGGAGTTTTATCTACCACTACAACATTATCAAACTATCACTAATTTTTATTGTATGGATGATCCATTGGTAGAAATCATTAATTCCCTGTGAAGCAAAAATTACATAAAAATGTTTATTTTTTATAAAAAAAAAGGGTAGTATAATATCCCTTTTGTACTCTAACTATAAATTATTCTATAAGTAGAGAAATCATTTATCATTTTTAATAAGGCTATATTAAATATAAAGTAATCCTTCCTAAATAAATAATAACTTTCATACTAATGATCCAAATATCCTTTAACTCGTATATTAATGTACATTTTAATATCATTTTTAGGATCACTGGGTCTATATATCAATATACTCATGGTGGTAAATGGATTCATCATATTAATCCATGAAAAAAGTTATAAATATAAACAGAAATAGTCCAAGTACTATATTCAGTATTCATCTAGAGAAATTGGTTGTAACCATCACATGATAACCCTAATATAATATTTTCTAGGTCAGATAAAAAATTAGGATATAACCTATCAAATGTATTCCAAGCTAACCCATCCACATGATGAATTGTTTCACCATTATCATTATTTCTTTCATCTATATGTCATCCCATCTTTCTTTCCATTTATTCTGATATACGAATTTTTTGAATCATGGGAATTAAAGGAAACTATCACATCAGTTTCTTTAGTACATGGGATTGTGTATCATCTTTATTAGTCTTCTGCCTTTATATACCACACTATTTTCACTTAATCAACTCTTTATTTTTCTTCTAGAATAGATAAAAATATTTGGGGAAATCCTGGATCATAGTAGATGAAAATCTAAATTTTTTAACCAATGTTGATGCCATATAATAATTTTTTGGAATACATACATCATCATAGAGTAAATCCTTAATAAATGTGAGAAGATATTAAATCATAGTATTACTAAATCTATACATTTCTTTCCCATGATATAATCATATTAAAAACTCAAGTTTGCTAATTTTTTCACATGCTCAAAATTTTGAGGTATTTTCATCTTCCATCATATTTATAACATGATCAATATCATTATTATGATAAAAAATTGAATATTTTGTTTTGTTTTAATTTTTCTCTTATACTATTCTATATGAGGTTTTATCTTGAGAAACAAATGGAAACTAATCAAATGTTAAATTTTTCATACCAATACATTCAGTTGAATTAATGACATTATCCAATTTATCTTTTTATATAATGTGATAAGACACGTGATATTTTTTTGGAAACCAATTTTAGTGATATGGTAACTCACGTCCTCATGAGTTAACCAAGGTCTTCCAACACAATCAAAACATTTACATAGAATCAATCCTCCATCAGAATCATTATTGAATAAAACATCCAAAAAATATCATAGCTCCTTATAAAACTCATCAGTGATCTAATCTAAATTTTACATCCAACTTCTATCTGTTATGATGAAAATAAACATACATTAAATAAATAATCTAAAAAATTACTTAACATGATATGTATTTTTTTTGAGATAAAAACTAATAAACAATAACATGTTTATAAAAATCATTATGAATATCTTAAATAGAAAGTAAAATAATATATTATATTTTGTTTAATTTTAATTTATAATCAATTTTATATCCATACTCTACTATATTTATAAATACATATTTTTCAAAATGTTTTAGTACAGATTCATCAATAACAATTTTTTGAAACTATTTTACATATATATATTGTTTTAATAATGTATTCACTATAAGTACATATTTTTAGACTGTCCTAATTGGTTATTATACTCAACCCTGTATGTACACACTACTAAGAGATATCTTATTATGTTGAGTTTAATATATTTTCATAAGAATTACATAATTTATATGTTTCTCTAATGGAATAGTTATGGTTCTTTAATTATGGGATCCCTAATAGTGAGATTTTCTTTCTCATCGGAGGATTTTGGTGATTATTCTATGTATATATGACTTAGAAAAAATTTTATTGATTCACAATATATTTTACTACATATGTTAAAGTACTTATCGCATATGATAATCATTTAAATAATAATAATGAGTGTTTGTTATGTTACTTGAAAAAAAATTAAATAAGTGGCATAAAATGATTTTTTTCAACATGATACACTTATGCAAAAGCACTTATCATGTGTGAAATGTGATATACAAAAATTCAGTTATTTCTATCAAATATTCCCTCATGAAGTATAAATATTGTAGTAGCTCTTAGTATTTTTATTATACTAGTAATCTCTATGTAATATAAGTACAATTATAAGGCCGGTATGATTAGAATGTAGAAGAGAATACAAAAAATAACTAGTATCCACCTATGTAGAGTTGTATAAATATAAAAATAGAAGAATAATAATTATAACAAGTCATAGGGTATAAATTCCCATAATAATAATAAAATATCATAGAACAATTTTTTAAATTAATAGAAAAAAAGAAAAAGGAATTACATTTGTTAACCATCATGTCATGTGTGAATAAAAAGTGAATCCAACCCAAATATAACATGGTGATACACATAGACACATTCTTAAAAAACATTTATATATTAAAATATATTTATAATGTTCTATTATAGAATATGATTTCATAGAAAAAATACTTAGAAAATGGATAATCAATGAAAATAATATTAATCCTAAAATAATTTATCTAGTGAAAGTATCCACTATTAACACATGCTAAAAATTAATTGAACTATTCATACATGTCTAAAAAATGTTGAAATAATTATAAAATTAGAATAAACAATAAAAAACTTAAATATAACCAATTAATACCAATGACATGATCTAAGTATTTATAAATAGTGGAAAATTATATTATATAAAAATAATACAATGGGGTCCAAATAAGTCATTGTTCCATAGAGAAAAGAGAAAAAATTTAAATTCATGAAATAAATATGGTTGACTATCTAACTAAAAACATATTATAATATAATAAAAATCAATTTATAGGGGATATTATGGAAAATAGAAATTTCTAAATAGAAATCCATTTATAGTGCCATATTGTGGGAAATATAATAAAAATATGAAACATGTTACATATAATCCAATAAAAATTCATTATGATAGGAACCCTAACCAATTATATAGATTAAATTAAATAGAATAGTAATAATTAGGTATATTATATGATAAATCATAAAGGATAGGATTTTTCTAGGGTCGGACGAATAGGGTTAGTGATAAATAACGGGAGGAAGTGGATCGCATGGGCAGGGTTAGCTTTGAGTGAGAAATCGAGGATGTGCGTGTTCTCAACAAAGGAGAAGGATCTTGTGAAGTTTGGGTGGATAAATTAGATGTGGAGTATTTTGGGAGGTGGGGTGGACTCATTAGAGTTGTGTCAAGCCACATCGGATGAGGAGGATGATGGGGAGGCCACGTCAGAGTTGTGTCGGTAGGGAGGTGGGGAGGCCACATCAGAGCCGCATTAGTGGGGAGGTGGGATGCTTGTGTTGGATTCGCATCAAAGGAAGATTATTTATGGGAGGGTAGGTGGACACACCAAATGATAAGGGTCACAAGGAGGAATAATATCATGAGGGTAGGGTAGGTTTGATTGAGAAATTGGGGAGTGGGGTGGAAAACTACTATGAGAATTTTATGGCATGTGGATATATTTTGGTTGTATTCCAAATTTCAAGTAGTGAAATTATGATAAAATAATGAATTTAAATCAACTTCACAAAAATTTTCATTCCCCAAATAAGTAAATAATAAATTAAATTTGGAAACATAAATATTACATTCATTATTCTCAAATATGTCATAAAAACCATCATCACATAATTTAGATATTCTTAGTAGATTATATTTTAATCCATCATCAAATAAGACATTAAATATTAAACAAATGTCCTAATTATTGACTTGACAAAGGCTAATAATGTTTCCTTTTTCATTTTTATCAAAGGTGATATGTCCACCATCTACTCTGTTCAAATTCTAGAAACATGAGAAGTCTCTTGTCATGTCTCTGGAATGACCATTATCTATATACCATAACTTATTATAGGATCTTTTAAAGTAGTGTTCCTATAGAAAATAAAATAAAACAAATTTACTACCTAGATATATTTTGTTCTAGAATAATTAGAAATTATATCCTTGTAATTCCACATTTGTTTAATAGATTTATTTCTAGATTTATAAATATATTTTAAATAATTAGAAAAATAAGATCTTTTTGGTCCAATGCGGATTACTCAAGATTTATATGTTCTAGCTACATAGTTTACTACAAAATTATTTATATCATTAGTACAATGAATAAAATAATTCTTATAAAGATTTATTTTTTATCTGATGTGATAAACAAAACTGGATCTCTTCCTAGTTATAATATGACTTCCCAGAATTTTATTAAGGGTTTCAGTTCTTATCTATAAATCCTTTAATATCTTACTTTAGTTTTAAATTTACTATTTTTAAGTCATTATTCTCCTTGAGAAGAATTTTTCTTCTCCTTTTCAATATAAAGCTCAAATTTAGAAATAATAGATAAAGAATGTTATTTCTTTAAATCCTTATATTTATCTTGAAGATCATTAAAGGTATCTTCCAACACATTACAATATTTAAACAGATCTTTACTGGACCAACAATTTTCATCATTATTTTCTTTTTTAGTGAGATCAGAAGTAATATTGGTTACCTTAGGTATAATTCCCATGAAGAAAATATTGTCCTTCTCATGAGAATATCCTCTATATGATTCTGAATCACTTAAACTATCCTTGAAATCAATCTGTGTTTCATTCATGGATTTATTTTGTTTCTTCCCTTGATCCTCATATTTATTTTTTTAATTTAATTTTGAACAATTACAGTTTATGTGAACTTTTATCAAACACTCATAGAGGGTAAATTATCCAAAGTTTTCATCTTTATTCTAGTTTTATTTTCTATAATATTTTCCTTTGAAATTTCATTTCCTTAAGAACTTATTTTTCTTGTAAAACTTCTTGAATAATCTAGCTAAATGGTCTATTTCTTAATCACTTTATGAGTCACCATCATTTCCAGCAGTTCTCTCTTCCTTGATTTCCTATTTATTTTTTAAATTAGATTATTTAAATATGATTGACTTTTTGGGTTCAGTATCTTAATCATTAAGTTTAAGTTATTCATCAAAAATCATCAGTTTTACTCTCAAATTTTTTATTGGTAGTTTTATCACAACACATGATTCTCGAATGGATATAGCAGTGCCTCTCCATTTTTCAGGTAAGAATCTTAATATCATTAACACGTGAGACTTTTCATCAATATTCTATCCTAATTATTGTATTATATTTTTAATTTCATTAAAAATGAGATACATATTAAAAATAGACTCATTAGGATTCATCTTAAATATATCATACTTAATAGTATATGTATTTCATTGCATTTCTTTGACATTATATGTTCTTTCATGAGACACAGATAAAGTATCAAAAAATAAAAATATGTATCATAAGAAGATATTCAATTAAAATAATCTTCTCGTAGCGCACATTATAAGGAATTCCTTAATTTACATTTATAATCATAATAATCCTTAGTGGTTTCACCCAATTCATCTCTAGAACATTAGGTTTCTCATATTTATCTTCAATTATAGTCCAGATGTCAAAACCCATGCTTTTAAGAATATGTTTTTTTAATATTATATTGAGCATAGTTAGTACCATTAAAATATAAAGGTCTATTATTTTTATTCCTCTAAATTCTAGTATTATCCATAAAGATATAGATTTAGATTAAATTGAAATTTAGATCATTTTGGTATAAATTTTGATCAAGGTTAAGGATAAAAAAAATAATGAAATACACTCCCCTAATACCAAATGTTGGTCAGAGTAGAAAACTCAAGAAGAGGTGAATTTAGTTTCTAATATATGTTTTTATTTAAAAAAAATTTAAAAATAAATACCCCAATTTATAAAAATATACCAATTAACTGAAATATTAGAAATATATAATTTGATGTTTTCAAAAGGTTTTTCAAATGCTCAATCATAGCCCAAATAAAAAAATTAAAAAACACTTTAACTTTTGACACAAATCTAAACACATCTAACGTAGTATATAAATCATTGATTAAATCTGTCTATTAGAGTATTGATTTTTAAAGTATTTTTGTAAGAAATAAAATAATTTAAACAATAAATTAAGTAAAAAATATATCACATGGTGAAAATAAATATAATAGGCTAAGTCTCAAACCAAAACCTAGTCCTTTCCACTTGACAGTCACCCACTATCTATCACATTTATTAAAAAATAAACAAATCAATCAACTATATTGGGTTTTATAGATACAACAGGTCATAAGGAAATTCATGATAAAACAGCGTCTTCTATAGTTCTTCTTGTGATTAATATAAAAGAAGCGTAAATATATTATCAGAGCACTCTCTGATATAGTACAGGATTTTCTCCTCAAGATTTAGATGGATAATGTAATCATAAATGAAAATTAAGTAAAAAGTTGAAGAAGTGATAAATAATATATAAGTGATTGTGTGATTCTCTTTCTCTAATCAACTTGAGATGATTAGTAATGATATTCTTCTTTTTCTGAATTTTAAATAAATGTATCATTGAATTCGCTTTGAATTTCTTTACTAGTTTCCTTTATTTATGAAAAATATATTGTCGTATACAGCATAGATAATCCTCTTTCCTAAAGGCACACTTAAGCTTGTTTGTTTAATTATTTCAACCTAACAGATATTCAACTAACTAGCTAGTGTGTATGAGCAGTTCCTCATATTTATAGATTTCAAATATTGTGATATAATAATAAAATAAATCCTCATACTAAGTAGAAAATATTAAGAGTTTTACTTTTTGTTAATTCACCTATATATATATAATTAAGAATAATCATTCTAAAATACTTTTACTCATAGAATCTCTAGCATGAATTAAATTTCATAAACTAGCAATTTTAATTTAATTTTAATTTTAATTCAATATAGTAATGGGATTAGAGACTTCAACAGAATTATATTCCTTCTAGTGATGGAAGAACTAGATTGGTGATAGAATATTTAGACTAGCAGTATCAGATGTAGACTGAAGGTACTTTAACCTTAAACTAGTGGAAATAGAAATATACTAAAATTATAAGAACTATATTGGAGGTAATAGAACTATATTACTAGTAGAATAATTTTAATAATTGTAAAAGTGGTAGAAAGATATAACTGACTGAAATATATTCCTTATGGTGGTATCAGAACTAATTTTTTTATTGTATGTTTAGTTAATAAATAGAAAAATAATTCTAATAATAGAAGGCTTATAATAATGGAAGAAATAATTGGATTGATGATAGTAGAATCATCTTGGAGGTAGAAGAACTGTCTAGAAGTAGTAAACATTGGATTGGTGAAATAATGATCATCTTGGTGGTAGCAAAGGTATACTTTCGGTAGCATAAGTATACTAGTGGTGGCATAAGTATACTTGTAGTAGTAGGAGTCCACTTGTGGTACAAAAATTTCATCAGATGAAAGAATATTATACTAAAGGGAATTTTATGTAATTGTCAAAATTATGAGGCTTCTTTCACTTCACACATAAAAATTTAGTAATAAAGTAAACATGATTTGTGATAATTAAAACAAGGAATTTCTAGACTAATCCAACAATTACATATTAAACAGAGGGTGTATCATATCCATAAACATCTCTATCCAACCCATTTGGGTCAGGGGAAAAATAATTCATTTTAGTTTTAGGTTAATCACACATGGGTGGTAAGACCACATGTAACATGTCATGTGTAACAATGCATAAACCATATATAAAGGTTACGGACCACCTACATCAAAGAAAATTTATCCCCTCAAGGTATGCAAATACATTAATTCAAAATATTATTAAGCCCATGCTATCCATCAGCAACATCCTTAAGGACCTGGATCTATAAAAATAATTTTAATTAATTATATTTCAACATAATTAAATAACATAATTAAATGATAGCTCAATGGATGGTATAACAATCCCAAAACCTCGATAAAAAGGGTACATATTACTCCCAAAACACCCTTAATACCACTACCTAATAAATCCCTAAAATCTAACATTGATTCATTAATCGGTTAAATTCCAATTTAATGGAAAAAACAAAAAAATATATGTAAGTCGATCACATCAAGTAAAACTACATGAAACATTGATTGTTTATCCTATTAGGACCACCTTCTTCCAAGTAGAACCAAAGATCTATCATCCTGACCTGATTCCACCATGATCTAGTAAAATAAACATACAATTCTTAACTCCCATACATTGAAATTAGAGAAACAATTATAGAACTAAATAGTGGAGAGTATGAGGAGAAATCTACCTCAATCCACCAAAGAAATTCCTCTAAATCCTCTTGATCCCAAGGGGAAAAGGAGGGAATATGAGAGGGTAACAGGTGTTTCTTCCCCTCCTCTTGTATAGTAAAAGAAGAATTTTCATGAGTTGGGTATTCAAATAAGGGGGGAGAATTACCATTCTCCCCTCTTTTAAAAAAAATACAAGACAAAAAAGCATCGGCTACCCAATCCATCAACACCAAGATCATAGTGCTTCCCTTCTACCCCATGATAAGAACCATCCAATCTATGACTCCAAGTAAGGAGGAGGTCCCTTGGGACCCCCACGGAGTACCATATGCCACCCAATCACATACCTAGTGGCTTACTATGGACACTTTCCTACAATATTCAGCCTTCTAAAATCCCAAAACACACGATGGGCCTCCTCCCCCTAAGATATCACGACAGAAACATCCAATCAAACATTCAAAATGCATAAAAAAGTTCCAATCCTAAAATCAAATCCATATTCTCAAACCATCATCTAGTTTCATATCCACTAAAATGTAGTTTTATTTGACTTCACTAACATGAACCAATGTGGGTTGTTATAAGTTGCTTATATCAAAATGTGGCTTGTTATCTTTTGCTTCAATGGGTGGAAGAGTCTAATTTGGGAGACACTGACGTTTTGGTGTAGATATATTAGGTAGTTAATGAAAATTCTACTAATGGTTAGATAAAGGATTAGAAACATAGAGTGTTTTTCTATGCTAAGCTATATGTTTCTCAAAGATTTCATGGATTAAATTTTTATTTTTTTAATATCTCAAATTTAGTGTTATAAATTTCTATTGGGAACATTTTTTATGCTTTAAAATTTTAATTTTGGAATCTTGGAATGATTAAATCAATGGATGAGTTTTTATATTTATGTCTTACATATAAGCTAGTAAAATCAAAACATCATGTTTTGATATATTTATTCCATCCCTCAAATATTCTGCAATCAATGTGGGGTTGGATTCATGTATTTTTTAACCATACTAAAATGTTAATTTGTATCGGATGATGTTATTTTAGTTATCATTGATGAAAAATAAAATTCTGGTTATTTTTTACTGATCATAGAATCATGTTTCATAGATATTTGGGTGAGTATTTTCATGGAAAATAGTGATTATTCATGAGGCTCTTAGGATAATAATTTCAAAACATAACACTCATATTAAATCATATGTGTAGATAGGATTTTGGAATGATTTCATTACCTAGTTGTGACTTAGTATAACATTCGACCCATGTAATAACTGTCAAACTGAGTAGATAATTCAGACATTGGATGATATATTAAAAGAGTTAACAATTAATTTTGGTGGATCAAAGGAAGAACATATATTGTTGGTTGAGTTTTCTGATAATAATAGATATATATCATTTATTGGAATGGTTTAATATGATGGGTTTTATGGATGGCCCTATAAAACACCCTTATATTGGGATGATATTAGTGGGATAGAAATTATTAAGCTATATTTATTATAAGATGATATAGAGAAAGTAATGATGATTCAAAAGAGAATGAATATAACATATATTTTTTATAATTCATATGTAGATCAAAGGAGGAGACCATTATTATTTGAAAATGGTGATAATGTATTGTTTAATATTTCGCTCCACTATACATAGTGAAAATTTCAAAGAGCTAGAAGCATTATCTTAAGTTTTTTAGACCTTTTGATGTATTGGATCACATTAGTGTAGTGAAACTTTGATTAATAATTCCACCCATAATAGAGCAAGTTCATAATGATTTTAATTTATCATAGCTTTAGAAATAACTTCAAGATTATTTTCAATTTATTGAATGTGGTGGAATTGATATTAAGAAATATGAAATTTTTATCAAGTGGATAGTGTAAATTATATATTTTTTAGGGAAAATCATATAATGGTCATTTCATTAATGAGAATTCTATGGAGGCATGGTATCCTAGAGGTGAAAACATGTGAATGTGATTCATTAATAAAATTCAATATCTTGGGATGTTTTACACTCTAAAATATAAAATATATTTTAATGTTTAAATTTCAAATTAGTAATTCATAAATTTATAGTATGATAATATGATTTATATTTTCAAGTATTAAAATAATTTTAGAGGTATTTATTATGATGGTTTGTATTTTTTGTGATTTTTTATTTTCATTAATTTGTTTTTTTAGATTTTTAAGGAAAAAAATGTTTTTATATATATCTAATATAAAGATATAAAAATTATATTTATTTAATTTTTAATTTATAAGGGTTTTGGATAGGGATATAAAAGAAGAAAACCTGTGTTTTGAGATAAATTAAATCTAACGTGAAGATCATATCATGTTAAATAAGGAACACTCCATGGTGAATATCAAATTTTAGGAGTTTTTTAGGTATGTATGACATCTAAAATGAACTATAATAACAACTCCAACACCCTATTAATCCCCTAATATAACTATACATTTTTATTGAATAATAAAATGAAGAACAAACTATATACCTTTCCCATTGATGACAAGGAATATCAAATCTTCACATGAGATTGATCGAGATCAAAAAAGGGGCGGTCAAAGGAATCCTCCCTTATAGGGTATCTATGTATTATGAGAATATACAAATGAATTAGAAGAATATCTCTCAAAACTGCAACCTACTAGAACCTTTGGATCAAATTTTAAAGAATAAAAAAATCTCAATAACCATCTCAATTTGAGAGTTATAACAGTATCTCAATACCACAATAATGAGAATCAATATATGAGGATTGAAACAACTTTTTAGAGGAATCCAAGAACCAAAGGTCCAATCATATATTTATGAGATCTTTCATAATCAAATCTTAATGTTATAATTCTTGTAATGCACATTCAGTCATCATGATGAATTATTTAACATTTAAAAAATTTCTAATTAATGTTTTAAATACTCACTTTCATCATATCATGATGGATAACCTAGTATGATAGAATTTTTATTGATAAAATGAAGAGGCCATCACATTATCATGTAATGTGATAGTTCCATGAATAGAAACCACAACATAGTTTCTCACACTCTATTTCGGTACACATCAGGCTAGACCGTGACATTGTCTAAACCACCACATAATTCTTAGCATTTTAGTGAACATATCCATCAATCTCCCACTTGTTCTAAAATCCTAATAGACTTTTCTCATGTTCCACTTATGTCACATCGCATATAATAAATTTTTATATCGTATCCAATATTATTTTTTGATAACTTAAAAAATTCATTTTTTTAAATTTATTATTCATTCTCATCACATGTTACATCATATGTAATGAATTTTCAAAATTTATCTAGAACTTGTTCATAATATCCTCTAAAAAAATTGGGGCAGCTGTTAAAGTTTTAAAAACTTGATCCTCATTCACACAACTATTAATTGTGGCCCAATTGGAATTTTTATCATTGAAAAAAATTATTACTTCCATTATCCATAATTTTAAGAAAATAGAAGCCTATAGAAAAGTATAAATACTACTCATGCTATAAATGGTCTATCATGATATCTATCAAACACATGTATCTCCATACTTGTTACAAAAAATTATATCATATATAAGTATACATAATAATATAATACTTTTTCCAAGAAATTGAGTGACCCTGGGATGTAGATCATGTCAATCCCACGTTGTCTACTCATATGTTCTCAGTTCTATGAGTATAGACTGACCAGGTTCGTGAATACAACACATTCCATTCATCAAACATGATTTTCACATCACATACCCATCAGCCGGATAGATAATCATATCACATATACCTTATATAGTTACAACCATACACTCCCTTATTTTATCTCAATCAAGGGCCCAAATTTCATACTCATCATACAAAGGAAAAAACTCATCTTGGTTATGCCCCAACTGATGGCATGATCAGCAACATACTCATCCACCCTCTGATCTACTAAGCCTAAAGGATTACATAATAAAGGTATCAAAATATAATGGTTTTCATACTAAGTATCTTTTTAAAATTAGGTGTGGGGATTCAAAAAAACATTCACCGCTAGCATACCAAATACATAGTTTATATCACTCCATGAAGTATACATGGTGAGTAATCCAATAAACAAAACTCCTTTTATGCCTCATGAGAATATTTCATATATCTATATGTAATCCTAACCACAAAAACTATAAAATTTTATCTAAACCTATAAAAATACATGATTAATATCAGTTAAGTATAACTCAAGTTAAAACTTTGAGATATAAACAATTATTACACATTATATAAGATATAAATCCAATGTGAAAGAATTAAAAAGTGGAGACAACAACATGATACATTTTATATTATTAAACTCTTTTAATAATAATAAAAAAACCATAAATTATCAAATTATTAATCATATCCTACATTATTGACTTCCATATAGGCCTTATGTTTGCTACGCTTTTAGGTTTTGTCAAACTCATTACATATCTATATAATTACCACTACATATCTATGTGATGATCTTATAAAACCCTCCAACTAAATTCATTTATTGAGTAAAATATATGATGAAATTTTATTTGAATAGTTGTTAGACTTGGATTTATATTCCAAATGTTCAATTCCTTGAAGATAGTATTAAAACATATTAATTTCACAACATTAAATGTTATGATTCTTGTAACATCCCGGTTCCAGGTGCCACTCAATGGGTGCCCCGAACCCGGTTCGCCACGTGACCTCATGCACATTTCCCCAAATGCCAGAGGCTGCTGACTAGTAGCGAGGGCCCAGTTCTGATAGTGGGGAAACTATGCCCTCATTTGTTAAAGTGTAGCGCAGCGAAATTTAATAAAACATACAGCAACAGTGGAAGCAGTAAACCATAAACAACTGAAATGACAACTATAGTAGATATAACTAACCAGTATATAAATAATGGTGCAACATGCCACAAGTTCTAAGAAAATAGCCAGAACATGTTACTCATCAGTACAGTACAGTACAAGTACAGGAAAGCAAAACAGAAAAAAACAGCTAGAAGAATCGCAAGCATGAGCTCGGTCCCATGATCCCCTACTCCTTAGCAAAAATCATGTACCTGTATAAGGACCTCTTCCCTTATCTACACTTGCAGAAATGTAATCTGTTCGGGCTGAAAAGCATGACCCAAACAGGGTGTGAGAAATAATTCCCAGTAGGCACCCACCTAAGACTCATGCTCAACTGTGTGTAAACATGCAACAACAGTGTGCAATAGTAAATGCAATAAACTAAGCAGTACTCAAAAGTAACTAAATTAACCAGTTATATTTCCATTTTAATTATTCATTTAACCGTTCAATTTAGTAACATTCTGTGCTCAATAGCACCAAGCCCTCAGGCCAACCAGAACCTTGCCCTCATGCGAATCTAGTAAAACCACGCCCTCAGGCTTTCCCTCAATCCATACAGAATCTCGCCCTCATGAATTTCCCTCAGGCATATCAGAATCTCACCCTCAGGCATAGAAGTCAAGCCCTCAGGCAAAAGAGGTTTCCCTCTGGAAAAATAGAACGTTTCCCTCAGGCTAATACAGTCACGCCCTCAGGATATAGTAAAACACCGCCCTCAGGCATAAGTGACCAAGCCATGCCCAACATATAAACATGAAATTTACATACAATTCCTCTCAAGGAAAAGGTAATGCATAATTTAAACATAGCATACCCTCAGGTATCCTGGAAAAATGGCCAAACAGAGGAACGCACCTCGGGGTGGTCCTGGATCCAAGCACTGATCCCAAACAACAATTTTACAATTTTACTTAATTACCTATACAATTATAGGTAGTTGAAATAGAAATGACCTCAGCCACACGACACCCCAAATATGGGTTCGTATCTCAAAAACACACAAAATGCACAACAGTTGGAAAATAAACACCAATACCCCTACCTTAAACGCCAACGAACGGTAACGTGAACGTCGATTCCAGAAACGCCCAAGAACGACGTAAATCTGACATAGAAGAAAGCATGCTTAAACTTAGATAACTTCTCTATGGGAAATAATTGGTAAGAACTACACCAGGAGAAGGGATAACTCCCCCGTGTGGTTCCAGGGAGATCGACAGTGTAAAAAACAGATTCTCGACGTGCGCTCGGCGGATCTCCAAAGCTCCGGCCTCCCTCTCCCATTCCTTCTTCCCGTTCTAAGCCTTCCCTATGAACAGGGGATAATACTGCCCATTTTAAGAAAAAAAACAAAGTACACGGCATGTATTTCCATGTACATGGCGTGTACTTCCCATTTTTTAAATTGTTCCTCAGGCGGCTTCCTGCCAGTGTGGCACTATTCACCTGTCGACATGACTACACGACGTGTCTGCATGAGTACACAGCGTGTACTGTCGCACAGCTGGCCACTGCCTTACTATTCTCCTGCCGACTGACTACACGGCGTGTAAAAGACCACTACACGGCATGTAGTCGGTTCCTACACCCTTCATCATTGACATTTCCACACGACCCGTGTACTCATCCCACACGGCCAAAAGTACACGACATGTAGAAAAGTACACGACGTGTACTTATACAATTTAGGATTTTTCCCCATTTTCCTTATTTTTTAAAAAACACTTAAGTAAAAGAGAAAAGAAGAAGCTTGTACCTCAAAACTAAGAACCAGGTTCTTACAATTCTAGTAACTTCTGTTATCTACCTAGAACTCCTTCTAATTTTTTCATCATCATCTTTATTCTTAGAACCTTTCCTTAAAAATTCTCTTTGAGATTATTTGGTAACAAAATACAACATTTTACATTATCTGTTACCATGACATCTAAAAATACTTTAGAATATAAAGTTAAATTCACCTCGTTATGATAACTAAATGTAAGTCTTCAAATTTTTATTTATCGATATACCCTATACTCTAATAGGATATTAGGTGATATTCACCTTGAATTTTACTATATTATTATATTATTTGTTGTAATTCAAAGTTCCCTAATTCCAAACATAGTCCCACTATCCTTTTATAAACTATATTCTCTTTAGAATACCATGATAAAATACAAAAAACTTATTTTATTGTTTATAAAATAACACTTATTTATTTTAGTGGGAATATTTAACAACTAACTATTATATCCAAATATTATATGGTATTCTATGTGTTTGGGGTATTGTTTTGAAAATAGGACTTTATTATTTAAAATATTTCACTATAAGGTGATGGGAAATCATTCCCCTATATTTTAAAAATTGTATTGGATGGTAACTTTTATCCTAAATATAACTCTATTTATCCTTATCTTCTTAAAAATGTTATCAAGTTTGATTAATCATAAACCATGTGTTTAATATCATTTATCCATAACAACTATTTGTTAAAAAAATATTATATTATAATATAAGAGGAATAATATAAAAATACACATCCTTTATTTAGAATCATTTAATCTTGAAGCATTAAACTCCATAATTTAGTAACCCTTCACTTCATGAAATGAATGAAAACTAAAATATTTATCAATTCTTACCTTGATTTTGAACACCCATATACTTAAAACATTTCTAAAATATGCATTTGTTATTATATACCATTAAAAATTAATGAATTAATTTTATAATATTAATTCATGACATGGACTATCCATGGAGTTTCATGAAACCCTTCAGGATCCTATATAATTCTATTCTATGGAAACATTTTCCTCATTTCCTGACATCTCTTTTAGGTTTCATTGGCTTCAATTGTCTTCTTAATGAAACATTATTTTAATTTAATACTAATTTTTTTCTTATTTTTTAAACTTTTACCCATTTATACTATCAATACAACGCTAGAATCTAGACCTATCATACCTAGTTTGTCTATCCTCAACACTTTGATTAAATAGGGTAACCTTTTATTGAACACATTCACATTGTCATAACATTTCCAATGATGATTACCCAATTAATTCTATAGCCAAAAAAATTATAAAGGAATTATTCAGTCACTATAAGTAATTAATTTACCCAATCATATTGAGTATATAAGATGATAATGAAAATACCTTAGTTCATCTTGTATTTAGATGAATCCTTGAGACATTATATCCCTTATGTATAACTAATTCTTGAAAGATCCTTTTTAGCTTGTATATCATCCAAAATGAATCCATATAACAATGTTTTCTTTATATCTATATATCCATTATAATAAGAATCAACGTTGAGGGTTAAAGAGAATATTTACTATTATTACTATTAGAAACATTATCTTCTTGATTAGCTTCATCAATAAAATTTTTCTTAGTAATTCTTTTCTCCAACATATATAGCTTTCCTTCTCACTTGATAATGATTCTAAATTTTCTATACCATTCTAGGAAATTAATTCTATTAAATTTTTTCTTTTTAAATATTAATTCCAAATTCATTTTCAATAATGATGATTCTATTTATATATAACAAAATCTTTTATGATATGAGTATCATGTTTTACATTCATATAATAAGGAATTTTTTAAAATGTAATCATACTAAAATGATAAGACGCTTTTTAGAATCCATCATATCCATTAGTGGTCCAAGATCCATATTTCACTAATTTTTTGGTTTCTTTATCATTTCTCCTACCACTTAGATATTTAGTATGACATCATTTCAGTCATATCATATATGAATTTTATATATTTGATAAGAAAACAATTTTACCAATCTATTATATGGATATACTCAACTCAATTCTTATGGTATCCTAGTCCTATTAGGGTTTTCCATACAATTGTAACCCAAAGAATACACCAAAAATAGGCACCTAATCCTATTAAGGTCACCCATCAATTTCTTTACGTATGAAATATAATCCTTTGGAACCCATATTTTGCATGACCTACCTGGTTGGATGATCGATGTCTTGAAAACTGTTCACTTTGGATGAAATCTAACACTGAGTATTTTTAAGGGGGATTTGATCTAACCACATTATCTCATGTATTACCTTTATATATTCATGGTTTTAATGATTTAGTTTGTGATCCATATTCATTTCACAAAATATACATGTTCTAACTATATTGATATGCAACTCCTTACACAAATTAAATCTCATGTTACTAAACCAAATTAAAATTATATTATATTTAAACACATCTAAATTCATCCCATGCATAAGGTACGTGAAAACTTTTCATGTAAAGTCTTATAATTTTATGAAACTAAAAATACTAACCAGAATAAGCATGGATTTCTAGGTAACCAATCCCAAATTTTCTAAATATAGCCTATGCTCCTAGGCGTGTGAGTAGTCTAGCCCAAAGTCCCTATAACCACAGTTATTTACTTAGGATAAATTTCAATTCCATCACAATTTTAATAATTAATATGTATTACTATTATAAACTTATTATTTTAATATTGTAACCTAATACAATGCAAATTCAAGGTATAAGAAAATTAATCAGTTATTATACCCATCATGAAACTCCTCGAATTCATGTATGATAATTTAAAAAATTAATTTAACCACTTTTAAACTTAATCAAACACATATACTCATAATATATCTTTTCTATTCATGAATAATTAAGTAGGTAATAATACTCAATAAATGAACAATTCATAGATTCATACATGAGATATTCATTTATCAACAATTCTTAAATATTTTATAAACACTTTATAATCCAAGACTCGATAAACATAAAAAAATCAATGTTATCCAATATAAATGTTTTATATCATCATTTACAAGGTTTTTATATGAAATCCTTAAAATTCCCAAATATGTGATATTTTATGAAAACTTTTATTATCTAATAAAAAATATTTCATATTTTATATAAACTATTTACATAAATTAAATACCAAATGCATTATTTTATTTAAAGCATTAATTTCATCATCATCTAAAACTCCTTTTGGAATGGCTTAAATAATTTTCCGAAGTGGGCCTTTATATAAAAAATTTATATTTTTCATTTATGAAAAATTCATGAATATATATAAATGCTTATATTTTACCATATTTTATAATTTACAAAAACATTATAAATTATTCAACCATGTTAATTCAATTCAAAACTATATCACATCTAAAAAAACATTTTTGATTTGGTTTAAATCCCCCCTCATATTCAGTATGATCCAGGATATCCTATGTTTATAATTTTGTTTGAGAATTTTAATGAAAACATAATTTTCTTGAAATATTTTTTGAAATGGTTAGAACTATATCATAACACAATTTTTTTTGTCCTATTAACATGCCTTGAACAACAAACAATTTATAATCTATTTTGATTCATGGCCATCAAATGATAATGGGAATTTTAGTCTGTTGTTTTTTAGAAGAGGTCATTTTGGGTTATACATTGGCCATTTCAAGTGAAATTGTTTCACCTGTACTAAAAGTTTCAGGGAATTTTTTTCACCCATTCTAGGACAATTTCAGCATTGAGTTTTAGGTTTTCAGTCTATTTTATGAAACAACTTGTCATTTTAGACTATGTCATGGTATATCCTCATTGTGAAGGCCAACATGAAATAGTTCTTGGATATCCATGGCTTATAGCTTCATCCTATGATGCATTTTTATTTATTGGTTTTCTTATGAAACTCGACGTAACAATTTTTTGTACACAATGTCATAGTCTTTGGGATTTAAAGAACAAAACACCCATTTTCAAAAAGACCATGTCATGTTTTTGAACAATCAAGAAGTGAAATACCCATTTTTGCTTAGACCATGCATGGTACTTGGAAAACGCCTTTTCTAGTTTCGTTTATCCATTCAAAATTCAAAAAAAAATTGATAGATCTACACTAATAACACTAAAGTGATTGCTAAGGATTTATAACATCTAAAACATAGTGCAAGAGCAACTCCAAAACACCATTAATCCCAAAATCTAACTATGAATTTGGAATAAATCATAAAATAAAATAAAACTATATACCTTTCCCCATGATGATTCAGCATGTCTAACATTCACACAAACTTGATCAAGATCACAAAAGGAGCAGTCGAATGAATCCTTCCTCTAAGGGTATACATGGATTATGGAAATCTTTTGATTGTTAGGAAGTATCACTATAACATCCCAAAAATTTCTAAGTGATTAAAAAAATAATTATAATTTAAATAAATTACTATGAAATAAGATTTAATTTTAATTTACAATTTAAATTATAAAAAATAATGTCTTATAGTTTTATTTTGTATAAAAAATATTTTGATATAAATATATTTATTTGATTATTTTTAAAATGGATTTTTTTATTAAAAAATAAAAATTATATTAAATTATTATAAATAATAGAAATATGTTTTAAAATAATAAGTCACTTGAAATTAAAATTATTTTCAATAATAATGTTAAATTTTGGTTAGTATATAATTTATATATATATATATTCTATTCATAAAATAATATTTTATGAGAATTATAATTTAACACTTAAAAATGATTTATAATTTTTAAATACTTAAAAATATATAAATTTTAAACAAAACATATAGAGTTATTAAAGATAATATAATGAAATAGTCATATTTTTATATAACGTGTATTTTGTAATAATATTAATAGTGATATAATAATTATTTTTTTAGATAAAAAATATCCATGATTATTAAAGTCATAAATTATGAATTATTTTCATGAAATTTTGAAATTATAAATATATATAATTATAATATTAAAACCTAATTTCATATATATTTTTAAAAAGAAAAAAATATATAAAAAAAAAGATGAAACCGATATTAATCCAAAAAAAGAAAGCTAAATCAGGTGTTTAATTTGATTTGGGGGGAAAAGGGGTTCGAGGGCCTTAGGATCCCAATATGTAGTTCTTCTATGGGAGGAATCTTTGACCGCATCGGAATTGGTCAATCTTGGTGTGAAAATAGGCTACTGGAGATGGCGTCGAGTGAGGGATCAAACTGGATGAAGGAGTTTCGACTGTTAGACAATGTTTGAGAAAGCAGAAGGTCGATAGTTGATGGGGTTTGAACGTAGTCGATTCGGGTTTCTAGTAAAGGAGATCTGAACTAATCTACGGTTTGATCCTAGTAAAGGTGTGGTCCAATTTCATGTCTATGCGAGTTAGGTGTTTGTTTGTTTTACTTTCTAGGTTTCTGAATATCTTTTGAGTTAATAGTGGTAGAATCATTTTCTTCCTTTCTTCATCGATCTGTTTACTTGATTATCATTACCTTGATTTTATTCATCCCTTATGAAAGTTTTTATTTTAATACTTATTCAATATTGTCCTTCGTTTATATATGTATATTTTTTTTCTTGGATTTTCTTTCATTGTGAAATGATGAGACAAATCCCGAAGATTCGTAGTGAAGCCTACACCAGACCGATTAAGACACCCTATAAAATTCTATAATGTTTATCTAATTAACTCATTCTATTTCAGATTAATTTAAATTACAACATGTAAATATCAACTAGATATAAAAATACATCTTTCTCAGCAAGCTTTTACTAAGAACAACGTATCTCGATCTTTTTCTAGAGATAAATATATTATATAAATAAATTCGATATAAATATATAATTTCATTATTATACTATATAAGGTGGTACCTTCAGTTTTCATAGAGAGTGAGTTCTAGAGAGAGAGGATAGGGTCTGAAGGTGGAAGAGGTAGAATAAGGGTTATTTTCAATATTTTTGTACATTCCAAGTTTCAACAGTAGTCTTCCTTGATCTGTTTTGAGGTAAAAGGAACCGTTTGTTTTTTTATGCATTTATTTCTTTGAAAATTTTACCTATGAAGGTAATAAATTTCAAAACCATTTACATGTAATGAAATTTATTATTGAAAAATTACTCTAATGGTTTGATTAGTTTTTGTGCTTTAAATACTATATGTCAATTTTTTAGATAATTATTAATACTTGTCTCATAACTATTTAAATAATTTTGAATTATATCTCTCTGATTTAAAGGTAAATTATATTATAACTATTCTTAAATTTTTGAATTTTTTTTCTGAATTTGTGATTATTATATGCAAAAAAAATTTAGTTCTCCAGTATTTTTTAATCTTGTTTTTAATTATTTTTATGGTACGGGGTTTTATTTTGTAAAATATGTTTAAACAATTCAACTGGTTTTTGCGTTCTAGGTATACTATCTCAAATTGTTTTAGTTGATTATTAGTATTTATTTTTTAATTTTGAATATAAGTTTTAGGTTATATTTTTATGATGTTAAGGGAACAGTTTATTTTTAATGTGTTTATTTATTTTTCAAACATTTTCCAATGAAGGTGAATCATTTCAAAAACAATTATGTGTAAATAGGTTTTTTCTTTGAGAAAAATTATCCTTTATAATTAAAGTGGTTTCTATATTTTAAATAATATGTTTAAATTTTATTTATGTAAATTAATAATAATTGTTTCTTGATTTTTTATATAATTTTAAAATTACACATTCATGATAGTCATGGAGTTTTATTAAAACAAACCTTAAATAATTTAAGATGTTCCAAAATTATATATTTTATACAAAAAAATATTATTCCATCAATATTTTTATTTGTAATGTATTTTTTATGATGGAAAGGGGGTAATTTTTTGTTATGCCTTAATGATTCATGTTGGAATTACCTTAAATAATTTATACATGGAATTTAATTAGTATGAGATATTTATTTCCATGAAATTATTTTTTTTATTAAAATTTATTTAGATCTTATATATATTAGATGTTTTTTTATTTTCAAAGTTTTTGATAGTGTTTTAATATATATACTTATATATATATATATTACCTCTTTATATTTTAAAAAATCATGATCACCCATGGTTTTCTATTTTAAAATTATGTTTCTCAATTAGGCCACTATAAGTGAAAGAGAATTTATTGGATTTTTAAAAATAATGTTTAAGTTCACTTTTTTTTATTTTAAAATAATTAAATGTTCATATAAATATGTCATTTCATATGAAAACATTTTTTACATGTATATATATATATCTACATACATATTTAGGAGAAGCATATTTTTATTTTAAATCATTATATGCAGAAATATAAATGTGTGTATATAATTATTAATTTATGTAGAACTATTTAATTATTAATATTTATATAGAGGTAGGTAAATAAATTCATGTCTATACATGTGTCATTTTTATGTAAAACTATTTTTATTTTCTTTTTATATCTACACATATATGTACGAACATGAAATCATGTTTTTATTCAAATATCATTATATATCAAAACAATGAGTATATATATATACATATGTGTATTTTATTAAATACAAATTTATGTATATGAATGCATATTCATATATTTCATTTCATGTGAAACTACTTTTATCATGATACATGCAAAACCAAGTAATTTATTTTTACAAAATGGATATCAAAGCACATGTTTTTAAAGAAACTCCATGGTCCTCATGTTGTAAAATACATGTTATAATTCTGAAAAATTGCACTTGGATATTATATGAATGAAGGAAGGGGTGAGGAGTAAACCAAAACCCTTATGGTACTTTTTTTCAATCATGTAATGGGTGTTCCAAAAATTATATAGCACTCCAATTATTTGGGTAATATTTTAATCTCATGAGATGTCAAGTATGGTGTGTGGGAGGTGTATCCTAAGCACATTATGGGATTAAGGAGTGAACATAATCCATCATGGGACTATATCCACCATGTTATGTTGTCTTGGGAGTGAACCGAGAATTCATTATATGATCCAAGGTGCCATTGAGAATTAATTATAAATGCCTATAAGTTTTAAAGTGAAATAAATATTATTTTATGAATGAATGAATTGGATTTTCCAAATATTATTTATTTTGAAATAATTTTAGCTAAAAAATATTTTTTTAAAGTACTCATGATTTCATAATCCTACATTACCGAACTTTATAACGTGTTTTTCTTTTTATAATGAATTATAGAACATTATTTGGTTTCATTATGTTTTGAAACCTCTTACTGATCTTTTCTTAACTCACCCTATGTTTTCAAAACCAATTTTCATATGGAATAATTATGCATAGAAGTTAGATAGTGGTCAAGGTCCCTATAAGGTGTTTAACTCTTTTATATAATATTAATAGTTTTGTTATCTTCTTTTATAGGTTGTGTAATTAGAATTCACTAATGTATCTGAAATCTCTAGAACACTAAACTTTTGTGAACTTGGGTTGTGTTATAAATAAATAAATTAAATATAGATAAAAAAGGAATAGGTTTTTGGGTCATCATAATCACTCTCAAAACCATGTCCTAGAGGAACCATTAGTTTAATGGTTAGAGAAAAACTAAATCTCAATAATAGTCTCAATTTGAATATTTTTAATAGTGTATCAATACCATAGGAATAAGAACCACTATATGAGGATTGAATTACCTTTATATTGGAATACAATAACCAAATGTCTATCCATATATTTATGAAAATCTTCATAAAATTTTATAAATTTTATAAGTATTATAACACCCATTAAATCCTTATAAAGAATTGTTTAACATTTAAAAAATTCATCAACAATATTCAGACTCCAAAATTTCATCATCTTAGGATGAATAAATGTGTAAGATATCATTTGGATTGATAGAATGAATAGGTAATCACATTATCAAGTAATAAAATAGTTCTATGCATTTCCACAATAGCATACTATCTCACACTATATTGTTGTGAACATAAGGATAAAAACCGGTTATTAGCCTCTAAAAGAGTCTAATATTAATTTATTTTTATTGAATATTCATATGATTTAAATTTTATATAGTCATTATTAAGGAATTTTAAAATTTAAACTTCATTTCTCATCATACTTTTAATTACTTTTTAAAATTAAGTAATCACATACCTCTTTTAAACACCTTATAAAACATCATCTGGTAATGAATTTAATTTTAAATTACCAGATTATGCTAATCAATTTTTTTGAATTTTTTTTTCTTCTAGAGAAATGGGAGATTTATATGGGAATATAATCCTTTTGGGCCTTGAATCTATAATTTTCTAGGAAAAGTAAATTTAACATCCATTTGATAAAACAAATGTATAGTAAATGTTTCAAGTCCATTAAAGCTCAAATTTATAATGTGAAGAGAGGAAATCATTAATATCATTTCATTACACTACTTTATAAGCTGAATATAACTTTTTAAATGTGATCTAGGAATCTGAATTTAAATATAAACTTTTGGTTCATATTTTATGGTCGAAAATGATAGGTCCCCATTTTAATTGTGACTTCAAGATGACAAATCCAATTAGGATGGAATTTTACCATATATTGTAAAACATATTAGGATACATTTAATTCAACTAAAACCCATCCAAATATATCCATCTATAATTTCATTGTGGTGTTTCAAGTAAATGGAAATATCTTGACCGATTTTTGGTCAAGGTTGGGAAAGTTCACTTTCCACTATCGTTTCACCTACCTATGTTAACCCTAATAAACATTAGTGAATTGTAAAGATATGGGGATAACCTAATTATTTTAAAATTTATATTTAAGGAATATTAGTTGATGGAAATGAAAAGAAACTACATGTTCCTTCAATTTTAATGTTATGTTTTTGTTTTCTCTTCACAAGTTTAGTTTTCTCTTGTAAGTTGTTTAAATCACTTTAGTATTTAAAGAAAATTTCTTCATCTTATTATATTATATTATTATTAACCATATGTTTATTTTTTTCATAAGTATTGAATTAACTCACATAACAAAGTGTAAAATGTTTCATAAAATAGTGGTGTGTCCAATATTTTCTTGTTTTTATTCTTTAATTCCACATTAATGCGTCATTTTTTGTCATATATTGAGATAATTTCATAAAAGGATGGATAAAACTCTTATGTTTTGATCCAAGAAAGTTTCATGGGGTTTTGTTAGATGTTATTTCTTATTAAATTAACTTTTAACCATTAATTTTAGTGGATATTTTGATTTAATGTTTTACTTTCTTCCTCATCCATGTTAAATTTTAGGGCCACACATTTCAATCACTAATACAATCCAATACCATGAAGTGTTCATCAAAATTATTATCCTATTTTTTAAGTGATTAGAGTTATAATTTTGTAGGTTTCTAACTGTTGATTGATGAGCATGGTAAATATTTCACTGTATATATTCATCTTGAATTAAAGAATCTGAAATTTTATATAAAAAAATAAATTCATCCAATCTAAATCTAGTTGTAACCTAGGATCAACCAATCATCCTTAATCGAGTTTTCTCAAATATTATTATTATTTTTGTATCACAAAAATAACCCTCATAGTCGGACACTTATTTCTAAATCAACATATAGAACATTCATGTTTCTTTAGATTGTTTATTATTTCTTTGGGGATTCCATAACAAGTATTGTGCTGTAATAAACCACCTTAAACCATAAGGTAAATTTGGGAAAACCAAATTTTAACACTATTTTATGGGATTTAATAAGTGATCTTATACACTATAGTTTTATTCTCAACCCTCTTATGTATTCTCACCCCCATTTAACTTATCTTTTCCTCTATTTTTCCTTCCTTGTATGTCCTCCTATATCTATGTCCACTCAAATCAACTAGTTAGGGTGAATAATCCTAGGGGTGGGGAGTCAAGTGATACAAGAGGTTATATTCCATTAGATCTTAATCTTACTAAGACATGGGATTATAAACTTGATTCCAATCCTATAGAGGGTATTCCATGTACACCAATCATAAACCAAGGTAAGAACGAAAATGGAAATCCAAATGAGGCATCCCCTAATTTGTGGGATGTATTAGATCAAACCATGAATGAATACCTCATAACTATCTGGACCAATGAAACCTCTTTTATTATACATGCTACCCTAGGAAATAATCCCTAAGGATTAAAAACCCATCTTATAAACTATATTCCCACATTTTATGGGATGGATTCTTATATTTTATACCTTCATTTCAACGAGTTCAATGGTGTAATTTAGGCCATGTGCCCCCAAATAAAATTGTGTTAGCTAAAATGCGGTTATTTATTTTTTCCCTTAAAGTTTAGATAAAATAATTAGTTAAATAATTTTTTAGTAGAATTGATCTATCCATTGGACAAATTACAAAGTAAGTTTTATAAGAAATATTTTGCACACTATAAACCAATTTCAAATAAAAATAACATTCAAAACATTGTTGAAAAATAGGGAGAATGTTATTATGAAACATGGGAAAGTTTTAAAGAAACCCTAAACATGGTACCTCCTCATGGTTTTTCAATCCTATAATAATTTAAAATATTTTATGAAGGTTTAAAACTAGAAACAAATAATTCATAGACAATATGTATAGTGGTAACTTCAAAAACAAATACCATAATAATGCTTACAAGTATCAATTTTTTCTTTATAAACAAAAATTAACATAGGGAACCTCTCCCAATTATGAGAATCCTCCTAAATCCAGTGCTATGAATACACTAAGGGAGGAATAAATCCTCATTTCTAAATTTTTATCCCTAACTAGGAAGTTTGAGGAGATTTATCTTAGGAAGATCCAAGAAATTCAGTTTTTTAATCCTATTTATATACCCCCCCCCCCACCGAATGGCCCGAAGGCCTTCATTTTTATTTATTTTTGATAACCCCCCTTTTAAGGGATGAGGGGGAACCCTTACAAGGCCCGTAGTCTCAGAGATTATATGGCCCGTAGGCTTAGGAGATTACATGACCCAAAGGTCTTAGGGAATTCAACCAGACTATCTACAAGGAACTTCCCCTCCCCAGCATCAGCATCATGATAATAGCTCTCCACCTTCGAATGTCTATCTGTCTAGGCTTCCCGTGCAATCACAAGCTAGTCTTGATGGCATAGTCATACCCTCTCATTCTGAAAAATCCATTTTTCTATGCTCTAGTGAGTTCACCTGCTCAAAATTATCTTCTGGGGCTATTTATTTTTTGGTAGTGTGTCTGGGGAAACTGTATGTGACCCAAAGGCCTTGAGGTGGCCCGAAGGCCTTAAAGGTAGCCCGAAATCCCTACTAACCTGAAGGCCTGGGTGGCCTGAAAGCCTTAAGGAATCCAAGCCCAAACTGGTGACCCAAGTTGAATAGTTCCAACTACTACAGTACTGAACAGTACTTTCTATAGTTCTTGCTGCGGTACCCGCATAGTGTACAGTTCTGCTACAGTACCCACATAGTGTACAGTACTCCTATAGTACCCCAAAAATATGCCTCTACTTGTTTTTGAACCTGGGTCTTGTGGATGCACTAAAGGATACCTCACCAACTAGGCTGAGAATGATCTAATTTTTTAGAATCTTTGCTTCCAAAAAAAAATAATCCAATGTATAATGAACCTACAATCTTATATTGTAGGGATAATCAACAACCTAATCAGCAGAAAGATCAAAATCCCTACCCTCCATAAAACTTTCCAACCTATTTCCATTTTAATCTCAACTAATATAATTCCAATATCATTTAGTGAAATTAAAATAGCCCATCTAGTAGTATAAATATACTCCTATAATAAACCAAAAATCTAAAACCCCTATCCAATCATCACATCTCCCATGACTTGAAAACTATATAATAAAAATTAGAAAATTAATTGTAAAGTTTTATCCCTAAAATATGAAGTAAAAAATATTAAAATTGATATGGAACCTATTATCAATTAGTTTTTCTCTTCCCTATCCTTAAGTTAAAACACTAATTCTTAAGAAACAAATTATATATAAAATTATAGAAAAAAACTAATTCAAATTCAAATTCCCAATATACTTTTGGTAATTTTAACCAACTCAGTCTTGATTTTAAGGTCCTACCTACCTTACTTAAGTATGCATTATTAGGTTAAAACCAAAACCTTCATTTCATAAATTATTCTTCTCTAAAATATAACAAAATGAGAATACTTCTTGATATATTGATAAATCATAAAAAATCAATTGGATGGGACCTTTATGATATTCTTGGGATTATCCTAGTCATCGAATTTCATAGTATTATTCTTGAAACCAATTATGAACCTTGTTACCAACCCCATAAAAGATTCAATAATAATCTAATAGATGTGATATATAATTAACTCATTATTTTTTGAATTTGGGTATTATCTACCTCATTACTAAGAGTGAGTGGGAAATACTAATTCAAGTGGTTCCTAATAAGGATAAAGTTACTATGATAACCAATGAGAATGGTGATCTTCTCACTATAAGTGTGAGTAGTGGATGGAGGGTTTTCATTGACTATTGGAATTCTAAATGAGGTAATAAGAAATCCATTTATTGATCAAGTCCTTTATTGAGTAGTGGGACATGAATTCCACTAATTTCTAGATGAGTATTTAGGGTACAATCAAATGGAAGTAATTTTAAAAGATCAAGGAAAAAAACAAACATCACCAATCTTTTGAGAACTTTTTCCTTTAAGCGTATGTACTTCGAGTTATGTAATTTTCCTGGTACCTTCTAGTGATGCATGATGGGAATTTTTTATATCATGGGAGGATTATATAGAAGTATTTATGGATGAATTCTATTTATTTAGGTAAATGTTTAATGGATTCTTAGTAAATTTTGAGAGGGTTTTGTCAATATTCTAGGATAAAAATTATTTCCTAAATTAGGAAATCCATGGTAGATATCATTCATCATCTTTAATCTCCAATAACTATAAATAAATTATAATCCTTTTTATGAAATAATGGTTTATATAGAAGGTTCAAAGTTCCCAATAGATTTTTTAGTCACACTTAGAGGGGATTTTAATCCGTGTAGACTAATTTTACTCATTTATTCCAACCTAAAATTTTACCCCATTTTTATATTCAAACACCAATCTCAATTAATATGTATGGATCTGTTTATAGGTTACCAACACACATTCACACCACATGAAATGATATAAAGTAAATAGATCAAAACACGTTATATTTTTACAAGTTTTGACCCTAGTGTGGGAATCTACTTCTTACTTTGTTTGGTTCCCACTAAGGAATAGATTTTTCAAAATTATTTTAATTTATTACAATAAGGAAGGCATCAACCTAAACCCCAGTGTTACCCACACTCAAGGGTGGGTGGGAATTACCCTAAAACCAGGGAGAGGAATTACCCTTCACCCAAAACTATCTCCCAAAATATATTTATTATTCTAAATTGTTAGTGTTGTAGTATACTATTAGCCTCCATAATTGCATGGTACTACTCAAATAACTATTTAATAAGATCTTCCTTTATCTCTAGGATTTATTTTCTTCAATTGTATGATCTTTTTCCCTAGAAAATGTCTTTTACTAGCACTAAATAATAAAATCCAACTTCGTTAACATCATATATCTATTATAACGTCCTGAAAAATAATTTTTAGATCTTTATCTTATGTTTTCATTTCTTCAAAAAACCTCAAAATGATGTTGAGGAATTAATGTTTTTTTTTCTTTAAATTATTTGACCCAAATGATATTCAAAACTTGTTGTTTAGTTTCTCCCTCTCTAATATTTTATTATTAATTCATTATCATATATCCTAAAATGTAATCCCCAATTTATATAATCAAACTCTATCTAATAAATATAAGGAACACAATCTCCAATCTCCATATCTTCAAAATTTCTCAAATAATTGTCTACCACCATCAATGGCTCTGAAGATATCAGATTATGAATTCATCAAAGACTCTGAAAAACATGACATCAACCATATCCAAGGATTTTACAAATCACAACTTAGATCATGATTTTAACTTTGTGAGCCTGTATATTTTATGTCTATCTTATCATCATCAACTTGAATTTTAGTTTACATAAATGTTATGTTAAATCATTCTAGAATCTTTTGGTGCTTTTACATATAAGGACATAATCCTTCCTTTACTTCTGTTTCTACCTTTATCTATACATCACTCAATAATCTATAGACTTTTTATATTTTAACTAACTCTATCATAGATCTTGAGCTTCCATTTTTTATCTTCCAATACTCCAACACATCATTTTAAAATCTGGATTTTAGATTCTTGCCTTTTGGTTTATATTTCAGATGCTATAAATTATGATCAACACATCTTCTGATCTTCAGATTATGCTCTTTAATTTCTAGTCACCTCACCTTTATAAAATCTTAAGTTACTAAAATTTTTATCTTCATAACTTCATTTCATTTGGAATTAGGTAATTTATCTTTTTAAGACAACTTCCAATCAGAACTTTTAAAATTTGAACTTTAACTTTAACATCTGCTTTATTTTATATACACCCACAAGATTGTTCTCCAGATTCATTTTCCTTTTTTATTTCTTTAAAATCAAGTAATTTTTATGATTTTGAGCCTATTTAACATTACAAAACAAATTAAATCAACGTTTAATCAAATAATATTATTTATCATTTCTCATACATCATCAATATCATCGTATCCACTTATTGGTAATCTTAAAATTAACTCTCAACATCTAAACTAGTTTGGTATGTTAGCTTCTAGAAATACCTCATGAACCATCATAAGACTTCACCAATTTAACTTAGATTGAATCACATTTGACTTTCAAGTCATTGTGATGTTTTTTACAATCAAAGGTTGGTGTAGAATATTTTATCTTAACTTATTGAACATATTCTAGAGTCTCTTCATGGTCCTTTAATTTATTAACTTATAAAAATTATGAAATAAATATAATTTATTATGCATCACTGTGAGAGACACAACCATTATATGTATTACATTAGTTTTATTCATTTATCTCATTTTAAATAAGGCCCAAAAAATATATTTTGTATCCCTTGAAAAAAGTTACATATTATAGTGATCACCATGTATTTTATAAATTTCTTTAGCAAGTATCTTCAATATCAAAAATATCTTATGTTCCACAATAAGTTTTATTCCTTTACCAACTTCAACATGCTACATCAGACCTACCAAATTCTAAATATACATCACATTATTAATCATTATAAATTCTAAACTTAGTGGATTTAACAACTACCATAACTTTTGGATTCTCTTCAACTTATCATCTTCTGTGGCTCTATATGTAACTTCCATACAATAACTTATGGAGTTACTTTTACTCTAAATGAACTCATTTACCTCATTCAAGTGTTTCTCAAATTTAAACATTATTTTTAAGTACTTTTTAAATACAAGTATGGATTATAATTCATTCAAGTTTATTTTAAGGTTCTTTAATAACTTTTTATTATTTCTCACTTAAGTTCAGCTCAATCAATTATCAGATATATTTCTTATGGAAATATTCATCTTCACTCCAAAAAATAATTACAGGACTACATTACTTTTAGGAACATAGTCTCTTCTATTATCCTAGTAAATCATATGGACTCTTTTAGTGTTACCTTCTAGAAGTTTATCTGAACTCTATATATATTCCAAGTGTTAACTTCTAGTAAGGCATCTCTAACTTCAACTTTCATTATCCAATGACTTTACCAAATAATTTAACACTTATCATCATCTCTTAGATTATTAAACTATTTACATTGGGTTCTTAAACTATTGACATCGGGTTTTACAACTATTGATAACAAATACAGCACTCATCATCATCCATTAGGTTCATCAATCTCTATATCTGTATTTATTATCAATACCCAATACTTCCCAATATAAACTAAATTCAATGATTTCACAAGTTTTTCCCATGGGTTTCTATAACCCTTATTGACAGTAGATTCAAAGTATTTAAGAGTAATGGAAACTAACACTTTTATCATGCTCCATACATTTTATCATCACCTCTTATCTTCCTTTATATTGAAAGTAACATATTATTTTCTTGAGATAAGTTTAGTGTCACTTATCCTAAAGAAATGAGCCATAATTTAATCATATATAAATATATGTGATTAATACTCTGTGTAGAATATAAGGGTGATTAGTTGAGACATAAAAGATGTAAATAGTTACTCCAACTTGTGATACCAACTTCTTTCATGGATTTTTCAAAATATTTTCATTAAACTTATCTTTTCCATCCAAACCAATAAACAGATTAAAACATTAAAACACAAAAAAAAAAGTTTTATCCCCATGAAATATGATTCTTATTTATCATTATATAATAAATTTCTCCATTTTAGATTCAAAATTGATTTTTCAAAAAAGGAAAATATATTTTATTCAATATACCTCGCCACTAAAAGAATTTCCAATTTTTGGAATTTTAACATCTATAAACTATCCATCATCTAGAATATTTACATTTGGAGTTCTAACATTCAGAACTCTAATATTTAGATCTTTAACATATTGGTTTTTTTAATTTATTCTATTTTACATTATGTTAATAAATATTTGGAACCCCTGATTCAAGAACCACTGGAATTTTAAATTTATAAGAGATTATGATCTTTGGAAGCTATTTGACTATACTCCCCCTAGAGTGGTAAACTCTATCTGTATTCTTCATCACGGTTGATACCAGTTGAATTTTTATGAGAAGAAAACATGATTACACTTGAAATATTATTGTTAATAACACTTCAAGTAATATATGATAGATATCTTCTATACTATTGTAAAACTTTTACAATTCCTCAGTTCTCCTTAAGTCCCCCCCCCCTAAATCGAATCAGTGTTAATTCCCTATATAATGAAAATAATCACAACATATATGGGAATAAAGTGGTTTCTCATTTTCTTTTTAGATATAGAAACTAGTTTGGGAGATATTTATCAACCTGGAAGATCATTTCAATTCAAATCAAGCTTTATGAGAACTCTTCATGTGTTCACCCTTGATTTTCCAAACATCAACTTTCATGGGCATCATGGACTTCCTGTTTCCTTCGGTTTCCACCTTATATGGAACTTCCTTTTCCACGAAAGCTATAAATGTGCATAAATTTTTTTATTCTTACTTTATATTCTTTTACACTTCCAACTGATCAAGGTAAATAGTCATGAAAACTTTAGGAATATGTTTAATTGTCTCATTGGGAAAAAATGTCTTGTTCATAACAACCTTTGTTGAACATGAGTCCCTTGATGTTAATTTCCATTTATTTTCTAGATTCTCTGATCTTTGTATAATTTTCATTTATTTTTCAAGAGTGTGACTAGCCTATTTGAATTATCCAAAAGGTATCTTAACTTTCATTAAGCTACACTTATTTAGAAACTTTTCATGAAGTCTAACTTCTTCAAGGGATATATCTTTCACCAAACCAATCCTTCTATTTATTTCCCAAATTGATTAACTTTTCTACTCTACATTTCTTCCATTATATTTAATATTCATAAATTTCTTGAAACTACCCATGATGTGGAATTTACTTCTATAGTATAATAACCTATTCTATGGTGTAATGTATTTATTTTCTTTTTTCTTGGGTATATTTTGTCTCATAACTTCATTTCCTTACACTCTGAGGAATACTAGTCATTTTTATTTATCTACTTATTATTTAACTTTTTTTCCTTATTCATTTAGTGGAAACTAAATCATTCTCAATAGATTCAAACCATCACTCATCATCAAAATGGATAGTTTTAATGCAACTTTCATCAAATTTATCAATATATTTAAATCAGTTAGAATTAGAATAGATTCATCTTATTCTTTGAGAATTAGTTGAACTTAATATGATTATTCTTATATCCCCCCTAATACATTACTTTTTTTCTTAAATAATTGATATTTTATACCAATAGTCAATGGCCTTGTGCTCAAACTTTCAACAGCACAAACAATATCCAAAAAATATTTTCTTATTTCTTCTTGGAATAATATAGATAGTATAAGTACATTATTTTTTTAGTAGAACCTCCTTTCTTTTAGAAACATTGTAAAGAACCACTTTTTCAATTCTTTCTTTCTTCCACCATTAAAAATGTGGTCGGTTATTCACTAGTCATATTTACCCATTATATATCAGAAGTTTAATTGTATCCTAAACTAATAAAATAATTTGAATTTGTATGTATAGAATTTCCAAAACTTAGGGGTACCTTTTTCTGTAATCATTAATTTAATTTATCTTCTGATAATTTTAAGAAATTATTTCTACTAGAATGAGTCTTTTTGTAAGTAAGAAATATTTTTTGAAATTTCATGTAATAACTTCTTCTTATATATTTTTAGTAACATTTAGGTTGAACTTATTCCATATTTCTTAGGTAAAACTCAAGTTCAAAACATTTTAAGTTAAGGATATTCTTCTCATCCTCGATGAAACTTATTATATATTTCCATAATTTGTTAATATTTCATTCTTGGAAATTATGTAAATTACACTTTTATTGAAATTATTTTTCAATATATTTTACTCTTTCAGATTTTACCTTCATCTGAGTATTCCTAACATCAATGATAGCTATGTGTATATCTTTTAATGCGGGGATATTCTCTTCAAAAACATTCTTAATCATAATTTCATAAAAAAACTATATGTAATTATTCTTTAATTAAGTATAAATTTTCATTTCAAAGTAATATAGATTATTTTTGGGATTTAATGAGCATTGTGAGAGTGTTACACTTATAAAAAAAAATTCACTAACACATTTTCCATTTCATTGGTTTCCAAACTCAAATATGTTTTCTCATCATGTAATTTCAAGATAGACTCACATATAAATATGATAACATCTAAAAGAAATTTCACTATATAATCATTGAATTTAGAGTAGATATATTCAATATATCAAATATTCTCACATTCTACTAACTCTTCATAGATCGAACTAGATTCTTCCAAAGGATAAAAATAAATGGATATAATGGATGAATAATTTCCACTTTTATTACCTTAAAATAGTGGTGTGTCCTCATCATACTAATTTTTAGAAGTTAAATTCCTTAAAAAATCTCTTTTCTTTTTATTTGTTATATTTTTTAATAAAACCTCTAAGTTAGGATCAATAGGGTTAAGTTCCATTTTCTTAGATGTGGAATCCCAATAACTTTTAGAAATCTACACTTCATGTAAAGTATTTAAAAATAATGGGAATAAAACATATATATCGAATATAAAGAAATATTTTTTGTGTGATACTAATTTAATTTCCCAATAGATCATGCAGTCACACTAGGATGGGTGAATTACTATTAACCAGTTTTACCAATTTATTCCAACTTTAAATTTTACCCCCTTTATTATTCAGACCACTATGTTGGTTAAGATTCATGGATATTTTTATGGGTTACTAAAATAAATTCACACCACATGCAATTAAAATATAGTAAATAAAACATATCATATAGTATTTTTTCAATGTTTAACTCTATTATGGGAATATCCTCTTTTTTTGTTCAGTTCACATTGAGACATCGGTTTTACACTAATATCATAAGTGATTATAATGAGTCAAGTATATTTTGGGATGTGAATACTTGTTTCAAGTTACTATAAGTTCATGAATAATATTTATGTTTACTAAAATATGGTCAATAAAAGGTAGAAAGACTCAGCATGTAGGAAACAAAAGTTTAATATATCTAAGAGGAAGCAAGGTCATAAAAATTTCATATCTTTTGATTAAGTTACAAAGGTTTAAAATGTTTAGTGAACTATCTAGAATTAAATTTATTAAATGAGGTTTCTATAATGGTTTACTAGTGAAAGTAGTTGGATTCAATGAAGAAACTAGATATATCTGGTTAAATTTAAAATAGATTTACCTTTATGAAGGTTGTAAAGTGGGGAAACAGAGACAACCAATTGGAGTTTCCTAAAAAGGGTTGTGGGGACCGATATAAAAAGTAGATTCATGATGCAAACTATACATTATGTTTATATATAGAATTTATAGTGTTTTAATCCTCAGTAATGAACCTTTATAAATGAACTTTTCATTAAAGTGTAATATTTTACTTCAATTAATATATGAAAGATTGGTGATTCCACCCTTGCATGTTGGATGACTCATATAAAGAAATTTAATCACTTTTTTCATTTAGTACTTTATATATTTCCATTTATTTTAATTCCATTATTTTTTAATGTGTGGGATTTGTTCTTGAGTGTCAATAAGGTCAAATCTGTGTGTTTATTATGGTGTGGTGGCTTCATACTTATGGTACACTCAATTTAGGGGGTGTAAAAGTTATGAAGGTTATATTTTTTCAACTTCACTTATATGTATGTAAACTTTTCATGAATTGATGATCATACTTATAGTGATCTTATTATAATCTCAGGTTCTATGTGGGGGCTCCTTCTCTTCAATTGGTATCAATATAAAGGTTCATTTTATCATACTAGAGGAAGATCAATATTTTATTCTCTTTCTTTATCATTATTTCATTGTTTAGTAGTACTTTTTCTATCTGTAGAATTTATGGAATCAGACGAATGTAATATCCATTTAGATATTTTTGGAAGAACATATCTTATCTTCTGGATAAGGCAGATAGAAAATATTCTGAATCAAAAGGACATGGATACTCCATTAAAAAGTAAATTTCCATAGAAAATGGAAAATTTTGAATAGGAATAGATATATAGTAAGGCTATTAGATTGGTTATTATTTTTTTGTCTTGAAATGTTTTCTTCGACGTCTATGAAGTTAAAAATATGGTGGAGGTCATAAAATACCAAGAAGATGTTTATGAAAAATCTAAAGATTTTAATATAGTTTTCTTGATGTAGTGAGTGTTTAGCATGGGTTTATTTGAAGGATGGATAAAGATCATATGAATTATTTAAATATGATTTTAGGATATCTTTAATTGGTTAAGTTAGAATTCACATATGATGTTTGGGAACTACTCTTGATTTCATTACTTTTGAAAAAACTTGGGATATGATGGTGGCTATTGTTAGTAACTCCTATGGAAAATTAGACACAGTGTTTGAGGATTTTTAGAACTTGAAACTTAATGAATAAATTCAATAAAATGAATTCCAAGAACCACATTTTGGTGATATTAATTTTTATGGAAGATTATAGTATCCTTAGAGGAAATATTGGAAGAAACCATTAAAAGACAAGTCCCTAGTGATAATCTGAGGTAAAACTACTAATATTGGTCCTCTATTTTGGATTTTTGGGAAAATAAGACATATTAAGAAGAACTATAATATTCATAAGGATAAAACCATAATGGAATAAATTTTTAGTAGATTAAATTATGTTGGATTAACAGAAAGTGGAAATAACCTATTATTGATTGTGAATACCATGGTAGAAACATGGTGGATTAACTATGGAGAATCTTTTCACTCAACTAGTGACCAAGGATGCGTGGTTAATTTTTTATCAGGGATTTTTTGAAATTTTATCTTGTGGATGATGAAACCCTATAAATTTTTGGAAAAGGATATGTCGATATTTCGATAAAGAATTGGGTATTATTAAAACTAATGGAATTCAGGCACATTCTTGACCTAAGGAATAATCACATTATAGTTGGTCATATTGGTGAATGTGGATTAAAGACTAACTTTTTCAACAGAGTTTATGAAGTCATGTGAGGATATTTGATAATTTTATTTGAATTTAAATAAATAAATATTTACATGATTCGAAGCTCAGTTGGTTGTATAGTTGCCAAAAGTTTAACTCCTGCTAATCTAGAAGTTTGAAAATATAGGTTTGTTCACTTTAGTTAGAAGAATATAAAAGTTATAATGGTAATGGTAATAAAAAATATTAATCATGTATAAAAAATAATGTGTGAAATTTTTTTTATATGGAATTATATAAGGGTTTATTTTAATTTATAAGGATAGAATCCCAACTTTTTGAAGTTAGAACTTATACATTATGATGTATGGGGACCTTCCCCTATTCAAACTCATAGTGTCTCCCTCAAAATTATAATATTTATTAATGATGCTACTCAAAAATATTGTATTTACTTTCTGAAACATAAATATGATTTATTTTAGTTTTTCAATTAATCGCAATTTTTCGAAAAAAAAGGAATATGGTCATAAGTTAACGTGTTTTCATATAGAAAATTAAGGTTAGTTCACCAAATATAACTTTTATAATTTTAGTAAGAAGAAAGGAATATATAATGAGAATATGGTTCTTAGAACTCCAAAGCATAATGAAGTGGTTTAATTCATTAATCATACATTGATATAGAAATCAATATGTATGATTTTTCACTGTGGAATGTACAAGGGAATTTGGGAAGAGGCACTCAAAACAGTTTCATATCTCATAAATAGAAGTACAACATCGGCAGTTGGATGGGAACTTCTGGAGTAGATATGGTCCATTAGAAGACCAAAAGTTCACCATATTAAAGTATTTGGAATCTTAGTGGATGCAAATATTGATGCCAAAGACTCAGATAAACTCAGGGATAAATCCAAAATGTGTTTTTTTATTAGATATGGAGATCAAAATTTTGGATGTCAAATATGTGATGATGATAGGTGAAAATACATAAGGAGTAGATATGTTCTCTTTAATTAGTAGATATTGTAGAAGGATAAAAACGTGGTATAGAAATAAATTGTTAGAGTTAAACCATCTATTAAAGTCCAAGTTTATCCAAGTAAGTTCACCATAAGATCACAACATCTAGAGAACTTTGATGAGAATAATACAATCACCAAAATTATATAAATATTACCATTAGAAGAAATTGTAAAAATTTCCAGGGGTAAATCTTAAGTGGTAGTATTGTAAGTTTAGGTATCAGAAAGAAGATCAAATTTGATAAGTATAAAACAAAAAATTTATTTATGGAGATAAACTATAATTATAATACTAGTTTAGAGGTTTGGGATTGCCATAAATTTTCTTTTCTTAATAGATGTATGATAATTTGAATATATATAAGAAGATACAACCCTTAATGATGCAAAATAATGGAATTAATCAATGGATAAAACTATTTATTCATTTAAAACCAATTGAACTTGGGAGCTGATATAGTTACTGGAAGGTAAAAATAATTGAAGAGTAAGTGGGTTTTCCTATTGAAAGAGGAGGTTTATAGAAATAAGTGTGACAAAGTATGACTAGTGGGAAATGGATTTTAGTAGAAGGAAGGTGTTGATTTCTTATAAATATTCTCCCTATTATTTAAATATTAAACTATATGGATGGTGTGATGAATAATAGTATCAAAAAATCTATATCTCAAAGAAATAGATGTTAAAACAACTCCCCTTCATCACTTGTTGGAGGAAGAAATTTATGTGAAGAAGATAGCAGAGTTCATAAAAAATGAGAACTAGAACATGGTATGTAAATTAAAGAAAATTATTTATGGATTGAATTAAGGACCATAGTAGTATAATGGTAAGTTTGATGGATTTATGTCAGAATTATGATTCTAGAGATGTAATGTATATCATTACTATTATAGGATGAAATGGGATGTGGTAATTTCATCATTTTTATTTTTTATTTCAAAAACATGTTGTTGGTTGGACCTAATGATAAGAATAATTGGAAATTAAAGAATAATTTGACATGAAGTTTTGAGATGAAAGATCTTGATCAAGCCAAGAAGATATTGGGGTTGAGAATAAAAATAGATAGGAAGGATGTAACTTTAGTTTTATCTTATAATGACTATATCATAAAGATCTTGGTGAATTTTTTGATGGATATATTCAAGTCAATTTCTAACCCTTTTGTTAGATTCTTAAAGTTCTCCAAGTAATGGTTTCCTATATTGGAAGAATAGAGGTAGTACATGGAGATAGTTTTATATGAATCAGTGGTAAAAAAATTGTGTATTCAATGATATTTACTCAGTAAGATATAAAATATTTATTTTGGGTTGTAAGTCATTTTAAGTCAAACCCTAGAAGGAAACTGATCAAGCCTGTCATAGGGTGGTTCAAAAATAATTAATTACCTAAGTTATAATTTAGTATGGTAATTAATATATGTTTTCTATATAAATTATTGTTCTGTAGTAATGTTTTTCACTTTAACTTTTAGATAAGAGGGGGTGTTTTTTGTTATGATTATTTGAAAACTAAATCAAAGAATTAAGAAAGGGTATATTGATACAACATGTGATGGGGTTATAGTTGGATTTCCTTTTTCAAATCCTTTATATTCTAAAAAGTATATTTAAACACTCTTCAAATTAAATTATAAATGAAAGATGCTTGACCAAGTTTCAAATTACCCTTGGTTTAAGGAAGTAATAGAAACCACTCATGTGTGAATTAGAGTAAGTAAACTATTCCTAAATGACCAAGTAGAATTCCAGTTAGGAATTGATGCTCTTTAGTAATCCAAAAACAAATCACTTCTTTCAAACACATTCCAAGCATTTCTAAAAACTCACCACCCAGCACAATCTATTCAATCAAGACAAGATTCACTAGTTGGTGGGAGTTTCCATAACTTAAACCAAAGCTATAAACAATGAAAAATAGTCAAACCCAAAATAAAATTGCATTAATAGAATTTAGTACTACTATAATGTAACAGCCCAAGATTTTATAAAAAAAATATTCTTTTTAATTTTATTAAAGTCTTGTGTTGTACGCTACACCAAAAGGAGCTTTCACAACACGCATCCTTGACTTGCCTTGCATTACATGCAATCACGACCTTCCTCGATAGCGTGTGTAATACGCAATACCGAGTTTCACTAAACAACGATATGCTATTAAAATATTATTAAAACTAGCCGTTATGAATAGTAATAACCACTTTTTAAAACTCTGTAAATCTTATTTTTCAAAATGAACTTCATTTTTGGATTCGGAGTATCGAATTTAGCCTAAGGAGAAATTTTGGTACTTTTCGGATAACTTTCATATTCTGATGAATAGTGAAAATTACTAAATTATAATTAAAAACAACTTTTTTAATCGAAATAATTAATAGTGATAAATTATTAATTTGAGTGGTTTTAAAGTATATTTAGAATATATTTTTACAATTTAATACAATGTTGGTCATTTGTTGTAATTTCACATTTAAACCAGACATAAACAAGTGTCAATCTTTTGATAGATATTGTTTCTTTAAAACACGCTCTTTGTTTTAACAGCGGGATTTAAATATAAAATTAATTAATGAAAATTCTATGATATGAATTTGGTAAAATAGACTTCATTTTTGAATTCGGAATATGAAATATAGCTTAGGATGAAATTTTGGCATTGTTCTGAAAAACATCAATTTTTGATGAATAGTGAAACTACTAAGTGGTAGTTAAAAAAATTAATTTCTTCATAAATCTTAATTTTACCGCTTTTGTGAATGGAATTTCAAAAATCCGAGAGACACGGTTGATGTCAGTAAGTAAAATGTGGTTCAATGAGATAAAAATAATTTTTGGTAAATAGTAACTTTTTACTTTTTTTACCACGGTTAATAGTAAATAGGGTAACTAAGGGTAAATATGATATTACTATTACCCTAACACATGTCCTAATTCTATTGGATAAGTGTAATTCAACCAAAAACAACCTTATGAATATAATATGACCATTTAGGTCCACTTGGATTAGATTATGACATTTAATATTATATTATTTAATGAATAGTTAAAATAGTTAAAATCAAAGTTTAATAACTAAAACATTTTTAATATGGGGTTATACATAAGATAAATTCGACTATAAATATTCATTAGAAAGCTAAAAAAGATTTCCTACATAATGATATTTTATTTATAATTTTTAGACTTTATATAAATTAATTTATTTATGACATAACGATGATGCAGTAATTACCCTTTTAAGGAAATATTAACATAATTGATGTTATAAATGCTCAAATGAATGTAATTTGAGACTTTTTATGACTTAAACTAATTTTCTAGGTTACTAAGATATATTAGTGTTGATTTAATCAACTTGGTTCGAACATATAATTCTGTTATGACTTTCACAAAAATCATATATCAAATAGTGTCAAAATTGACACAAAATAGTTTTTAAATCGAATATTATATTATTAATTGTTATTTTATTCCTAAAAATCTAAGGTTCGGCCAAATGACTTAGATAAGGATATATTTATTAATAATATACAATTTGGGGTTCGTTTGGCATGTTATAGTAAGTGTATTAACCATATAGTGAAAGAAAACAAAAAGACACGGTAAAAGTTAAATTATTTAACTTAGAGTTAAATCTAATTGATAAGGTTAAAATAATAACCTAAACTTGTCTAAATCCTATTGGTTGATAGATATTCGACCCATACCCACTTTATCTTCGAAATAAGACCCTTTGGAACCATTATAAACCGATTTTGACTTTAATATAAAATAATATTTTGAGATATTCCTAAGGTGCCCCTCTCCTCCCTTATAAAAGGACACCTCCTCCCCCTCCTCCTCACACCAATTTGAGCACTCAAGCTCGGCCAAACCCTGCCAAAATCTCTTCTACACTTCCCTAGCAACATCCTAGAGGTTCTGGTCTTCCTCAAAGACCAATTTTAGTTCCCTAAGAGGAGGTCTCCAAAAGGCGCTTCAAAGAAGAGGTAATTACCGTTACCAATTCTTTCATCTTTATTTCTTCTTCCACTTCTTCTTCTTAGGTTGTTTCATTATGAAGTAATAACATCAGTATCACTCATATACTGATATGTTATTATAAGTATGAAACAACCCTATTTCACCATCTATCTATCCTACGGAAAAAGAAATCACCGCGCGTGCGTACGTACGGAATACCGTCTCCACGCCGTGGTGTAATCTATTTTCCACCACCACCTTACATGGATGGGTATAATGGTGTAAAGAATAACTATACATAGTTATTAAAACATCATATTGATTCTGATATATTGTATAATCCACTCCAATTCAATTCAATATTTATGGAAATGATATCGTCGCTCGTGCGTACGTACGGACTACCGTCTCCACGACGCGATGAGATTCATTCTCCATGTTAACCATTTAAGAATGATTATAAAGTATATATAAGAAATAATAATGAAATATATGACATTATAAAGCTACTGGATTTATGTATATATATATATGTATGTCATCTACTTACTTCCATTCAAGACAATAGGGAAAGGAAAACAGCGTTCATGCGTACGTACGGACTACCGTCTCCATGAACGGTGTTTTTCATTTCATTTATCTATCTATTATATATATATATATATACTGAATATATATGATATATAAATCATATTTTATATTCTGTAAGTAAGTAAATCATGATATAAGTAATAATAATGTCAAGAACAACAAGTCAAAACACCTACGATAAAAGAAACGATTTTACCCAAAACGCTTCTTTAACATGGAATTTACAAAAGAACGGGTAATATAATGTCATAAGTGAACCATATATGATATCATAACAATGAATATGATTCTGTAATAAGTCAATGACATTATTTAAACCATTATACAGGAGCTTCGGACACGTACAAAGCAAATCGGACCTAAGGTAAGGGAAATATCACAATCTCATTTTTATCCGAGATTGTTTATTCGTAAGTATTTACTGGGGTGTATTTTATCATCCACATCCATGTTTCATAAATATGTAATATTATTTCCATCCACATACAATTGTTTAAACCCATTTTTACCCTTCGGTGAGTTTTTAGTAAAATAAATGAAAGGAATCTTTTGTCGTTTTTCGTACGAGGTACTTTTTTTGACTTTTTCGACAAAAGTACGAGAAGAATGTTTTTTTAACTTATACGGCATGAAAGGATTTCTAAAACATTATTTCCAAGAAGATTCCTTTACAAGTATTCAAGTTTATTTTTAATCAACTTCTTTTAGTTTATAATTGTACGACATGTTAAGAAAGGAAAAATATTTTTGAAGTAGAAAGGATATTTTCCTCAAGAATGAAGTTCAAGTGTTTTATCAAAATTATTTTCCATATAAGATAATAAAGGGTTCTATTTTTATCCCTATTATTACATTGATTTGATTGTGTTGTGATGGAATATTTTTATGAATTCCTTTATCGTATATTAATTGTTTTATGATGTCATGATGTTTAAGATTCCCATTTTTATTACATGGGTTATGCAATGATGTATGGTTTATGATTTTGTGGCACACATAAGAATGGTATCATTATGAGATGGGTGGGACCTATATCTCCCTCCAATGCATTGGGTAAAGATTTTATATCTCATGAGATAGACAGGGCTGGAACGGTAGGTTATACTGGTTCAGTGAAACAGGACTGAAACGAGGGTTACTCGATTCAGAAGGGACTTTGTCCACTAAGATAGTCTTGGCAATTAGTCTTGACTAACAAGAAATGATTATCTATGATTATGTGTGTATGCCACAAAGTTTCATGTTTTAAGTTATGATTATTGGGATTACTTTTTCACTGCCATGATTTATCCCATGATTATGAAATTATGCTCTCTTTTGCAGGTTATGATTTCCAAAATGTTATGTTCTTATGAATATGATGTGATTGATATTTATTTTTTTTACCCTTACTGAGCATTTGAGCTCACCCTTTTATGTTTTCTTTTCCCCAGGATATAAAGAAAGGTTTTAGGTAAAAAAAAAGGAAGATCTTTATGGGAGATTTTGAAGATCTTTCACCACGATTAGAAGATTATAGTCCGAGTTTCCAAAGACACTAAACTATTACGGTCCTTGTGTGTGTGTTTTTGTAATGTACTAAGTATTCTGCAAAAGTAATGTAATATCCATGTATGTCAAGATACGGGTCTCTACAGTTGGTATCAGAGGGAGGTTTAGTCAACCTTTGGAAACTAGGATGTGAAAACGTTAGTGAGATCCCTAGAGATATTTCTAAGGTATGTCTAGGGATGTCTCTAAGGTTAAGTATACGTATAGGTTATAGTCCTAGAATTGCTCTAACAACCTTAGAATTTAACCTAAGATGTTAGATATTGAGGGTACTACCCCTTTATTATGTTGTTTTCCCTAGCATGATTTTTGCCTCTCACACTATTCTTTTGGGGTTTTAGACGATGGCTGGAACCCGAAGGAACCGTGTTGATCAATGCAATGGACAATGCAATGATTGTCCCCCTGAGCAACCAAACGTTATGGGAGCTAGAATGAAAAATCTTGTAGCCATGCTCACACAACTTTCTCAAGCTATGAATCATGCAGGACTTCCAAACGAGCAAAGGAAGGAGCAACATTCTGTTGAATCCTTCATGAGGCAGCGTCCGCCTTCTTTCAGTGGGTCTACTGATCCATTAGTTGCTGAACAATGGATTAGTACTACTGAAAAGATATTTTCAGTTCTTCAATGTTATGAACATGATAAAGTCATCTTAGCAGTATATCGTTTGGAAGGTGAAGCTGATCAATGGTGGAATCTTATCAAGAATACGAGGCAAAGAGATGAAATTGATTCCATGGAATGGGACGAGTTCAAGAACTTGTTTTTCAGTAAGTACTTCCCTCGTATTCTTCGAACGAAGATGGAGAAGGAGTTTCTTGAACTAAAGCAAAAGGATGATGAATCTGTTGGTATATACGAAGCGAATTTTACAAGACTTGCAAGGTATGCATCTGGCATTATCATCCAACCTGAAAGTAAAGTTGATCGATTTTTCAGTGGCTTAAAACCAAGTCTTCGAAGGGCATTAGCTATAAGAGACTTCAGTAGCTATGAAGAAATTGTGCGTTGTGCTATCAAGGTAGAAATCGAAGTTGGTGTTACATATCCATCTCATGGTTTTGACAAGAAACGAAAGATGGAGTTCAAGGAGAAATCTCAGAATAATGGTGAAAAGAAGATGAATGCTTCCTTATGCACAAAGTGTGGAAAGAAGCATGGTGGAGATTGTCTTAAAGGGACTAGAAAATGTTTTAAGTGTGGAAAAGAAGGTCATCGAGCAGCTGAGTGTCGAAGTAATGGAAAAAGGGATTCTAATGAAGTGAATAAAGCAAACACTGCAGAGAACGCACAACCAACACTTCAATGCTTCAAGTGCAAGGAGATGGGACATTATGCCAATAAATGCCCTAATCCAAGGGTTAGTGATGATCGACATGAGAAACCGCTTAAGGCAAAGGACAAAGGGAAGTCACATGCGATCACTATTGGCAATGTTGAATATGACAACGATGTGGTGGAATGATTAAGTTTTTATGTAATGGGATTCCAAAATAATGTTGTATCATGGAATATTGGAATATTTATGTATTGGTCTAATGTGGTATTCAAAGTAATTGAGATATTATGCGCATAATGAAGGGAAAACGAGAAAATGAAATGTTTAACAGTATTCATGAGCTCATGATTGATATAAGGACTAAGTGATATCATGGTTTGAGTATATAGAATTTTGAGGATTTTGGTATGTGGAAAGTGTTAACTTTTAACTGCATTCAAGTTTTCACTAAGGTTCAATGGGTATTCAAGAGAGTACAAGATTAAGGCCTTTGAATGTTTGGAATGTGTCCAACAAGATATATCTTATGATATATGGGGATCAACGATGGTATTAAATCTCTGGTAATCGTTTTCACTATGTTATGAGAATGGACTGCAGTATTATGGATAGGACTAAAGATTGGAATGGATTATGTTGGACATAAGTTAGTATTGTTTAAGGATAGAAGTTTTTTCGATATTATTTATGGGATGTTATAGTAATATAGTTTTAGAAAAAGGACAACCTGCAGGATGGGCGACAGCCCATCGCTTCGGACAAGGCTGTGGGAATCGAACCCACAACCGAAGTGCGACTGGCCTTTATCGCCTACCACTGGCCTACAGGAAGTCCCTGTTTAGTAGAAACTAGTTTTATTTTATTAAGCAGTATGATATATGAAGTATAAGTCCATTTTAGGAACTATATATGATTAATCTCACTATAGATCGACTTATGTATATAATTTTTGATAACCTTTTGTTTGAGACAGATGGAATGACCCGTCATTCTATCACATGATCTGCTAACACTTCACGAATAACAAATTCAACTTCATTTATTTAATAGATGAAGTGGAAATTGTTCTAGTCACGAACAATAGTGAGATTGTACCAAAATAAAGAAAGTATTTATTCCAATTCAAATTTTCAACTTTAGGGAAATGATCTTGAAAACCAAAAATGTTGTCCTAGTGATCTTATACCTGATGAATCGGATGGTACCTTAGATCGTCAAAAATTTATGGATTTGTGATTATTGTCTTTTCCATAGCCATGTTCTCTACCACTCTCCATCAGAACATGATGGTTAGATTTCTCTTCCATATCCATATTTTCACCTATGTGGAAACCCAATGATTAGTTTATTTGGGTAACCGTTACGTTTCATACTTTTGTTTTTAAAGATTGGTTTTGATATTCCTTTTTACGATGTGGGTTTCTATTAAAGAAACTTTCAAATAGTAAACCATTTATAACCCCGACGAATTTCGAGGGCGAAATTCATTTTAAGGGGGGTAGAATGTAACAGCCCAAGATTTTATAAAAAAAATATTCTTTTTAATTTTATTAAAGTCTTGTGTTGTACGCTACACCAAAAGGAGCTTGCACAACACGCATCCTTGACTTGCCTTGCATTACATGCAATCACGACCTTCCTCGATAGCGTGTGTAATACGCAATACCGAGTTTCACTAAACAACGATATGCTATTAAAATATTATTAAAACTAGCCGTTATGAATAGTAATAACCACTTTTTAAAACTCTGTAAATCTTATTTTTCAAAATGAACTTCATTTTTGGATTCGGAGTATCGAATTTAGCCTAAGGTGAAATTTTGGTACTTTTCGGATAACTTTCATATTCTGATGAATAGTGAAAATTACTAAATTATAATTTAAAACAACTTTTTTAATCGAAATAATTAATAGTGATAAATTATTAATTTGAGTAGTTTTAAAGTATATTTAGAATATATTTTTACAATTTAATACAATGTTGGTCATTTGTTGTAATTTCACATTTAAACCAGACATAAACAAGTGTCAATCTTTTGATAGATATTGTTTCTTTAAAACACGCTCTTTGTTTTAACAGCGGGATTTAAATATAAAATTAATTAATGCAAATTCTATGATATGAATTTGGTAAAATAGAATTCATTTTTGAATTCGGAATATGAAATATAGCTTAGGATGAAATTTTGGCATTGTTCTGAAAAACATCAATTTTTGATGAATAGTGAAACTACTAAGTGGTAGTTAAAAAAATTAATTTCTTCATAAATCTTAATTTTACCGCTTCTGTGAATGGAATTTCAAAAATCCGAGAGACACGGTTGATGTCAGTAAGTAAAATGTGGTTCAATGAGATAAAAATAATTTTTGGTGAATAGTAACTTTTTACTTTTTTTACCACGGTTAATAGTAAATAGGGTAACTAAGGGTAAATATGATATTACTATTACCCTAACACATGTCCTAATTCTATTGGATAAGTGTAATTCAACCAAAAACAACCTTATGAATATAATATGACCATTTAGGTCCACTTGGATTAGATTATGACATTTAATATTATATTATTTAATGAATAGTTAAAATAGTTAAAATCAAAGTTTAATAACTAAAACATTTTTAATATGGGGTTATACATAAGATAAATTCGACTATAAATATTCATTAGAAAGATAAAAAGATTTCCTACATAATGATATTTTATTTATAATTTTTATACTTTAAATAAATTAATTTATTTATGACATAACGATGATGCAGTAATTACCCTTTTAAGGAAATATTAACATAATTGATGTTATAAATGCTCAAATGAATGTAATTTGAGACTTTTTATGACTTAAACTAATTTTATAGGTTACTATGATATATTAGTGTTGATTTAATCAACTTGGTTCGAACATATAATTCTGTTATGACTTTCACAAAAATCATATATCAAATAGTGTCAAAATTGACACAAAATAGTTTTTAAATCAAATATTATATTATTAATTGTTATTTTATTCCTAAAAATCTAAGGTTCGGCCAAATGACTTAGATAAGGATATATTTATTAATAATATACAATTTGGGGTTCGTTTGGCATGTTATAGTAAGTTTATTAACCATATAGTGAAAGAAAACAAAAAGACACGGTAAAAGTTAAATTATTTAACTTAGAGTTAAATCTAATTGATAAGGTTAAAATAATAACCTAAACTTGTCTAAATCCTATTGGTTGATAGGATTTCGACCCATACCCACTTTATCTTCGAAATAAGACCCTTTGGAACCATTATAAACCGATTTTGACTTTAATATAAAATAATATTTTGAGATATTCCTAAGGTGCCCCTCTCCTCCCTTATAAAAGGACACCTCCTCCCCCTCCTCCTCACACCAATTTGAGCACTCAAGCTCGGCCAAACCCTGCACAAATCTCTTCTACACTTCCCTAGCAACATCCTAGAGGTTCTGGTCTTCCTCAAAGACCAATTTTAGTTCCCTAAGAGGAGGTCTCCAAAAGGCGCTTCAAAGAAGAGGTAATTACCGTTACCAATTCTTTCATCTTTATTTCTTCTTCCACTTCTTCTTCTTAGGTTGTTTCATTATGAAGTAATAACATCAGTATCACTCATATACTGATATTTTATTATAAGTATTAAACAACCCTATTTCACCATCTATCTATCCTACGGAAAAATAAATCACCGCGCGTGCGTACGTACGGAATACCGTCTCCACGCCGTGGTGTAATCTATTTTCCACCACCACCTTACATGGATGGGTATAATGGTGTAAAGAATAACTATACATAGTTATTAAAACATAATATTGATTCTGATATATTTTATAATCCACTCTAATTCAATTCAATATTTATGGAAATGATATCGTCGCTCGTGCGTACGTACGGACTACCGTCTCCACGACGCGATGAGATTCATTCTCCATGTTAACCATTTAAGAATGATTATAAAGTATATATAAGAAATAATAATGAAATATATGACATTATAAAGCTACTGGATTTATGTATATATATATGTATGTCATCTACTTACTTCCATTCAAGACAATAGGGAAAGGAAAACAGCGTTCATGCGTACGTACGGACTACCGTCTCCATGAACGGTGTTTTTCATTTCATTTATCTATCTATTATATATATATATATACTGAATATATATGATATATAAATCATATTTTATATTCTGGAAGTAAGTAAATCATGATATAAGTAATAATAATGTCAAGAACAACAAGTCAAAACACCTTCGATAAAAGAAACGATTTTACCCAAAACGCTTCTTTAACATGGAATTTACAAAAGAACGGGTAATATAATGTCATAAGTGAACCATATATGATATCATAACAATGAATATGATTCTGTAATAAGTCAATGACATTATTTAAACCATTATACAGGAGCTTCGGACACGTACAAAGCAAATCGGACCTAAGGTAAGGGAAATATCACAATCTCATTTTTATCCGAGATTGTTTATTCGTAAGTATTTACTGGGGTGTATTTTATCATCCACATCCATGTTTCATAAATATGTAATATTATTTCCATCCACCTACAATTGTTTAAACCCATTTTTACCCTTCGGTGAGTTTTTAGTAAAAGAAATGAAAGGAATCTTTTGTCGTTTTTCGTACGAGGTACTTTTTTTGACTTTTTCGACAAAAGTACGAGAAGAATGTTTTTTAACTTATACGGAATGAAAGGATTTATAAAACATTATTTCCAAGAAGATTCCTTTACAAGTATTCAAGTTTATTTTTAATCAACTTCTTTTAGTTTATAATTGTATGACATGTTAAGAAAGGAAAAATATTTTTGAAGTAGAAAGGATATTTTCCTCAAGAATGAAGTTCAAGTGTTTTATCAAAATTATTTTCCATCTAAGATAATAAAGGGTTCTATTTTTATCCCTATTATTACATTGATTTGATTGTGTTGTGATGGAATATTTTTATGAATTCCTTTATCGTATATGAATTGTTTTATGATGTCATGATGTTTAAGATTCCCATTTTTATTACATGGGTTATGCAATGATGTATGGTTTATGATTTTGTGGCACACATAAGAATGGTATCATTATGAGATGGGTGGGACCTATATCTCCCTCTAATGCATTGGGTAAAGATTTTATATCTCATGAGATAGACAGGGCTGGAACGGTAGGTTATACTGGTTCAGTGAAACAGGACTGAAACGAGGGTTACTCGATTCAGAAGGGACTTTGTCCACTAAGATAGTCTTGGCAATTAGTCTTGACTAACAAGAAATGATTCTCTATGATTATGTGTGTATTCCACAAAGTTTCATGTTTTAAGTTATGATTATTGGGATTACTTTTTCACTGCCATGATTTATCCCATGATTATGAAATTATGCTCTCTTTTGCAGGTTATGATTTCCAAAATGTTATGTTCTTATGAATATGATGTGATTGATATTTATTTTGTTTACCCTTACTGAGCATTTGAGCTCACCCTTTTATGTTTTCTTTTCCCCAGGATATAAAGAAAGGTTTTAGGTAAAAAAAAGGAAGATCCTTATGGGAGATTTTGAAGATCTTTCACCACGATTAGAAGATTATAGTCCGAGTTTCCAAAGACACTAAACTATTACGGTCCTTTTGTGTGTGTTTTTGTAATGTACTAAGTATTCCGCAAAAGTAATGTAATGTCCATGTATGTCAAGATACGGGTCTCTACATATAAACAGAAATCATTCAACATAATAAGATAATTTTAAATTATAGCATAACACTCAATCATTACAAAAAGTTCTCTCCTCCCTTCCTTAATCATTCAATAATTACCCCTCTATTCAATGGTTCACAAAGAAGAATGGGGAAATAATACAGTGAAAATAGAAAATAAAAGTAGATATAAAATCTTCCATTATGCTTCTTTCTATTTTTATTAGTCGTATATTCCCTTTTAACTCTCTTAGATGGTGGTAAAAAATATTTGAAAATAATTCAGCCTTCATTTCAAATATTAAAAAATATCAGGCACATACAATATTCCTTTTTGATGAACTCCAGGTAGCAGTAGCATTGATATCTTAAATCCCATTAATTAAAAATTAATTCTCATCCTCACCATTATTTTTATTTCCATGAAATCATCCCATAATCATTGAATCTTTATCTCCCTCTTGATATGAATCCATGTGGCTGGGTCTTGAGACCAGCTGAGGTGAAGCAACTCGAAGTTTTTATTTCTAATTTTTTGAAAATTTTACCAAGTAAAATATCATACAATGTGAAAATATAATACAATATATAAATTGTTATATATACTAAAGAATATATATTTTTCAAAGGTAATTATTTTATGGGAATTTAAATTACAAATAAAATTATCTTATCTAACTAAAAATTATCTTACAAGCCCAAAAACTATTGTACGTGATCAAAATTTAGCAAATTAAATCATTATATAAGAAGAAAAATATTATAAAATGAAGGATAAAATATATTATGGTGCATAATATTGAAAATGTAAAGCATTATACAATATAGAACCATCATAAGAATAATATTTTTGGAAGAGTAAAACAATATATGAGCCAAAATAAAAAATTATTCTACAATCCATACTTAGATTAATATTTTTATTTAGGTCCAAAAACATTTTTTTAATAATTAATATAATTTAAAAATAATGTCTTGATGAAATATTTCCAAAAAATGATGAAAAATACATAATAGATTTAAATTATTCTATTTTCATAATTAAATACAAAAATATCCTTGGAAAAAAATATAATAAAAATAATATCCTGATGAAAAATAGATTGGGATAAAATAATTGAAAAACATATGAAAAGTATTCAATATATTATCTCTATCAATTCCCCCATACTTAAATCTTGGAATCCTAGATAAGTGAGCTTAAAAATAATTTTCCAAAATAAAATCAATTTCTAAACCAATGTAAGTTACCATGTTTAAATCCATTTTACTCAAGCTATCATGCCTCTAGAATGATCTTAATTCCAATATCTTTACTAAGTAAATTAAATTAATTCTCACGTCCTTCATAAATTCATGTACACTTATACCTACCTTCCCATAATTTTTCACTCAACTCCCAAGTATGATTTTCAAGAAAATTTATTCTCATTCCAAGTTCACACAAGTTTCACCTTAGTCTTGATGAGTTTATTCATCTACACCCAATGATTCAAGTCTTTTTAGATATCCTGAGGTATTTTTAGGATGGGTTTCAAATGTATTTGATGCTTAAAGGTGTTTGGTTACTAATGATAAAAAAATATGAGGTAGATTGTGATTTTTTGGTTTAGTTGAAGCATAATTCATGATTTAAATTTCTTTTAAGTATTGATATCCCTTTAACTCCATCTTTCACTACTACAACTTATATTCTTTGAATTTTAATGAATCTATCCAAAAATAACTCCAAGTATATTCCAATGTCATATCTTAACTTCTTATACCTTTTTAACTAGATCATGGTTATAAATACTTTCTCAACGTCTATCTTTTTAAATAGATTTTTGTTTCCAAAACCTCTATATATCCTTCAAAATTATATTTTTATCTAAATAGATTTTACTATTTTAAAAATTTTTCATATTAATCATTTTCTTCCCCCATTAACTCTTTTCCGGTATCATTTTTCACCTCATTCAATTCTATAATTTTAGTACATAAATGAATTTCCAGAGGAAATTTGATGCACTTTTCACTTAAAAATAGTAGTGGAATTCTATGGAGATAATTGGATAATATCAAAGCAATTTATATATTCTTCCAAATTTTATTTTAATCCCATAATGGAGTCAAAAAAGTTACATAAAATTCTTTTTTAAATCCAAAAAAATATCCAATACAAATTTTCCCTGCTCTATTGTTTCATCTCCCATAGTTGAATTAAAATTTGATCATGCATTAGATTCAAGAGTAATGCAGATATAGATTTTTGTATTAAAATTTGTCAACTTATAATGTTAATTCATGGTTTAAAATGTTTTTAGTGTCCAAATTAAAAATTAGGTTGAAAAATTAGTTTATTAAAAATGGTATTTAGTAACCAAAATAATGCCTCAATCACTTTTTTACAAAGTTCTTAAATAATATAAATTTTTAACTACATAACTCAAATATTTTGGTTTTTAAAACATGAATTGGCTATATAAAGATAACTTAAATAGTGAATAAGATGAAAAAATAGTTTTAGAAACCTCATAGGTAACTACTTTAAAATTTATATAATATATCATGGCATGGTCCTCAAAAATTAGTGGCTTTTCTTGAATTTCCCAAATTTAGAACATAAAAATAATTTTATTTCATCATTTATCTAAAGATATTTTATAGATATAATTTGTTTATTACATTGTAATATATTCAAAGATTAAATTATATTTAGTTTAAACTCAACAAGTTTCAAAAAAAACAAAAAATTAAAACAAAAATGCTCAAAATATTTTTAATTTTTTTTACTTTTGAAAAACAAATTGAAAATTCCTAAACTATGAAGTTAGTTCCATTTCCCACACTTAAATTATGTGTTTTCCTAAATTAATTTTAAATATATTTATCATAAAAATATATTTTATGTTGATTCACTTTATTAAATCAAATGTTGAGGAGATTTATAACCTGACAAATCTTAATTGATAAATAGGTTTGAGGAGTGTGAACTAATCCACTAGAACATGGGGTAAATTTTCATGGAATTTCTTCAGCCTATGTCCATTGCCATTGAATGGGGACTTGGTTCCTTATTAATTAATCTACGAAACACTAAAATTATATACATTAATAAGTATTAAAGGACCTTACCATGTGGAATAAGTATTACTTAGCATCAACTTGAGTCTTGAATTAAATAATAGCACAGAGTCTACTAGATTAAATTATTTATGTTTTATTATATTATAATGATACACTAATGTTCTTTATTTGAATATTTTTTTAATTCTAAAAAACTTCATTTCTAATTTCTTCCAGATCTTGTAGCTATAATATACTCTCTCTTCTCACTCTGTTTATATCTAGATTCATCTCTCGTATAACCAAATATGCTTTATGCTCCAATTCCATAGGCAGGTGGTAGCTTTTTCCATAAACAATCCTATTGGACTCATTAATATAGGGGATTTATAGTATTTCCTATAATCCAATAAATATTATTCCAATATTTGACCCTAATCCTTCCTATTGGGTTTCATAGTTTTCTCAAAAATTATTTTGATCTACCTGTTGGACACTTCTGCATGGTCATTGGTCTTCAAGTGATAAGGTGTTTGTGTATTATGATATAATCAATGTTTTTTTAGTAAATACTATATGATATTATTGAAAAATTGAGTTCCCCATTCACTTATGATAGAACTTTGTATTAAAAACCTACAAAATATGTTAGAATTAACAAAATTACACACGACCTTAGCATAATCAGTTTTGGTGGCCTTGGTTTCCACCCACTTCAAAACATAATATGATGTAAGCAAGATGTAATAATTTCCAAACGAAATTGGGAAATCTCTCATAAAATCTATTACCCAAACATAAAAAATTTCACAAAATTTAATGGGTATTTTTTTCATTTTGAATAATTTCTATAAAAATGACATTTGAACATTTTTTACAAAACTCATGTGAATATTTAAACAAATTTGGAAAATAAATTACAGATTATAAAACATCCATTTAAGTTATTTGAGGTCCAAAGTGTCCCCTAAAATCTAGTGTGTGAAAAAATTATAAAAAAATATTGTATTTCACTTATAGTAAAGCATCTTTTGTTTACCAATTCATTTCATATTTTCCAATGGAATGGATCTTTCCAAATGTAAAATCATGAATCATGATTAAATTTTTATATTTTTGGTGAATTTAAATGATATTTTACATAGGAAGTAAATAGATAATTAACTATATCTACATAAAAGGATACCTCTCCTTCAACTAGGTATAATTTTTCTCCTAGAAGGTGTTTGCTTGGTTGGTCCTTCTCTAAAATTGTTTCTTCAATAGTGTTGGGTAGTATACTCAAGTGATTGGATACTTCATTATAAACTCTCATCTTATCCTTGATTTCCAAGTTGAAATCCTATATAATTAATATCCATCTAATAATAATGGTCTTGGATTTTTCCTTTTTCATCAGATATCTCAAGGCTGCATGATCAGAAAATACAACAACTCTAAACCAAATAAAATATGGTCTAAATTTGTCTAACAAAAATACAACAGCATAATATAATATTTTTGTGGTTATTTTTTTGACTTGGGAATTATATAATTTTCTTGATTCATTGTAAATAACTTGTTGTCTCCCCTCAATCCTCAAGTAAAGGACTGCTCAAACTATTTGGTTGGAAGCATTATAAAGTAGCCTGAATGGATAGTCCCAATTTACTATCTATATTATTGGTGGGGTTTTCAATATCCTTTTTTGTTTATCATAGTATTCTATTTATTCATAATTAAAAAAAATTATATCCTTTTAAAAGTGACTAAGAGAGAGGGAGATCAATATTACTAAAGTCCTTGATGAACCTCTTGTAAAAACTTATATTTTCAAGAATGATATAACATGTTTTACACAAGTTGGGTAGGGAAAATATTTTATCACATAAATTTTTTATTTATCCACTTAAATAGATTTTTTTAGATTACATTACCAAGTATAATTCCTTTTTCCACCATAAAATTACACTTTTAAATTTTCAAAACAATATTATTTTCAATGAAAGTTTTGAATACTCATTCTATATTTTTTTTAAAATGGTCGAAATAATTTCCAAATATGGTTAAATCATCTAAAAATAACTCCAATAAGTCCTCAATGAGATCTAATAATATAATTAATATACACCTCTGAAATATACCAAGGGAAATGCATAGCCCAAATAGAATTCTCTTGTAAGAGAAGGTCCCAAAGGGACATGTAAAAGTTGTTTTATTCTGATCTTCAAGAGTAATGGGAACCAAGAAATATCATGAAATTCTATCTAAAAATAATAATGAGTTCTCCCTACTAAAATTTATAACATCTTATCAATGAATGAAATGGGGGAAAGGCCTTTCTAAGTTATTGTTTTAGCTTCCTATAGTTTACACACACTCTCTAGTTATTCTGAATTCTTATAGGAATTAATTCATTTTGTTTGTTCTTTACAATGGTCATACATATTGTTTTTAGAAATACATAAATAAGGTTAACCCAATGTGAATTTGATAATGGGTAGATGATTTATCCACTTAAATATCCTCAATTTCATATTTTATTACCTTTATTAAGGTAGTATTCATCCTTTTGGGATGTCTAATAGGTTTAGAATCACTCTCAATAAAAATTCTATGTAAACATATTATTAGTTTTAATCTTTGGATATCTCCTAAGATCCATCATATTACTTTAATGTTATTTTTCAAAATTTTATTCAAGGTTTTTTATGGGGTCTTAGATATATTATTAGTAATCACCACTGTTAATTTTTTACTTTTCATGGGGTATACACATTTCAAATTAGTGGGAAGTGGTTTTAATTCCAAATTTGGGGGGTTTATTCAAGAGATGATACTATATTGAGGTTAATTAATCATAAGGATTGAATTTATTATACACATAGAAACATATATCTTATTCTTCATGAAACAAATCATTAAATTCAAAATAATATTCAGAAGTTACCTTCGCTTTCCATTTTAAAATGTAATTTTGGACAACCTTATACTCCGGGGAATTTTCAATCAAAAAATTCTATTATAAGGAAAAAAATTCATGAAGTGTACCTAATTATTCATATTTTTAAGACCCTTAAAATTTAAATATAGAATCGAGTGAGTGATCATTGGAAGGGTTTCTCATTGATTCAAAACTCTTATAGAGTTTTCTCAAAACTCTATGATAATTTTTCATTCATGAAAATTGATGATGGATCTTATTGTATTAAATAATGTAATCCAAAAAAATTATGGATGTGTGTTATAGGATCTTATATTAATCTATTTTATCAAAATACAAGTCTGTTGGGAAGCAAAAATCTCAGAATTTCATAAGGACATATTCCAATACTCCTTCCTGGAATACAGTGGATCAATTTATAAGTTGAACCATCACTCTTGTGGATTTAAAATATATTATTTGAAAGGATATTAAAAATAAATGTGGAATTTATTTATTTAAGACACCAATATCACAAAAATAATCTAAAAAGTTAAATAGTCTATGGTTCAAGGAATAGAAAATGTCCATATATCATGACATTTGTTTAGTAAATGAGGTGTGATAAGGGTTGAGAACCTTCTCTCCAAATTTATTCTTTCATTTCATTGAATCCTTATATTATTAGTGAAAAGTTAATTAAGGAACTTATCACACTTTGGAATCAATTTTATTGTTTCTAATATAGGTATATTGATTTTAACTTTCTGAAATTTCTCAAGGATCACTTTTTGAGGTGCTTCTTCTTGGATCTTTTTGGATTGTATCATACTTGATGGAAATGGAAGTGGAAGGTATTTATTTTATATTTTTTTTAAATTTTACATGTTGATAAATATTTTCTTATTTATCCTTGGTCCACCTTCATATTCAGCCATATTTTCTTCTTTATATTTGGGATTCTAGTCAGGTTCTTCATCCATTGGTTCTCTGTTTTGTTCAACTTTTCTATAGTATATTTTTCTATCCCATGTTGTAATTGATAAGGTATAGGGTCCATAAAATCATATTATTTATTAATAAGTGTGTTTTTTATAGATATAGTATGGTATTTTTGTGAATTTACATAGATATTATAGTGGCTATAATACTCAAATATTCCTTAAGGTTGGGGATTATTTGGGCAGTCAGCTTCCTTGGGGTTTTGGATAGAATTACCAAAAAGTTTTCAACTATTTTTATCATATTTTCCGCTGTATTATTTAGTTATTAAACCTTTTATAATTATTTTTATTCTATAAAATATTTTATTATTGTGTATGGATGATCATAGGTTCTCTTTTTCTAAAAAGTAAGTGGTTGTTTTTTGTAAGGAAGTGGATTATAAGGTTGTTTAAACGGTTTTTTAAGGGTAGTGGGTATTGATATTCCTATTGTAATGGATGTTTAAATGGATATTAGTTTCATTTAGGGGTATGGTTTGGATTGGTTGGTTACCAAATCCATATTGAACATGGTTGGGCTCTCTCCATCATTAGTTTTACAAGAATTTTCTTCATTGAAAGGTTTATGCACAACTTTACATACCCTATACTTCATCACAGTGGTTATTATAATGGTCACATGATGAGAATAAACCACATACCTTGGTAAGTGTTTTTTGTTAACTAACTTGTTTCAAATACATCCATCTCACTAAATTGGTTAGTTTTTCAAGATTAGATTCTATTAATGTAAATGAATCTAAATATCGTACCTCATCAATTCCTATAGTACCAGTACCTATTATGATGAATTTTTGGTAGTTATTTAAAATATTATCAATCAAGAACTTATCTTATATTAGTGACTTTTAAATTAAATCTCCTCAGGATGATACATCTATTAGGTTCATATCATTTTCTAATATGCTTTGGTAGAATAAGAAAAGGAAGTTATTATATTTAATTGTTTGATGAGGGAAGCTGGAATATAGTTTCTTAAAACTCTCCCAATACTCATAAAGAGTTTCTATAGATGCTTGCCTAATGGAATAGATTAATTTTTTTATGGTTGTTCTTATAGAGGTGGGAAAAATATTTGCATGAAGCATCTTTGTAATTCATTCAATTCATTTACATTACTTGGTTGTAAGTTATAAAAACATTCTTCAACATCTTCTTCAAGTGGAAAGGATATTTACCTCCACTTTACCTGATTTTTAGTTACTCCATTTTTAGTGTTTAATACACTAATTTGAATCCTTATATGTATTTTTGGGGGTCTTCACCTACAAGACCATGGATTTTGGGAAATATTTTAATCACTAATTTTTAGTTCAAATACACTTTTCATTTTATTCATATCTATCTGAGTATTCTGATTATTGAATTATGGTGAATAAAGGTTTTTAAGGTTATTTTTGTGTTTTATAGCCATAACGTCTATCTTTGGGTGAACAGTTGATGTTTCAATTGAGTATTAAAGTTAAATTCCATCATATTCATATTGAAAATTAATTTCTCAAAGTCTAGTCAGTAAGTGTATTTCAATTTTAGGATATAGTGGGTAAGGTTTAGTGTCAATGGTTCAAGTAATGTAATTTAAGAATTAGGTTATTGGAATTACCACCATAGAAAATGGAACTAAGTTTTGATTGTGTTTATCATAGATTAGTTAAAAAAAATTAATTACTTAAGTTAGAAATTATTATATTGGTTAACCAAGGTTGCCTCAAGAGAGGAGTGTTCAATAGTCAATTTTTTCAATTTAAATTAGAGGAAAAAAATAGGAAATGTGTGTTTTGGTAATGATTATTTGAAAACTAATTTGAATTAGTAATAAAGGGTTGAAATAATATTTATCAATCAAGTGATGGGGTAAGGGTTATATTTCCTTTTATAATTCCATCAAATTATATAAAGTATATTTAACCTCACTAAAAATTAATTGATAAATGAAAGAATTCTTGATCAATTTTTCAATCGCCTTTGGTTAAAGTAAATAATGGAAACCACTCCTATGTGCATGAGATTCAGTAAAATATTTCTAAACTACCAAGGAAAAAACAAATCAATAATTGGTGCTTTATAGTAATCTAGAAAAAACTCATTGCTTTCACACACATGCCAAATATCGCTAGACACTTGTCACCTAGAAAAATCTGCTCAATCAAGACAAGATGCACTGGGTGGAGGGAGTTTATAAAACTTCAACTAAAGCTATAAAAAATTAATAAAATCTAAAATTTAATTACAATCACATTAATATAATTGAGCACCACTGTCAGTGGAAATCATTCAGTAGAAAAAAGATAATTTTAAATTATAGCACAAGAATCAAGAATTAATCTAATGCCCCAATATTTTATAATGTATTTTCTTTAGATAATACTATATTCTATAGTGCATGGTATACGAAACATTAATCTTAAACTAACCACAATATACTATAGAAATACTATTATTTAAATAAAACTATTATAACCTAGCCACTAGTTTGGAGGGTATGAATAGGGATAATTGTATTATGAAATATATGTAGAATTTTAATAATTAAAAAATTAAGAAACAAACATAAATTAATTATTAATTGGTTAAAAATGAAGATAAAATCTTCTCAAGGTAAAAGATATATTTTTCTTAAAACTATTTTTAAATGTGCAATGTATTTTTATCATAATTTATTAAATTAATCACTATTGATAAATGATTATAAAGATATGAGTAGATTATATATCCAATAAAATGAATCAAAATTCATTTCATTGTGGTTATTAGTCAAAGAATGGGGATAAAGTCGTTTTATTCTTCAAAAGAGGATTTTATTTCATTTTTTGTGTTCATATTGTAATAAATTTTTAACACTTATATAAATTTAATTTGAAAAAAAAATATTTTGTTTTTTAAATTATAATTTCAAAATTATCTTAGAGTGAATTTATGGGATTTTTCTAAAAATATTTATTATTTAGTAAAAGGTGAAAATTGTGTATTTTTGTTAAACTATCATTTATTTTCTTTATATTAATTTATTTAAAGGAATCATTCTATTTTGGATTTGGTTTAAAATTAAAATAATATATCTTTTGTTAAAAATAATATAATTAATTATATATGAATTCTAATTATATTTTATTTTGGTATAAGTTTTTTTTAGGCCTAGAAATGCATTTTTCTAAAAAATGTTTTACGTTTTGTTTTGTGAACTTATATTAAAAGTAATTTCTAAAACTTATACAAAATGAATCTTGAAAAATGAATTGAATATTTTTAATTTGGAAGTTCACATTTATTAATGAGGACCATATCATTTTTTATCATTATGAATAGTAATCATGGTGAATGTTTATTACCGTGGTAAAAGGTAAAATTGGTTAAATTGGATTAAAAACTATGGGATAATGTCTCAAAATCAATATAACACTTGGATTTATTTTATTTTATGAGTTTATTCCTAAGAAAATAATTCTATATTTTAAAATATAGAAATTTTTCATCATTTTCCTCTAATAATGATGTTTAAATTATTTTATTTAAAGGATAATTACAATATATTACTTTCATTCTTTTAATATATCTAGTTTATTTTCTGAGGAATAAAAAGAATTTATGAATGGTTATAAATGGTAATTTTTAATATTAATAAATTATTTTTTATTATATTAATCTATTTTTAATTTTTATTATATTAAATAATTTTTAATTTTTATTATTGATTTATTACCTTCAACGGTTACGCAACGTTAATGCACTATTTGTGCAAGAAGTAGAAAAAGCATGTAAATAATTTTTAAAAAATTAAAAGTAATATTATTTGAATTAATTATGGTGTTACAAGAATTTATTGGGTAATTATAATTTATAGTTTTTTATTCCAATTAATTTCTTGAATTGATGTCTTTAAATTCAAGCTTTATGATTATTCTAAAAAATGACTTTAAATTGTAATTAAAATTTAAATTTTATTTTTAAATCATTATAAAATAATAATAAAAACTAGAATAAATAAATTTATTTTTAAATTTCATAAACTATCTTTAATTTTCTGCATATTTTCCACTTATAACTTTTAAATTTATTTTCAAGAACCTTATAGATTAAAATTTTGTTTAAATGGTTAAGGTTAAATAGGGTTAATGAGGGGGTTAAACAAAAAGATAAGATTTAAAATGACACTTAAACTTGTATAAATTTTATTAGTTGAATTAATTTTGACCTTATCCTCTTTATCTTATAATATATGTAATTTTTGGTCCACTTGACATGAGTTAGATAGATATTATATATTAATATTACATTTATTTACAAGAGTTCCATCCACCTCAATTATAAAATGGTGCCTCCCATCTTCTCTTAATAATGACTCCTAAGCCATTTATATTGACCAATATTTACCAAAATACCTTCCTAAACTTCCTATATAGGTTCTTATCTCACAAAAAAACCATCCAAGAAGGCTTAAGGTATAATCCAAAGGAGGTTTTCCAAAGAAGAGGTATAACTCTTAACCTAGTGTTTTCATGTTTATTTATTCTTCCAGATATATCAATTATTATATAATCATGTTGATATGATAACATAAATATATTCCAAATGCATTAATTTTATTATTTTTATAGAACAACTCTTTTCTATTTTTTTCATCCTATGGTAAATGAAAACATCTCTTGTGTGTATGTGTGGACTGCTACCTCTACGAAGTGATGTGTTTTATTTTTCATCACCTCCTCAAAAGGTTGGTTATTATGATGGTTTTAATTAATATATATTACATTCAATAAATAATTAATATTATAAAAATATAATATATAACTTACCTTCTTACCCTTTCATCCATTGGAAAAAGATAATGTTGTTCGTGCGTATGTGTGGACTACCACCACCACGAAGAAATATTATTTGTTTTCATGTCTACCTTTCATAGATGAATCTAAAATTGTATTTAATGTATAAAAATTATAATTTTTTCATGATTAATATTATTAATTTTATGTAACAATGACCCCATCTAACTTGTTCAACCTACCAAAATTGTTTTTGGGATTATAAACCGAACGTCCTCAAAACATTTGACAGGAACTTAATTGATTTAGTAACTATATAAGACATGGTAATATATGAAATAAAATGTATTATGATAAGATAATAAATCTTAAAATAGTTATTAATTATGTAAATAATTAATACATGTTTATTATATAGGATTTAAAAAATGTATGTGTCGAGTCAGACTCCAGGTAGGGGATTTTATTTTTAAAAACATTTTTAAAAGTTTTCTTTCTAAAACATTTCCATATATGTAAAGGTTATTTTAAATGTTCTCAAGAGTATATTTATTTATGAATAATTGGTTTCTGAATTTTATTTTCGAATATTTTTTATCTTCTTTACAAATGATTAAAAAATAATATTTTCAATATTATCTATATGATCTATTTTTTACTTTCTTTACCAAAGTGTGAAACAAATTCATTTAACAATTATAAAATGAATGGATTTTTCGAAAATAATGACATTTATATGATTTGAATCATAATTTAAAATTTTCCATGGTTATTTTCAAATAACATATTTTTCTTAATATTCTATAACTTTTTTGTTATAAAAAAATCAATAGAAACTAATATTTCTGATCATTTTTATGAGATGAATTAAATTATTCGTTCTTATGGGTTTGAATTCTAATTAAAATGAGGTGTATGGTTAATTTTCAATATATATTTGTTTTATTCATGATATAGTTCTTGGAAATTTTATATGAATGACTGGTTATCCTAATATAGCTTTGATGATGGGTGAGTCTGTTATATCTCTCCAAAGTATTCGGTAAAGTGAAAAAGTTAACTGATGTAATTTAATCCTAATAGTACGTGTATAGATATCCTTTATCCTATAAATTAATGGAGTTAACTGATATAATGATTCCTAATAGAATGTGTAAATTAACCTATTAGTTGATTCCATGATGAAATTATTATACCCCAAGTCTACTCTATGTTTTCTCATTGCTTGTAAATGGTTTATCATAAAAATATTTTTATTTAAAAAGGTAAACAATTAAGTTATGATTTAAAGTGATTTTTATGATCTTTTAAAGGTGGAAGTTTTGTTTTCATTGTAAATATTTCATCAGTTATGATTTTTAATTTATTCTTTCTTATAAAAATTTTTAAGAAAAAAAATAGGATTTGATGTTTATTTCATGAGTTGGTAAATAATTATTTCAATCACAAAAGATTATTATATAAAATTTAAAACTTGCTTATGGTTTTTCATGTATTTAAAATGGATTAATGAGTTTTATTCATTTTTATATACCTTACTAGTCTTTTTTTTCATCACAAGTTTTTAAATGTTTTTCAAAGGGCCTAAGTATGAGAATGGACTATTATTAATTCTAGCTCTAAATAAAGAAAATTAGCCTTGAATGAAGTAAGTGTGTCATGAATAAAATAGTACTGTGAACTTAAGAGTCTTATTTTGGTGAGAAAAATGGACATTAAGTGGAAGATTCCACTTTTTTATGTAATAGTGTATCCTAATTCCCTAAAACTATAAAATTAAAAGATAATAAAATTTTAATAAAGAGAAACCCTTATTATAAATCATGTAATTATTGGTACTTTAAGATATGGGATGTTATAGCTGCTATAAAAGGGAAGGTTTAGATAACTTTATAATATAGGATTATTCAAATTCGTATATTTAAAGAGTTTTTGATGCCATCATTGTTTTATTATTATATGTACGATCATATGTTTAAAGGCATAGATACCCCTTTTGAGGTTTTATGTGATGGTAGTTTAATATGATTAAAGATATTTTGGGAGACATTTATAAGAATAAAACCCTTGGTTTTATTATGTGTTTTACTGAATAGGTTATTTGAGGAAGAATGATTTTATATTTTTTATACATAATTTTAAAGGTATTAATAATATTTAGGGTTAATATGATCTTTGATATTGAGGTAATTATGGTTAATTAGGATAAAAGAGTTATTAAATTTTTGGAACATATATTTTATCATATAGATATCCATGGGATTGAAAAATGATTTGGTGACTAAGTGATTAAATTTTTTTTGAGGAAGTTCACTATATTGGTAATATTATATGATTAAGTTAAATGGAAATATTATTGGATAAGATGGGATTATATTTGAGTAATAAATTTTAATTTGTATTTTAAAACCATATATGACTTTATTGTAGCTTTATGGTAATTCAGGTTATTTATGGTAAATATTAGCATATTTTGGATATTATATAATTATGGCATATTCATTTTTGGTATGTGACTTCATGAGTGATTAATTTTGTTCGGATATAATTTATAAATTTATCTAAGAAGAATATATGATCAAATTGTTTTTATTTTTGGGTTTTGAACTTGGTCAAGAATATTTTTGAAGAGTTTTAAGGTTGGTTACTTATGGAATGATTTAAGGTGAGCTTTAGGATTTTGAAGAGGATTTAAAGATGAATTTAGTATTCTTCTTATGAATGTTTAGTCATATTTGACATTATCTTAACTTTTGCTAACATTTTTTTATTTTGATTAATAGATAGGAATAATAGAAGTTACATTTCATCCTTTTGAGGATCTTTTGATTCGTTAGAAGTTGAATTTTGTGGTTTATGCATAAAAAATTAATCTTGAATATTCAATTATTAGAGTAAGATATGAGATATAAATGGAAACTGATCGCAACATAAATTAAGGATGAAATTACACTTATGAAGTGGAAATAAATCAAGTACATATATTTTCATAAAATATCTATATTTATGATAAAATAATTTCTCAAATCTATCAATCCTTACATGGAAAGTAACACTCAACTATCAAGGTAAGATTTTAGATAATCATATGCAAGTATGAGTCTTATCAGTATACTTTATTTTATGAAAAAATAATCTTATTGTTCTTTAACGAGAAATTAAGGTTCATGATAAAATTTATATATGGTTTTATTACTATGTTATGATAAATTCATTTTTAGAGAATCAAATTTAAATTATTAAGATTTGATTTATTTAAGGGGGCAGAATTTAACACCTTGATATTTTAGAATGTATTTTATTTAAATAATACTATATTTTATATTCTATGGCATATGAAACACCAAGCTTAAACGGACTAAAATATACTATGGAAATATTACTATTTAAATATGACTCGTATACCCTAGTTGTTGGTTTGGCTAGTATGTATAGAAATATTTGTATTATGAAATATATGAGTACATTTTTTTATTAATAAAATAAAGAATCAATCATATTGTAATTATCAATTAGATAAAAATGAATATAAAATATTTTTTAAGTAAAAGATTTATTTTTCTTTAAAATATTTTTTGTGAACACTGTATTTTTATCTTAATGGATTAAATTAACCACTATTGATAAATGATTATAATGAAATGATTAGATTATATATCAAACAAAATGAATTCACATTCATTTAATTGTTGTTATTTGGAAAGAAATAATGATAAATTCATTTTAATATTTAAAAATATATTTTCATCAAAAATGGTTTTTATTTCATTTTTTTCACAGATATTATATTTAATTTTTGAAACTTTTAGAAATTATATTTGACAAATTGGTAATAATTTTTGAAATTATCATTCCCAATTTATTTTATGTTGAAATAGTGGGTTCCTTAGACCCAACTATGTCATACCTTAGATTACCATATCATGTGTGTAGTTAGTTATATTTGATGTCATCTTACCATTTTAGTGTCGAATTTTCTACATCCACTATTGAAATGGTAATGTCTAAAGATTAATTGTCATGTTGAAAGGTTATAGAAGATCCCAGTCTATAATGAGAACCTTGAGATAATATGACATTAATCTTAAATATATGTTATATGGTCTAGATACATCTTACTGACTGGACAGAGTAGATGTTTGACTATCAATTTTTGGGGGCTCATAATCATTGAGACTTATTCTCATGAATTTCAAACATGGTGATATCTAGTAGTGAGATTATGAGGACAAACCTGCTAATAGAAACACTACATTTTTTGGGTGTCATTGTTCATTCCTATCTGCAGACATGTGTATTGGTCTCCAGACTTGAGACCATTACCAATGTGTATCATTTGATTGCATACTTTGATGCAAGTCAAAAACCATGGTATTGAAATCACGATGAGGTAGCTTGTGTTGGTTGTGTCATTAATGGTAGGATGTTGGTTGAATGGTTAAGAAGGGATTTGTCACTTCCAAGTTTAGGAAGTTATATACCTCAGGCCTGGTTGATCTGGGTGGTGCTACCTTTATAAGTATTTGGCCAAAGCAGTTGAAAGACAAATCCATCTGGATAAATCCACAAAAAATAAAGAATGAAAAATCATGATGACACAATTGTGATTCCTGCTTTATGAGATATTTAATGACAAAGATATTATTGTACACAATCAATGTTCATAGGTTGGTTGTCATTTCTATGACAATCCTTATCTCTTTAAGAGCCATTATGGGTTACTAGAATCCACTATTGGTCTATGGATTTTATTCACTACTATCGAGATAAGGGCCTAGAGGGTCACACACAATAGCATATTCAAGAATCCACCTTATTCAGTTGAATAGTTATATGGACATGGTGGGCCCCACCACGGGGTCCGAGTGTTGTCCAAGTTTTTTATCACCAAAATAATTAAATAAATTCATTAATATTCAAGTTATGAATATTTGGGATTGAATTTATTTAATGTATTTACAAGTTCATTAAATATTGGAAAATAATATTAATCGAACAAATATTATTTTAATATTCAAGGTTCGTTTAACATAAATCGGGACAGTGAGTCAAGCTAAATGGATAAATTTTTATCACATAATATATTATATATATATATATATATTAAAAGTATGTGATAAAATAATAAATAATATTGTCATAATTTAGTTCGTCAAAATTATTTATTTAGTGGACATTGAAATAAACGGGGGCTGGGGAACCCAACCGGGTATTTATCAACTCCACTATAAATAAGAGGTGAGGCTCTCTCTCTTGAGTGGATATTCTAACTATTCATTCAATTTCATGGAATGAAAAATGAGAGCCTCTCTATCCCCATGCTTCTTAGAGAGAGAAGAAGTTGATCCAAGTGCTCGGATCAAGATCTCCCTCAAGCATTGAAGGCATCTCAATGCAGTGATTGTTGGAACATCATCATTGGATCATCGCGCTAGCACCTGTAATTTGAAGATCGACAATCTAGTATATTTTTTAAAAATGTGTGGATGATCTAGAGGGACCATGCTATGGATTCGTCAAGCATAAATTGCCAGTAATGAGTTGAAGTTGAGCATGCATTCAGATCTAGAACAATATATTTTCAGTTTAATTTTTTTGATCTTTACAATTTATTCAAGATTCTCGAATGTTACAGGGGCTCGGATCGTCAGCATCGACATGTTTCATTGACATGTTGATGAAGAAATTTAAAATCCCCGACCCACCAGCTTCCGCTATGAGACCTGAAACCTTTCAGTAGTATCACAGCAGTCACGTAGATTTTATGAGCCTAGAATATTAAATTTTCATTAAAATTAAGTAGATGGTTCAAAAACGGTCTCATCAGTTCAAACCGCATGTCGATCTGATCTCGAATGGCCAAGTTATGACCATTTTAAATATTCATATTGGATTGAATTTTTGGTTTGATCGTAGGTAATAAATTTTTTTCATTCTGAAGGATCAATAAAGTTTATATCGTTCATAGAATATGATTAAAATTTTATAAAAAATTATAAATTTTATAATTTAATAATTTTCATAATAATTTTATTATTATACTAATATTTATTTTATTATTATAATGATATAAAATAATAATTTATTACTTTAATATAATAATCTTATTATTATTATATTTTAAAAGCTAAGTAGCCTTCAAAAAAATTTGGATGTGTGGGAAATTGTTGGAAGAAGACTTATTAAAAAACTATGTGGGTTGCTATAGTGAAAAGAAAAAAAAGGATTTTTATAGGGATCCACGTGGACCCCCTCTCCTTCTTCAGCACAACCCTTGAGGTGCCCTCTCTCTATACAGCTGGTGCACCACCGCACCTCTTTCCTGGTCAGACGCTGCCTGGCCCTAACTTCTGGGTGCCCTGCCTACCGACCCCACCCCAATCCCAACCAGACTCTCCTACGGATCTCCCTCCCAGTCAGTTTCGTGTCTCAGCTACCATCCCCTTTCTCAAGTGCCGCATACTCACATCTTTCCACCAGCACTGCCCCGACCTATTCCCATTCGTCACCCATCTTGGCATGCAAGGTCACCACCCCGTCCAGGTTCTAGAACCCCTCTTAGGCAGCACAAGTCGTACCAGCTGCGATCTCCCCAAGTCGCAACATGTAGAAACCCGTATGGATCGCCTCCTGACCTTGCCTCCTACTTTTTCGGCCTTCCAGCAGCCCCCTAGCCGGATCTTGGCCGACCGGAATCTCCCCAACGTAGCAGGTGCGCCACCCAACTCCTACGCGTCACCCAGTTCTGGACCACTACAAACCACCGGTGCTGGAAGAAGTTGGTCAGCCACCACCTCTACACTGGATAAACCTATATGGGTTCCTTTATAGCCTCCTGCATCATCCTATAGCCTCCCTTCTACTGGACAAAAGTGGCACTGACCCCCCTACTTCCGGCACGACTCCCCACTGCCCTCGCAGTGATGGACCTAGGTGCAGGTAATACTTGATACATTTTGCAAGGGTCCGGTTTGTCTCGAAACAGGACCGAGCATATCTACCCAACCATGTTTGGGTTTACATGGACCTGTCTGGCCCAGAAAAGCCAATCACGGGCTATACCTGACCAGTTACGGTTCTGTGCAGGTTCATCCTGACCCGCGACGGGCGAGTGCAAGTTTTCGATTCCTAAGTTTTAATTTCAATTAATATATTTAATTTATTTAATTACATAATTTAAATTAAATTAATTAATATATAAATTGTGGATGAAAATGAATAAATTATAATACTTGAATGAAAATTAATTCTATTTGATTATTAAATTAAATTAAGTTAAATTAATTTAATTTTGATATTAAAATTAAATTAATTATAGGATTGATAATTAATTAAATTATTTTAATTATTAAATTCATTTAATTTAATTTATAACCTTCATACTTAATTAATACAATTTAATTTTATCGAGAATTCAACCCGCATTGTGGTCTTGAGCACTGACCTATGTATTTTGGTTTTATTTAATTAATTATTTTAACTATGTGTGATGATTTTAATTAATTAAATAGATGATCTATGCATCGTCTTTATTTTGGTTAAAATGTATAAGGTCATGTGCACCCAATTTTACCTGATATACATTTATCCCACTATTCCCCCTCATATGTACACGAGTATATTTATACTTATGATGAAGATAGTGAATGACGTGGATCCCACCAAGATGAGGCGGTACTCCAAGACGTGATATGGACCCCTCCAAGATGATGCGGCACACTAAGATGTGATGTGGACCTCGCCAAGATGAGGTGATATTCTAGAAGAGAATCGAACATACAAGATAGGGTAAAGCTGCATCAAGAGTCAAGCCTCGACTCACGTATGATTCCCTTAGGTCATTTAGATGCTAAATACCAGTCAGGTAGTAGTTTACCTTCATGCATTATTTATTATTTTATGCATTTTAAACAGCGGGAAAAATATATAAAATAATAGATAATAAAATGCATAAAGAATCGGCGTATGTTTTTCTATAAAAGTTCCGTTGTGAGCGTGAAAACATAGATGAACAGGTTTAATAGGAATGGATTACATTCATTGAGAGAAAAACATAAAACCCTCAAAGTAATATTAAGTCATTACTTCCTTCCATCATTCAAGTTTGAACAACACTAGGTGTTTGGGGTTCCAGACATGTCGTAGTTGAGGGTGGCTCTTACTATTAGGGATTTCATATTAGGGTGGTGGGTTTACTTAACTAAAATTGTAGCAAAGAAATAGTCATAGCTATCTTGTTGTAATTTTAGAGGCAAGTGTTGAGTAAATCATGTTAAGATCTTTGAAGCTGGGACTTCACTCAATAGATCAAGGAACCACAAGTTAATGTGGTTGCCCAGCTAAAATCCTACCTTGAAACCTCTGAGCAGTGGTGTAGCCAAAGCTTATAGAGTACGAGGGAGGTTCAGGGATGCTTTCCACTAGAATACTCAAAGGATAGAGTATTCTGATTTTAGTATAGAAGGTTCCTAGATTTTGATAAATTATTGGGAGACATTTAGTGATTAAATTAATCAGAAATGTCACATTTGGTAATCAACATAAAAAGTACTAATCTTCAAAAGTTTATTTTTTTACGAAAATGGAAAGTAATATCACAAGTAAAAACTGTGATAAATATTAAACAAAGTTAATGTCTAAACTATCACAAATTTCCAAAATGTAGTATAGTCTCTTGCGCATATTATTACTATATCGGAAATCCATGGTGCTTGTGTCCTAACCTGTTAATCCACATCAGGAAGTGTGTGTGTAAATTCTTACATGAGACTCATGAATCAAGAATATGATGGTTCTGTCATAATGTTGTCATAAATGTCTGATGTTAGTTTTGTTCATTACATCATGACTTGGATGATGATTATATGTAGTCTCATCTCCAAGTAGTTTCTTAAGAGAATGCTATGAAATACTTGAATGTGATGATTGCACATGGTTTGTGTAAAGATAAAGAAAGTTCATAATCTTTCATGGCATCCCATTCTTATTCCTTTTACACCCAATTACTCTAGTTTCGTTTAAGAATAAAAAATAATGATATAGAGTAAGTGCTTCATTACTTTTCAGGTAACATTATCCAAGTAATAAGAATATTAAAGACAGCATTTTCTTTTGTTCTTATGGAGAATATATTGAAAGACAAGGAAAAAAGGCCTATGTAAATTTACACCAATGGAACCTTTGTCATGTCCTTAAAATAAAATTAGTTTGTTATTTAATAGGAGGTTATTTTCATCACATATAATGAAACGAATTTATGGAAGTTTAAAATGCAATGAACTAAAATACTAGAAGAAAGTACACACTTCTCATTCAGTTATATTCATCAATATAAATCAATGTTTCTAACATACTTCTTGGGTGTTGAACACAATATGTCAATAACATATGTGTATTTAAATACAGTAACCAAGTAAGTATAGAAATATTATAAGAAGTAAAGTGTCTTCTTCAAGTAGCTGAGAAAGGGTGATTCCTAATTCAGTAGTAAGAAACACATAACTTCTAATTGTCAAGTTATTGATTCAAATTGAAAAAGTTGTTGATTATAACCAAAACATTTATCTCATGTGACCATTTGATCATAATGAGACATTATTCCAAGTTTTTTTAATGAATGTTGTTTTTGGTAACATATTCAACAAATAGTTCATTGTTACTTGAATCAAAGGAAATACATGATGAATATAAAATATAAGACCTATCCAGTTTTGCAAAGATGATTATTTGTCTAGTAACACTAAAAATGGACGTTAAGATTATACCTAGTATGTTATTTAGGCTTGGAATAGCTAAACACCTTTGGTATTATTGACATCTTTAGTTTAGACAAAGAAACCCTTTAAAAACAAAGGTATGCAACAAATCTTATGGGGTTAGTTCAAAAAGAGATTTTAAACTATCCAAAATAAATCTAGAGGTAAAGATACTTTATAAGATTTATTTAATTTAATAATGAATTTACTAATGGAGTATATGCATGGTCAGAAGACATGAGTTGCTTCGGATCTGCATGATACAGAATATCTTGACTATGGAATCATCGATCATGATAATGTAGGGTAAATAAATTCCTAAATGCATGTTACCTTATCTATATCATGATATTTATGTTCATAATGAGGATCGATGATGAGTCTTACATGTTAAAATTGATCAACAAAATTTAGCATGGATTAATTCCTAAATGAACATTTTATACATCAGAGTTATGATGTATGTAGTATCTATGTTGCAAGTTGTAGAAACATCCATCATATTTCAGAATTCTCTTTGAAAATAACGGTGTAAACCCATAACCAATATTCCAACTAATAAATGATAAACAGATTTCATATGAGTCCTAGTATGATGAAAATCCATTATGTCATAGGACATGTGTTAAATATCCAAAGCATTTGTTTATGATTTTAACAAACATGCATCAAGATAAACCCATGGTGCATCTAAGTAAATATCCTAAAAACTTCTTAGGATATTAAATAAATCCCTAAGATAGAAAAATGGTAGTCAAATGATAGGCTACATTTCTATATAAGGGTATACATCTCTATTAGAGATAGTGGGACATAAATTGACTTAGACTTAGTCAATGCTTGAGATGCACAAATGGTTGGCATAGGAACAAGTTTCAAAAGTACATGTGGAATAGGAATGTTCCAGAGATGCATACTGCATAAGAATAATGAAACCATGGTGATGGTTTTATATTCACTGTAGCTGGTGATAAACTATTCATTAAGAATAATAAATCCTACAAGTAATAATTATATGGAAATTAGTTAATATTTACAAGAAAAATAAAAATTCATTAATGGATTACATGTAGAAAATTTCAAATGGGCTTATAAATTCAATACTACGGTGGGTATTCAAATGAGATGATACATGGATGGTATAACCCTGGTACCGATAAGGCTTAATTGGTTATACCAAGTTAGTATGCCTAAATCCATTAGAATTTTACTTTTCATAGATAACCTTTAAGATCATTAAATTGGTCATTAGATGTCATGATCATCTATCATGGAAGGTGTCTATACGATGCATCTAAAAAGGTATGATGACACCATCAAATACCAATGAAGGTTTAAAGTTACTGAAATCTAGTTCAAGATTAAAGTATGCAACAAGATCTTAGAGAATTCATTTAGAATGAATCTTTTCCTTGTTTCTACCGAAGGATAGTGGGAGTGCCAATGTTTTTCAAGAGAAATATGTTCGGCAACATATAGAAAATAGATCTTGATCTTATAATTAGATAAGATTAGAATAAAATTAATTCTCCAGTGATTGTCTTAAAGTAACAACCTAAGTTCTGGGGAACATGATCTAATGAGGTAGATCCATAGGTTTCTTGGTCCTAGTCAATCATACATAAAGTGACATTGTATTGAAGAATAAAAGTTAGAGAAATTCAAGTTTAGAATTGTTGCCAATGTCACATGGCTTAGTCTCTCCAAGTTGACATGTTCAGAACCTGGGAAGAGATTAAAGTTGTGAGTTGAGTTCCATACGCTTGAGTGATGGATCAATCACGTATTCCATAATATGTACAGGAATTGATACTACTAGGATATACTTTGTTATAGGCAGATATCAATTATATCCAAAATCACTACAATTGATGTAGTCAGAACTATCATCATGTACTTTGGTGAGTAAAATTGATATGTACCTGGTATATGGAGAAAAATGTATACTAGTTATTGTGGGACACAAATTAGTAATCCTTAGATAAATTTGATCTGGTATCGCACTTTGGAAAAAGAGATGAGTGAGTTAATCTCATAATAGCTAGTGGTAGCCATATCTACAAATACTATGTATGTTGTATCTTCTAAGGCAGCAAAGAAGTAGTTAAATGCAAAGTTTTTTTCCAATTATTGGAATTAAACCTAGTGAGAAAATTATATTCTTACAAGCCAAGTTGTCAAGTTATTAAAATAGACAAAAGTGATATACTTGGGGATACCTTATCTTGAAAAGTTTTACTCAAGGATATGAGGTCTCATATAGCAGATATGCCACACAGTGAAAATGTGTCAGGACCAGTAGTTAAATCCATTACTCAGTAGAAGCATGATCTTTATAATGTGAGTAGATAACAAGTTTGGTTAGAAAGTTGGCTCTAGTGAAAGTGGAAGTATTTAAATAGTGGGTTCCCTAGACCCAAATATGTCATAATTTTGATTACCATATCATTTGTACAATTAGTTATACATGATGTCATCTTACCATTTTAGTGTAGACTTTTCTACGTCCACTTTTGAAATGGTAATGTATAAAGATTAATTGTCATGTAGAAAGGTTATAGAAGATCCCAATATATAATGAGAACCTTGATATACTATGAAATTAATCTTAAATATATGTTCTATGGTCTATATACATATTAATTACTAGACATAGTATATGTTTGACTATCAGGTGTTGGAGGCTCATATGCATTGAGACTTCTTCTCATTAAGTTCGCAATTGGTGATCTCTAGTAGTGTGATCATGAGGACAGACCTTCTAATAGAAACACCACATGTTTTTGGTGTCATTGGATGTTCCAATTTACAAACATGTGTATCGGTCTCCTGACTTGAGACCATTACCAATGTGTATCATTTGATTGTGTACTTTGATGAAAGGAAAAAAACCATGGTGTTGAAACCGTTGTGAGGTAAATTGTGTTAGGTGCATCGTTGGTGGTATGATATTGGTTTAATGGTCAAGAAAAGATTTGTTGCTTCCAAGTTTAAGAAGTTGTATATCTCAGGCCTGGTTGATCAGGGCGGTGCTATATTTATAAGTCTTTGGCCAAATTAGTTGAAAGGAAAATCCATCTGAATAGATCAAAAAATAATAAATAAATAAAAAGGATGATGACATAAGTGTGCGTCCTTATTTATGATATATTTAATGACAAATAGATTATAGGACAAAGTTTGTGTTCATAGGTTGTTTTTCATTGCTATGACAATCCTTATCTCTTTAGGGGCCATGATGGGTTGCTAGACTCCACTCATGGTTTGTGGATTTTACTCACTACTATTAAGATAAGAGCCTATAGGGTCACACACAATAGTGTATTCAAGAATCCGCCCTATTCAGTTGAATAGGTATATGGACATGGTGGGCCCCACCAAATTTTCTGAGTGTTGTCCACGTTTTTTATCACCAAAATAAGTAAATAAATTCATTAATATTCATGTTATGAATATTTTCTATTTAATTTATTTAATGTATTTACAAGTTTAGTAAATGCGGGAAAATAATATTAATCGAAAAAATATTATTTTAATATTCAGGGTTTGTTTAATATAAAGTGGGACAACAAGTCGAGTTAAATGGAGTGGTTTTTATCACATAATATATTTTATATATATTACAAGTATGTGATAAAATAATAAATAATATTGATGCATTTTACTTCATCAAAATTGTTTATTTAGTGGGCATTGAAATAAATCGTGGTCGGGGAACCCAATCGGGTATTTATCAACTCCACTATAAATAAGAGGTGAGGCTCTCTCTCTTTTGTGGCTATTATAACTATTCATTCACTTTCATGTAAAGAATAATGAGATCCTCTCTCTCCTCCCACTTCCTAGAGAGAGAATAATTTGATCCAAGAGTTTGAATCAAGATCTCCCACAATCATCGAAGGCATCTTGATGTGGTGATCGTTGGGACATCGAAGACATCGTTGGATCATCATGATAGAACTCAAAATTTTATGATCAACATTCTATTAGATTTTTGAAGTGCATATGGAAAATCTAGAGGTATCCTTCTATGGATTCTTCAAGCAAGGATCATCCGTGATGAGTTGTAGTCGAGCACATCTTCGAATCTAGAATGGTATGTTTTCAGTTTAATTTTTGTGCTCTTTACAATTTACACAAGATCCTTAGACCTTACCAAGGCTCAGATCATCGGCGTCGACAAGTTCCATCAACCCGTCAGAAAATTTTTAAAATCCATGGCCCACCGGCTTCGACTATGGTCCCCAAAACCTTTCATTTTGGAGTGAATTTTTAGTATTTTCTAAACGATTTATTTTTGAGTGAATGGAGAAAAATACCCATTTTTTCAAAAGTGTCATTTATTTTCATTATATAATATAATTTAAAACTACCATTATGTTTTGGATTTAATTTTAAATTACCATAATATAAATTTAATTAAAAAAATATAATAACTTTTATATTAAACATCATTATATTTGATTTTGGTATAGATTCATTTTTATTCTTAAAAAATCATTTTTCTAAAAACTATATTTCATTGTATTTTGAGCACATATATTAAAATTAATTGATACCACTTCTAAAAAATTAATCTTGAAAATGGATTTTATATTTGAAATCAGGATATTAAAATTTTGTAATGAGCCCAATTTCATTTGTGCTCATTATGAATAGTAACCATAATAAAATTGTATCATTGTGATAAAAGATAGAATCAGTTAAACAGGATTAAAAACTATGGGATAAGGTATCAAAATCAATATAACTATTGTATTAGTACAATAAATCCTTATTTTAATCCTCAAAAATCATATTCATTCCTTTATTAATGAATTCTATGTTCTATGATTGACACATGTTTTCTATCAATAATGTAAAAAATGGCTAAGTCTTGAAGTGACCGCATCAACCAACTGTATAAAGTAGTTCAACTAACCTTCAAGGTCTACTGATTGTATAGAAGTGAACATAATAAGAAGTCTAAGTAGACACATGAACAAAAAATTAAAAGAGTGTTAGATAATTAATATTTCTCTAAGTCTTGAATTGGCTACATGAGTACTAAACCAACCACATGAAGGGTTCAAGTGATCATGTGAAGGATTAAATCTATCTCATGAAGACTTCAAATGACTATGTAGACAGAACATGAAAATTTTAATAAGTGTTGAACCTAAAACATGAGTAATTTAAGTGATGGTGTGGATGAATGAAGTGTCCACATGAGGATATCAAGTGACCGTATCAAGTGACTGTGTCAAGTGATCGCAAATTCAAGTGACTGTAAGATGAATATAACGCAAATTAAAGTAATAAAGCCTGGGAGAAGTTAATTTAACTTGTCTATTTAAACCAATAAGTAATTTTTAAATTACAACTACTATATTTGGGAACATTTAATAAATGTTATATAATTTAATAATTCCAAATCAAACTAATCACCACGGGGATTCTTTTATACATATTCTGAAATGGCTAATTAGAAATGGATTTCTATTTAATAAGAAGAGTCTCTAATGTAAATAAGTGTATAAGTGCATGAAATATTGAGAATATCTTGACATTATACTGATTAATTGATTTTTTTTCTTCCATGACACTCTATTCCTTTGATTCTCATTGCAAGAACTATTTAAATATTTTTCAAGGGAATATTTAAATACAATTTATCAACTAAATCTAATCAGATATTGAGTTTCTTAAAAAATTATTTTCCATCATTATATGACCTATTTATATTAGTTTACTTTTGAGTTATGTCTATTTTACTATGTATATACATTAGAAAATCATCCTTCATTGTATTGGAAAGTACTAGATACTCTCTCCATATTCTTTCTATATTTTTTGGTCCATGATTAACTATGGAAGAGGATAGTGGTAGCCTAGACTTCCCTATGTGCAGTTGTATCTGTAAAACCTGATCCAACTTGTGGATAAATTTTATGGGTATTTAATAAATATTCTTGTAAGAAAGTGACTATCTATTGTAGATGATTAATTTCTATCTTGGAATTGAACATTTATTTTAATTTCTGATGTTAGTTCTTATTTCTTTGCATACTCTATTTTTAAAATTGATTTCACTGATTATATATTTTATCTATTTTTATCTAATTATTATCTAAACTTTAATTTGAAAATAGAATATATGATAGTTAAAATTTATATGTGATCTATTCTATTTTGGTGTGAGTAAAATATTTTCAAAATGTTAAATCTATTTCCAAATATTTTTAACTAGGATTTAATCAAACCACTAAGAAAATTATCAAATCACTAAATTTTATATATTTATAGTATTTATTAACTAGGATGATTTTATTTAAGGGGTGTTTAATTTTATTTTAAGTAAAAAAAATTGAATTGTAAGATTAATTTACCCCCCCCCCCAGAAGTTGTCCATTGCGACTAACATTTTGTATCAAAGTAGTGTTTTTATTCTTTTAACCCTGATCAAGTTATTAATTAGATCTCTTTAATTTCTATTTTTTCTTTATATTTTCATTATGAGTGAAAAAAATTAGGGTTATTACACAAATAAACATATTTATTTTAATGGTCAAAACTATTCTTAGTGAAAAAAAATCATCTTGAGAGAATGGGTTTTGATATTTGGGGATCTATTGAGGATAAATATGAAAATTATAAAACTGGTAGAAAATAATGGGTTGATCCAACAAAAGTTAATTATGATTCAAATTTAAAATATATGAATTATTTATTTTGTTCTTAAGGAGATTATGAGATTAATAGGATATCTTCGTGTGATACTGTTTACCAAATTTGGGATACTCTTTATGTGTCTCATGAAGGCACATATAATGTTAAAAAATGATTGAATACATATACTATTATGTATGATACCTTCAAAATGAATCTCGATGAATTTATATTTTATATGTATCTCAGGTTCACTGAGATCTTAAACATTATGATTACTCTTTGAAAAAAAATGGATGATAAATATCAAGTATTAAAATCTTAAGATGTTTATCATATCGATGGATCAGAACTATATTTTCTACTCTATAGTCATAAATCATCATCAAACTACCAATAAAAGATCTAATTATAAATTAGATGGTCTATGATGAAGATATTAAGTAGAAAAATTAAGATTATGATCCAAAAAAGGAATCTGTTTCCTAAGTATCACAATCAAAATCAAATGAAGTTGTCAGATATTAGATTACATGTGGAAGTGAAGATGATAAAAATAGTAATGAAGAAATGGATATGTTATCAAGAACATTTAATAAGTTTTATAAAAAGAATAATTTCTTTTGTAAATCAAATTATAATGTAAATTATGAAAAAAGAGGAAACTTGAGGAAATATTAGAAAAGGGATGACTCCTATAATGACATTGCCTAGTATAAGTGTAAAAGTAAAAGGCATATAAAATTTGATTTTACAATGATTAACTATAAAAATAAATATGAATATAAAGATAAAAGATCAACAAAAGTAATGAAGGATACTTGGAGTGCATCCGAGGATACCACCAGTGACTCAAATTCTAGTCGAGAAGATAAAAAAATGTAAATTTGTGCTTTATGGATACTTCTTTAGAGGTAAAATCTATTTCTTCTATTCATATATCTAATGAATCTAAAATTTAAACTGAATAATTAGAATATTATTATGTTATACTCGAAGATACCATGAATGAATTAAAATACAAATACAAAAATAAGAAAAAGGTTCATGCTTTGTGTGTTATTGATAAATCTTATCTTTGTATTGAAAAGGAAAAGAATGTCAATATATTGAAGGAAAATGTTTTTCTAAAAATGGAAAATAATTGTATTAAAAGTTATTTTTAATAGTTTTTTAATAATAAAAAAATGTTTAATATTATTCTGGGTAAAAAAAGTATCATAAACCCAAATATGAAATTGGGGATGGATCTATACAGAAAAGGAAGTTATATAAATATTATTGTATTCCCAGTTCAAAGAGTAATACATTAGTCTCTGATTTTTAGGAAACCTCTATTTTTGGGAATAATTATAAATATTTTGGACTTTAAAAGAATTTTATATTAAAATATATTTATTATTTTATAATTAATCATGTGAAACAAATGTGGATTCTAAAGGATTTATTTGATAACTTTTACAGACCCAAGAAAATTTGGGTACCAAATTCATTTTTTATAATTTTTAGGAAAAATATTTGAAAAACTTGAACAAAGATATATATTTTCTAGATATTGGATGTTTTATACATATGAGGGGATATTATTCAATTATCAAGAACCTTGTAAAATTGGATGATGGACTTGTCACATTTGGTGACACTGAAAATTGGAATATTAATGGACTTGGAAAAATAGGTAACTCTGAATCAGTATTTATTTCTAAAGTTTTATTTATTGATGGATTGAAATATAATATACTTAGTATTTTATAGTTATGTAATTATGGTGTTAATATTATGTTTGAAAATAATACTTGTAAAATTTATGATTTCAAGTATTCTTTAATATTTACTTCTTTTAGAAATGGTAATGTTTATACAATTAATTTAGATTCCTTATTTTCTAAAAAAATATTGTTTAAGTTATTTTCATAGAGAATATTGGATATAGAATGGGATACTAGGACACTATAATATATTCTAACTTATAAATATTAATAAGAAAGGTTTATTCTAGGATCTACCTAAGTTATATTTCCATAAATATAAAGTTTAAAATCCTTGTCAAAATAGAAAGTACCAAAAAAATATATTACGAAAAAAATAAAGATTTTTCTATATATCAACCACTATAATTGGTTCACATGGATTTATTTATACCATCTAGAGTTTCTAGTTCAGTAACAAAATACTATTCTTATGAAATTGTTGATGGTTATTCAAGATATACAAGTGTGTTTTTCTTGGCTCATAAAATTGAATCTCCTTCTTATTTTTCTAAAAATGAAAAATGAATAAATAACCTTAGTTGAATCACAATAAAAACCTTAATAAGTGATCTTGGACATGAATTTTAGAATCAGGGGTCCAAATATCTCTACTCACAATATATCTATACTCACAATTTCTCTATACCTTGAACTCCTAGAAAAAAATGTGATTTTTGAAAGAATAAATATGACTCTTCTAGAAATTAACTTGACTATGCTCAGTGAATATGACATACAATTCTATTTTTTTGGTAGATATTATTAAAAAAATCTTATTGTGTAATCAATATCATTCTCATTATACATATCTTTAAAAATAATACATATGATTTGTAGAATGGTATAAAACCCAAAGTAAATTACTTTAGAGTTTTTAGGTGAAAATCCTTCTTTCTAAACACAAAGAAGAACCTCAAAAGGTTTTAAAAAATATATGAAGGAATTTTTCTTAGTTATTAAACTACTGGTAAATCATATATAGTATTTAATAAAAAAATATAAAGTTATGGAAGAATCATACATGCAACTTTTTATGAGATATATCCATATAAACCCAAACTTTCTTTAGAAAACCATGAGGATGATATGTCAAATTTGAATATCAATAATACCTCTAAAACATATTATTGTGATATTTATTTACTTGATAAATATCCCATAAGATACTATCAAGATCTTCCTCACATGGAGGAAGACTTGGAATAACCAAGTAATTTAATTCCTAGAACCATTAAAACTATAAAAAAACTATCCCCTAAATGTTATTATAGGTAACCTGGAAAAAGGTACTCAAAATCGAGCCTCACTAAGAAACCAGGTTGAAAATAAACACTTTTTATCTATGTTTTAACATAATAACATCAATGAATTCATAATTTATGAGCATTGGGTGATAACTGTGAAGAATAATTGAATCAATTTTAAAGAAATAAATTCGGGTAATTAGTTGATAGAACTAAAGGCTATTTGACTATTGGCACTAAGTGGGTATATAGAAACAAGATTGATGAGTCTAGTATAATAATTATAAATAAATCTATATTTGTTTTAGAATATTATAGTTAAGAAGAAGGTTTTTATTATGGAGAAACATTTGAACCAGTAGCTTTACTTGATTCCATTAGAATACATCTTTCATATGCATCACATCCTAATTTAAACTTATGTCTGATGGGTGTAAAGAGTTAATTTATTAATGGTTTTATTTTTAGGATGTTTTTTATAAACCTCCAAGATTTCAAAACCTTAATTTTCCAAAATAATATTTTTAAACATTCAAAAGCTTTGTATGACTAAAATAGGCTTTTAGAGATTAGTATGACAGGATCAGCTCCACTTTTATTTCAAATGTATTTTAAAAAGGTATATAATATCCTACTCTTTTTATAAAAATAAATATAATTTATTATTCATTAAAATATATTTTCATGATATTAATTTTGGTTCATCCCAAAACTCCATCTGTATTGTATTTTTAAAATGATGCAAAATGAATTTGAAATGAGATTAATGGTTGAGTTAAAATTCCTTCTTGATTTTCAAATTTTTCAAAAAAAACATGTATTTGTATTAAATAAAAGTAAATGCACAAAGGATCTCATAAAACCATTTGGTATAGATAACTCCAAATGTAGTGATATTCCTATGAGTTCAAGTTATAATCTAGGTTTGGATGAAACTATAAAGTGAGTTGATCATACTACTTTAAAATGGAATTTAAACATGTATACATTTTATTGGATGAATTTATTTAAAACCTTTCATCACTATATTTAAATATTTGGAATTTTGGAGTGATTTATCATGAGTTATAAACATATTATAAATTAATATTTCATGTATTTACAAGACTGTCACCCACCTCACTTATAAAAGGGTACCTCCACTCCTCTATTATTAAAACCTCTTAAGATATTTATCTTAACCAATATCTATAAAAATGCATTATCAACCTTCCAATCCATGTCCTATAGGTTATATTCTCACTAAAAGGCCAACATATAAATATTACAATGTAATCCAAAGAAGGTTTTCCAAATAATAGGTATAACTTTTAACCGAGTGATTTTAGGTTTATTTCTTCTTAAACTTCCTTCAAAGAATCTATAACCATGATAATATGATAACAAAGGTATATTACATATACTTAAATGTTATTATATTTATCTAAAAACCCTTTCCCATATCCTTTTCCTTCATATGGGAAATGAAAACATAGCTCAGGTGTATGTGTGGACTACCACCTCCACAAAGCGAGGTACTTCATTTTGTATTACAACCTCACAAAGAAAGTTATTATTATAAATTTATGTAATATATATTATATTAATTACATAATTATGATTTAAAAATATAATATATTATTTACCTTCTTACCATTCCATCTATTGTAAAATGATAATGTCATTTATGCATATGTGTGTCATACCACCTCCACGAAGTCATGTGGTTAATTTTTCATGTATTCTTTTTAGAGGTGAATATAAAATTATATTTAATATATAAAAAATATAATTATTAAATGTTTAATATTATTTATATGATGGAATATGACCCCTTTTATCTTGTTCATCCTATCAAAGTTGTTTTGTGATTATGAATTGAATATCCTCAAAACATCTGACATGAACTTAGTTGATTTATTAACTATATAAGACATGGTAATAAATGAAATAAAAGGTATTATGATAAGGGAATAATCCTAAAAAGGTTTTTAAATAATTAAATAATTAATATAAGTTTATTATAAAGTATTTTAAGAATTTATTTATAGAGTTGGACTCAAGGTAACAAACTTTCTTTAAAGAATATTATTTTAAATTATTCATTCAAACACCTTTTATTACATATAAAGGTTATTTTAAATGTTTTAACCAATGTTCTTCTTTATTATTCAAAGTTTTATAAATTTAATTTTATAATATTTTTTTATTTCTTTACAAAGTATTAAAAATAATCTTTTCAACATTTTTTGTATGAGTCATTTTTTAATTTCATTACCAAAGTATGAAAAGAATCATTATTTTAATCATTATTGAAAAAAATGGATTTTTCCACAATTATGGACATTATTTTATTTTAATATTACTTTAAAATTTTCTATTTTTATTTACAAATAAAATATTTTTCTAAATATTCTGTAAATTTTTAGTTTTTAAAATTTTTTCTATGGAAACAGATATTTCATCTCATTTTTATAAGATAACTGAAAGTGCTATTGCTTATGGGATTGAATGAAAATTAAAATTATTTATATGGTTAATGTTAAAGATACATTCATTTTATTGATTCTATGGTTTTTTACATTTTATATGAATGATGGGTGATCATGTTATTGCTTTGATTAGGGGTGAGCTCGTTATAGCTCTCTAATGCATTGGGTAAAGCGATGGAGTTAACTAATGTAATTTATTCCTAATATAAAATGGATATAGTTAATTAATAATATGAAATGATGGAGTTAAATTATATAATTTTATTCAATTATAATGTTGAGATTATCTAGTTAGGTGATTTTATGATGAATTTATTTTTCCTCGAGTTTCCTACAAGTTTTATCTATGCTTGTAAATGGGTTTTCATAGAAATATTTTGATTTCAAAAGGTAAATAATAATTTTATGATTTAAAGGATATTTTATGATCTTATAAAGGTGATATTTTTGTTTTCATTGTAAATATTTCATCAATTATTAATTTACCTTTATTCTTTCTTAAAAAATGTTTTATGAAAACTTTAGGCTTTGATGTTTATTTCATGATTTGGTAAATAATTATTTCAATATCAAAAGTTTTTTATGTTAAAAGGAAAAATTCATAATGGTTTTTAAAGTATTTCAAATGTATTAATTGGTTTCCTTTATTTTTATAACTCTTACTGAGCTCTTTTTCATCCCAAGTTTTTAAATGTTTTTCCTAAGGATAATTTGGAACTATGATAAAGTATAACTTGAATATAGGAAATTGGAATTGAAAAAAGAATGTTTTTCATGAATGAAACAAGAATGTGAACTTAATAATCCTATTTTTGTGGGATTAAACTAAAATTGAGTTCACTTGTTCACCTTTTTATATAATATTTTTTATTCATTCTCTTAAACTCTAAACCAAAAAGATCTTAAAAATGTAAGAAAGAGAAACCCTTATTTTAAATCATGTAATTATGAATATTTTATGTTATGGGATTTTATAATTACAAAAAGTGTTCTACTTCCTTATTTTACCACTAAACAATTACCCCTATAATTAAGGGTTCATAGAGAAAAAGGAAGGAAAATTAGATAGTGAAAATAGAAAATAAAAGTAAATATAAAATCATTTAGAACGCCTATCTGATTTTTTATCAAAAATATCTTCCATTTTAATTTTACCATATGTCTAGAAAAAAATATTTGAAAATAATCTAGCATTCAAATAGTATATTGAAAAATTATAGTCATATGAAGCATGCCTTCACGGTAAACTCTAGGTATAAGAAGCATCAAGCTCTTCAATATCACAAATGAATAATTGATTCCCATGCACACAATGCTTTAAATTTCTATAGAATAATCCAATAAGCACCAACTCCTTATCTCCCTCTTGAAATAAAACCATGTGGTGGAGTCTTGGGATCAGACAAGGTGTACAAACTCAAAGTTTCAATTTCTAGATATTTTAAAATTTTATCAATTAAAATATCATATGAGGCCAAAATATCATAAAATATCTAAATTTTCATATGGACTAGAGAAAAAATATTTTACAATAATAATTATATTATAGGCTTTTATTTTGTAAATTAAATTATCTTACATAGCTAAAACGTTTCTTATAGGCCTTACAAAATATCATACGAGCTCATAATTTGGAAAATTAAATCATATTTTGAGAATAAAAATATCATATAAGGTATACTAAAATATTTTTTGAGGAACAATTTTTACATATTAAAACATCATAAGATCCAAAATCAAAAAATATCTTATGGCCAAGACTTTGATAAATTCTACTATTAAAATTCAAAAACAATATTTCTAAAGAATAAATATAATTTTAAAAGAAAAATAATGGCTTGATGAAATATTTATAGAAATGATTAAAAACACATGAAAGCATTGTATTTTTTTATTTTCATAATTAAATCCAAAAAAAATTCTTCAAAACCAAATATTATACAAATAATCTCATAATAAAAAATGGTTGGGGTTAAAATCATTGAAAAACAAATGAAAATTATTTAAATTTGAATCTATATTAGGAAAAATAGGAAGTTATCAAATGGATCCATATATATTTGAAAGGAATGGAAGTTAAAACATTATTCTTTGGGTAAGAAAATCCATAACAAGGTTTTATGGATGTATATTTTGCTACAGATTCAGATACCCAGAAGAGTATAACCATGTTTTTGTTTACCTATAGAGGAACAACAATAATCTAAATTTAATGACTATAAAATATTGTTATATTCAGTACAACATAATTAGAGTATGTGGTGAAAATAGAAATTGGGAAGGAGTTGGTTTAGTTAAAGCAATTACTAAAGGATATCAAAAGAAGTTAGGAATAAAGAATGTTATTTTTTATAATCAAAGTTCATTTCACTTGTCTTGAAATCTTATTTTCCATGCAAGGAAAAAATAAAATCAACCTGAAGTACCACTTCATGAAGAATTTTCTAGAGGATAAAGTGTTAGATCTATGAAAAATAACTAAAATCCAAAATCTGGAAAATATGTTCAATAAAACATTAGTTGAATAATTCATAAGGAAACATTTTGCCATATTTGGGCTTGGGTTAATTGAATGTGGTGGAGGAACAATGTATAGTTTGGAAGAAAAAGAGGAAGTTTTTCTACAGATTTTCACTAGTATTTTCCATAGAACAAGTATTCAAGTGTAATATTATTGAGATGTGAATACTAGTTTCATGTTATTATATGTTCATCACTATAGTTACATTTACCAAAATATGTTCAATTAAGGTAGTAGGACTCAGTGTGTAGGAATTTCCAGTTTAACCTCTCTCAATATAAGTAATATAATTGGAAGTTCATATCTTATGATGAAGACACAAAGTTCTATAATGTTCAACAAACTCTCTATATTTAAATTTCTTGAATGAGGTTTCTAGAATGGAATACTAGAGAAAGTAGTTGGATTCAATGAGTAAAATAGAGATCTATAGCCATATTCAAAATAGAGTTACCTCCATGATTTTTGTGAAGTAGTGAAACTGAGATAATCATCTTAAGTTTTCTATAAAGATAAGTGGGGATAAATAAAAATAGTGGTTTTGTAATATGTATAGTGCATACTATTTATATATAGTATTTATAACGAGTTAATTCTATATAATTAATCATACTAATTGAACTTGTTAGTTAAGTGTAATATTTTACTTCTAGTAATATGTGTAAGATCAATGATTCCTTCTGTTCACATTGGGAAACTCATTTGAATCACATTAATCTCTTGTGTCATTTAGTTCTTTGTATTTTTTTCATCATAATTTTATTGTTTTTTAATTTTTGGGAGTTTTCCCTTAATGTGTGTAATGTTGAATTTTTGTGATGATTATGTTGTAGTGACTTTCAACTTTTGATACACTCGAACAAAGGAGAGTTGAAGTTCTATAAGTTTTTTTCCCACTATGATGATCTGTATTTAAAAATCCATTAAATAAATGATTATACTTCCTATGATTTTATCAGAAGATCAATTAGTCAATAGGGTATCCTTCCCTTTAGTATCACCCTGAATCTTAGTTTTAACTACACTCAAGGGTGAGTAGGTATTATATAAACCCAAGGGATAGGCATTACCCTTCACCTAAAAATATTTCCAAAATCTCTTCAATATCTCAGATGGTTGGGATTGGATTATACTTTTAGCTAGTAGTCTTCAATGGTCCTCCTCAAAGATCTCATGAATAAGATCTTCCTTCAGTTCTAGGATATATCTATATCAACTATCATATCTTCTTCTGAAACACATGTACATAAATTCCACTAAATAATCAACTCAAAATAAAATTTCATTAAATGTGTACTCTAAATTTTAGAAACATAACTTTCAGATCTTCTTTTTCTAGTTTCTTTTCTAGAAACCTCCTATCAATGTTTTAGAACTTACAATTCTGGATCTTCAAAATCTACCCAAACAATATTTATAACTTACAAGTCAGCTTATCTATTTCTTCTATTTTCCTTTTTATTAATTAGAACATAGCCCTGAATGGAGTCACACCTTTATATAATATAACTCACTCCAATAAATGTGAGAAAAATGGGTTCTAATCTCTGTATATTCCACCTGTCTCAAATCACGATCAATCACTTTCAATGCCTTTGAAGATATCAAATTGTCACTTCACAAAATACTCTATAGAACTCAATATATAAAATCACCAAGGCATTTAAAAATCTTTTCTTGGATCATGAATTAAACTTCATGAACTTATATCTTTTATGTATATCTCATCATCATCACCTTGACTTTGACTTCACATAAATTTCATGTAAAATATTTTTGGAATCATCTAGTGATTTAGCTTCCATAAACTTCATCATGCCTTCAACTAAAGTTATAATTTTTCCTCTACATCACTCAATCATATACAAACTTTGTATCTTAAAACTAAATCTATCATATCTTCTTTGATTCTGGTGTTTAACTTCGGTTTCTCAAACACATTATTCAAACTATGGATTATAGATTTTCACCTTCTGTTTTTTATTCCAATAACCATAACTTCTTATCAACTCATCTTATGATATTTAGCTTTTGATATTCTCAAATTTGTATCTTAAGATTATGATCACCTCATCTTCATAACATATAGAATTCCTCAAATATTTATCTTTATAACTCTCTTTCATCTAGACTTAATAAATTTATAAACTTGAACCACCTTCCACTAGAAACTGATACAAATTCAACTTATACTTTTGATTCTACTTTAGATTTCATACACCCTCAAGATCAGTCTTTCAATTCTTTCACCTTTATCAGCTATCAGAAACCCCAAAATTCTTCTAATTTTTAACTTTTTTAACATTCCAAAAAAAATTAAATCATAGGTTAGTCATATGAGAGTCTTTCTATTTTCTAAAACTTCATCAATATTAGCTTCACCCCTTATGGTCATCTTAACTTTGACCCTAATCCTCTCACTTGGTTCATCATGTTAACTTCCATAACTACTTCATGAAACATCATAATCCTTAACCAATTTAACTTAGCTTCAATCTCATTTGTCTTACAAGTCATTGTGATGTTTTTTCATTTTAAATATCAATGTATCATCAGTTGTCTTAACTTCTATAACATCTTCTAGAGTATCTTCATGATCCTCTCATTTATTTACTGATAAAAATTTTGAAGGAATTAACATTTATTACACATCATAGTGAAATATCCAACCATATTATATATTACATATAGTTTTTAATTTTCCCAATTTCCTTTGAGGCCCAGCAAATATATTATGTATCCCTCAAAAAAATTATGTATTATAGTGATCCTCGTTCCTTTTACATATTTTTATATCAATTATCTTCCATATGAAAAAATATATTATGTTCTAACATAAGTTTACTTCCTTTAATAATTTTATCATACAACATCATATCTACAAACATTCATATATAATTTTCCTTCGTCAATCATTTTATCTTTTTTATTTGGAGGTTTTTTCAACTACCTAAAATCACAATGCTCTTCATCCTAGAATCTACCATATCTCCACATATAACTTCTAGAAAAATAACTTCTAGAGTTAATTTTCTTCTAAGTAAACTCCTTTAACCTCATTCAAGTGTATCTCAAATTCAAAAATCAGTTTTCAATACTCTGTAAACATAATAATGGATTCTAATACTAATTTTATTCAAGTGTAGCTAATAGTTATTTCATCACTAGCCATAGTTTCACAATTAAGTTTCTCTTAATCAATCAAAAAATATAATTCTTTTTTAAATATATGTCTTCACTTAACAGTAACATTACTGGACATAATTACTTATAATAACATAGTCCCTTCTATCATCTAAGTAACTCATTTATACTCCTTTAGTGTTACCTTCCAAAAGTAGATATGAACTCTACCTGTATACCAGATTGTTATATTTCGGTAAACCTTTAGGCTACTTTAGATTCATCTTTCATCACACATTGAATTTACCTAATCATTGAACACTTATCATAATCCCTTAAGTTCTTCAACTATTGAAATTAGATTCTTCATATATTGAAATTTGGTTCTTCAAATATTGAAAATAAATAAAACCATCATCAACATCCATTAGGTTCATCAAGGGTCTTTAGGAACTTCAACTCCATTTCAAGGTCCATGTATTCCCTACTAGTGAAATATGTTTCTTTTATATGGATAAAAAGTTATGAGGAATCCTTATTATCACCCAAGTTATATATTATCTCTCCACCCATAATGAAATATCCAAATTGGAAACATTATTTTGAACTCATGTGTGATATTAGTTACTTTATTATAAGAGTTTTATTAGGAAAAATATTTGATAAGACTCTATTTTTCATTAATTTTGAGAGAAAATAATTAAATGAGGAAAAAATAAAATACAAAACCACGTAAAAAGAATTTATTTCTATTTTATTTACCTTAATTAAATTTATACCCTATCTCCTAGGATCCCCCATCAGTGTTTTAATTGATTATTCATCATTGATATACCTTTTTCAAAAACAATATGTCAAGGATAAATTAATTAGTTGGGTCCTTCTCTTTAAATAATCTTACATAACAATTAAGGATAATATGGGTGTAGAAAATATGGTAGTTGGTCACCTTTCAAGGTTGTAAATCAAGGATAATTCATCTTATTTGTCTATATCATTTTTATTATCTGATTATCACCTTTATTCTATGTGTGATTTCCCAAGGGTTTCATTCTAAAATTCTTAGTGTCAAGATAGGAGTAAATTCATTTCTTATTTCAAATAATATATTTCCAATAATGCATTCCTCTATAAGTTTTGTATTGAACAAGTCATTGAGATATATGTCTTAGAGGTAGAGTGATAGGTCATTCTCAATTTATGTTATATAGATGCATGTGAAGGCCACTTTTACAATAATAATACCATTTAGAAGGTTCTAAAAAGTAATTTAATTTATCTAACCCTCTCTAAATAATCCTAAAAATTATATTAATTTTATCTTTAGATTGAACAACTAGGATCCATCACTAAAAGGAAACAAATTCCCCTAAATATAATTTTGATCAGAGAAGTCATTAATTATTAGGGAATTGATTTTATGGGACTACTTAAATAATATAGGGGGTATATATATCCTCATAAATATTGATTAAGTTTAAAAATGGGTTGATTCCATTACCACCAAGTCTAATGATCATCGACCTATGATACTCTTCTTCAAAGAAACCATATTTTTTAAATTTATAATTCCTAGGCTATCATATGTAACCATGAAACTAATTTGTGTAATTATACCTTCTCAAAAATCATGTACAGTTATGGGATATCATAAAAAGTGTCCACAACCTACCAACCTCAAACTAATGGTCAATCTAAATAATAAAATAGTTGAATAAAGAAAATTCTTAAAAAATGTCAACCACTGTAGGAAATATCGGTCTATAAATCTCTTGGATGACCTTTGGCCATATAGTACTACATAAAAAATCATCCTAGGCATGTCACCATGTTGGTTAGTTTGTGGAAAATTATTCCATTTACCAGTTGAAATTGATCATAAGGATTTTTGTCAATTAAAAACTGAAATTTTACATTTCCCTAGGAAAAAGAAAGATAAAATTAGGCCTTAATTAACTTTAGGAAATTAGGATAGAGGCAAGGATTAATAAATCTAGAGTTCAAGCCTATCAAACTAGGAATATTAAAATCAAACACTTTGAATTGGGAAACATGTTCTTTTATAGAGTTCCAAACTTCATTTTTACTCATGGAATTTGAGGTTGATATTTTTAGGGATCTACATAATTCTTTATTCTTACCCTCATGTCTTTTTGGAGATTTTGGATCCCACTAGTGGTCATATTATTATGTTCAATGGTTATATGATAAATCCATTAATATAATTATTGCGTAAACAAGAAATGGAAGAGGATTTTAATTATCCAACCTTTGAAAAATAGAAAATGTGATAATTTGGTGGGTCTAAGTCAAACTAATGACTTTAAATGAATACATTTTTAAGTTAAAACCCAACTTATGCATAGTATTTTTATTTTATTTTTGTTTTTTGTGTTTTTAAAAGAAAAAATGGAAAATATTTATGATTTAAAGGATTAAAATTTCAAAAAATATCATTTTATTTGTTAATCAAGTTAATATTGCATGTCAGGTGATATACCATCATGTCTAATGACGATGCAAGTCCAAAACCTATGATTGAAGGATAATAGGGGAATAAATCCCACCATAACCTATGTGTTATCTTACTTCCCTCTTCCATAATTTTTATATACAAACTTATATTTTGATAGTTTTATTTTTCTATTTCTATTTTAGTATATATATACACACATATTTGTTTTGTGGAAACACATCCCTTGAGTCAATGTTTGGTGTTTTAAAATAATAGGTTTTTTTTTAATCATTATTTTAGTTTTTTTAGAGGTAAGGGAACCCCTTAGGTTTTTCTTTGTGTTCTAATTTTATTTTTTGTATAAGATCCAAGTGTTATGGAGGTCAAATAATTTATATTAAAATAAAATGATATTAAGTGTTCAAACCCAATATCCAATCATCCATGAGTTTTATATGGGTGACATGCAGCTTGAATGATCAATTGGTCATTGTAAAACCTTTATATTAATACTAATATGTGACTTTATTCTATAAATTTATTTCAAATTTAATTTTGTAACTTCTCCTCATCATATATTCCCCCTTATTTATTTTATTATTTTTAACACTAAGGGTAGAGTCTTTCTAATTTGGGGGTAAAAAGAAAAAAACTATGTTTCTTTGTTAGAAAAAGTGTGAATCAATAGAAGATTAAATTTCATTATACTATCATGTTATATTATTCATTGTGAAAATTAAATCTAGGTATCAAATAATTTTTCATGGATTGACTCTAATATTAAAGCATGTTTATGTTTATAATAATAATAATTGTTAAGCATGGTTATCCAATGTAATTTATCACTGTAAAATTGTTTTATCCAATTAATTAAAATATCACAATTCATGTTCATTGGATTGTGGGGTGTGAGTTTGAATTCTTAGGGTCAATACATAAATATCTTAGGTTTTTTTATTTCTTTAAGTTTAATATGAGTATCCAAAAAAACAAAAAAAAATGTAAATAAATTAATAGTAATAATAATATGTGCACTTATATCAATGGATTGACATAATGTGTGGCTTTTGAAATTTAGGGATGGTGACTCCATAGTTTTCTAGCCCAGATTTAGGCATATTATCACTGTTTTTTGAGTTTTAAAGTTTTATTTATTAAGTTAAATTAACATAATTACTAATAATTTGAGATTCACTTGGTTCCATAAGTTCACCATGTCTATGAGTCATTGACAGAGTCTCATTATAGTGGCTGACTTGATTGAGCACAATTTCAATTATCATGTCAAAATGATCACATTAAAAAAAATAAAAAATTTGATACTCATAAAAGGTTAAAGTTTTATTCCCACCTAGTGATTCCTTATATTACCCCTTTAATTAAAATTAACCCTCATATTTTTATGATACACCACATATTTTGATGCTTAATTGGAATTGGATAAAAGTGGTGATGAATTTAAACTAAGGAAAGGGTTTGGGTTTAGGATATAATTATGTAATTATCTTATTTTAAAGGATTTTTTTAGGTTTATTATTTTTTTTATGTAAGTTCATAATGGTAATCATTTCTTGCTAAAATATTTTTGTAAAGGTGAATTTAATTTTAATCTTTTTAAGCTAGTTATTTGGTAGTGACATTATAAACTTAATTTGTGGGTGGGATAAGCCACTAAAAGAAGCTAATATTCAATTATTATTTTTTAATATTAATTTTATTCATTGTTTATAAAGTTAGTATTAATTAATTTTAAAAATTAAACTTTATTTTATATCATTTTTGTAATTCATATATAAAATGAACTAATCCCAGCCCATTTTTCACAACACTGTAAAACACCATTTAGTAATGATTTTATTTTTAAATTTAATGTTCATTTTAATCATGTTTTGGGGAATATATTATACTTATGGAGAAAGGGGAGATTCATATGGTAATATTATCATTTTTGTCCTTGAATCCAAAATGTTTTGGGAAAATTAAAGTGGACACTTGTTCACTAAAATGAATTTATTAGCCATGTTACAAGTCCAATGAAGAAGGAATTTATAACATGGGTATAATAAATCATGATGAACACTTAAACTATGGTCCAAGATAATTATTAATTTTTAAAGTTTATATAGGTGTTAGTATTTGAATATGATATTATATGATAGATTTCATGGCCCATAATGACAACCCAACATTTTAATCATAAATTCAAGTTGATGAATTCAATTGGGATGAAATTTTACCATATGTGAGAATAAATCTTGGGAAAAAATTAATTATTCTATGACCCATATAAATTAATCCATGTATAAGTAATTTTTTCATATCAAGTGGAGAGATAAGTCTTTAATTTATTTTGGATCAATGGTGAAAAGGTCCATTTCCATAAAATTTACACCTACCTATTCCAAATCTAATCAACTTCTGAGACTTAAATATCGATTAATCACTGAAAATGAATAATTTTCATTATATTTTTATGAGTTTACATGTAATTAATTGATAATAAATTCCAAGGTTAATTAATTTGACAATTTAATCTCCATTTATCATCATGTTTATAATTCTTGTTTAAAATACATTATTTATTTTCCCATTTTAACACCTTGTAAAACACTCTCTAGTACTGATTTGAATTTGAAATTTTAAGTTAAATATATTTAAATTAGAGGTAATATGTTTTCATTATAGACCAATGGAATATTTAAAATGGAAGATGAACATTTCAAACCTCTATTCTAGAAATTTTTGGGTAATGAAAATTGGAAATCATGCAACTAAAATTTTTTTAACACCCCCAATTCACATCCAATGAAGCTAAAATTTTAAATTAAGATATATTAATTAACAAGGAACATTTCATTAAATTTTTTGTTAAGATAATTAATTCATTTTAATATTTATCCAAGTATCCCAAGTTAAAGATAGAATTTTGGGCCAAATTTCATGGCCCTAAAGGTCAACCCACCATTTATAGAATAACTTCTTTATGGAAAATTCAGGATCATTTAAGTGAAATAATAACATAAATAAATATTTTTAATGTAGCCTTTTGAATGATTCAAATTCAAATCACCACCCATGTTCCACCTCACTTTGGCCTATTATAATTAATAGGATGAATTCCATAACCATTTTCTCGACAAAAGGGACTCCAAAACTCTATTTAATGAAAATTTGAGAAGTAAAATAAGAGTATTTTTTATTATTTTTATTGTAATTTTATTATTCCTTTTTCTCAAAATCTTGTTCTTAATTCTTCTTCATCTATATATATCTATGGTACCATTTTTTCTTAGTTTTTAAACTCTTCACACAATAGTGGATTGATCATTATTTTATTATTTTCTCCTCTTCAATCCCAATTCTATGAGTCAACTTCAGACTTTCATTGAGATATTTTCATCAATTTAGGGATAAACCTCTTATGGGTTGATTTTATGGAGTTTTATGGGATATATGGGATGTTATTTTATGTTTTTTAACCATATAATTATTTATTTAATTTGGGTTTTCCATTTGATGGTTTGTGAAGGGGTGTAAGTTTCTATAATGATGATGCAATTTAGAGGGATGTTGTATTCCTTAATGATGAGGCACTGTAGATGGATTTTATATTCATATCATAGGTATGGTTTTTGTTGTTTTATTTATTCCACTATATAATTATTGTTATTATTTCTTTGTAGTTCTCATATTTAGTTTTTGTATTAGTTGTTGTAGTGGTGGGTAGTTATTGTGGTTGTACTTATAGAATCATTAGATATGTGGATAGTGTGATGGGGTTTTAAATATGTAGTTTTATTTGTGATACTGATATGATTATTGGATCATGGTTATATGGATAGGAAAATTTGGATATGATGATGTGGATGACATGATAAAGATGTTTCATGAATTGAATCTTATCTTGATTGTTTTTATGCTTGTTTGGTTAACCTATATATGTTATTCTCTGATCCTTTATTATATCCATTCACTTAACAAAATATTGTTTAGAGGTGGAACCTAATGGGTATACTTGTATTCTCATGTTATTATTATCTTTTGTTTTTTCCTTGCAAGATCATGTAAAAGGTGGTGTCAAAAAACATTAGTTCAATCATGAGTTAATCTAATTGGAAGTAGGATGAGTCATGTGTTTATATTTTCCTTTTCATAGCAGATTATTTATCATTCATATAATGATATACTCATGCATGAGTTCATTTATAGATTTTAAATATTTCTATTATTTTTTATATAGATTTGGTTGATTGGTTTTGGTAAACAAACAACAATATTGTCTTTGGTATTTGGAATTTTATAACAATGGTGTTGGTCACCTACCCATGTCCTATTGGAGGTGGGTTTCAGGGGTCACTATTGATCTCATTGTTGGCTCAAAATGATTCTTGGTAGGTTTGGGTCATAAAACATACACATACACACATATTCAAAACACATACTCTCTCACATATATTAAAAAACACAAACACACATTTCTGTATATGTTTTTCCATATGTGTGTGTGTGTAAAAATAACACATAAAAACATATGTGTATTCAAAAATACATGCACATATATAAGTAAATGGTGTGTTAAAACAAATTCACATTCACACATGCTAGTGTGTGAGAGAATGTATATATATATATAAATTTTTATTAAAACAAGTAAACACACACACACTTATGAACTCACCCATCTATGCACACATGTGAATGAGTGCGTGTGTAGAAACACACATAGATATATATATTAACCCCCCACCCCCAGACACACACACACACGTGTTTGTATGTGTGAGAGAGTGTGTATTAAATATGTTTGTGTGTGTGTGTGTGTGTGTTGTATTAAAATGTAAGAACCCACATCTGTATGGTTTTGAAATTTCAGGAAACAAAATTGAGTTTTTGAAATGGGGGATGGTTTAGTTTGAGAACTATAACTCAAATTGAGGTTCTGAGAGTTTGAACATGTGTAAATGATATTTTTGGATGTGTTTTTAGGTTTAGTGGATGCTTGGGGTGTTCAGGTGAACATTGAAGAAGGGATGGGGTCCCAAGGCTTCTAAAAACTATGGAATCATTCCATTTACAGCATTAATGGGTATTCGTGTCATATGATGGATTCATGGGGTGAGTTTATTCCATGAGAATGATGGTAAGGGACTTCAGGACCATAGCCTTAAAATTTATAGAATTACACATATGGTTGCTCTATGAAATTTCTCATCCATGTTTTATTAAAAAAAATTAAAATGGGGATCGACCCCCCTTTCTTATTTGAATGATCAGACACATGGGCACGGTGGTTGGTTCCCTTCTTCTACCTTCTTCCCCTTTACTTTGGGGTTTTTTCTTAGTTTATTTCATGTCATATGCAAGGTATAGCCTCCTATAATGACCCAACCCATGTTGGGGATTGAGCCGCAACTACCCCAATCCCACCTCCATAGGCCAGGGGGTGCCAAAAAGCACCGAAGGAAAAACAAACTTACAGAGTCCTTTTACTAAGTACCGGTACACACACACACATCCAGCTCAATGAAAAAGTTCAAAGGAAACAGAACAAAAGATAAAAAACTTCTATAAATGGAAACCAAACATGCCTCAACCTCTAATCAATACAAGTACAGAAATATAAAATGAAAGGGAAAGGGGGAAAATACATGCCCAACCAGAAAAGTTTCCCAACCTAACAAAAAACTAGAAAAGTAAAATAGATGAGAGAGACCCACTCCTGGAATCCCATTCTACAGCCACCGTATGCGGTATAAGAACCTATATCCATGAGTTCCTCCGCAGTCCCAATCAAACCTATGAATCGTCTTCATAAGGCATGATACATACGGGAAAATCCCATGTGAGGGTGAGTATAAACATACCCAGTAGGATTCCCCAAAAAGGTGAGTGGGGAGTAGTAAGAGATACACTAATGTAGAGGGTAGTAGATAGAACAAAGTAAAGTAGAATAGTGCATCTAAACCCAACAAGAGAGTGAAGTTAACTCATCCAAAACACAAGGAGCTATGAACGGTGAGAATATGAACTTATCATCAAGTCATTGCTAACTATAAAAGGATATTTGACTCATCTAACCATGAGAAGCTAGATACTAAAAGCACATGGCATACCCAGCACATCTCTGCATCTCTTGGAAGGATAGTAACCAAACCCCAAGGAGTAATGAAATAGGATATATATAAATATATATATATATATACTTAGTCAAAGAATACCAAATGAAAGATTAAGGGGATCTCAATATCACAACTCATCCTAGGAAAAGAGTCACCAAAAGTTCCAGAAGAATCCACCAATGATGTCTGGCATCCCTCACATCTGGCTTGAACATCCAAGTCAAAGGGACTCAAATCACCACACCATGATATTATCCATTTTCTGTGACTCACCTACATGGTTTTAAGTTGCATATTGGTGGGTAAATCATCCCTTTTCCTTGAGAGTACAAAGGTACGTCAATCCATGTCTTGTCACTATACCGCACAGTCGAGGGGGAACAAAATTGAAGTAGAGGACACATGCTTGAGTACATCAGGGGGATTACACTCTAATAGTATCCATAGAGGAACTACAACCTGTTGAATTATGGGTATTCCACTCTAGTTATCATGGATCCACACCCTAGTGCATTAAGGGGATCAACACCTGGGAGTTGACAATGACCCACTGCCCAACCGTGCTAAAGGGTAATATGTTGGAGGGTACTGGCCGGCAAGTAGCTTTAGAGTACTCGTACCCTTGTGAATTAGTGGGATTCAACTTTTTTCATTGGGTATTTTTTACCTAGTATGTTAGGGGGTCAACACCTGAAAAAAAAAAGCCTCTGATAATATGTCGGAATGATGCTCAATCACTGCTTGATCACTGTTGTGGATTCTCTTCAAACCCATAAAAAGGATCTTACACCAATATTACTTTCATGTTTCCACATTTAATTATATCACAAATAAGTATCTTCACATCCAAACAGATCACACCATTATGATCCTTACAAAAATACATGCAAGATCGACTATTCATTCACCCCGATCAGACATTAGATGAAAAAGTCATATGTCGCAGCATTACACTCAAATGGAATCTCATGGGGAGCACACCTTGATACCAAAATAAATTAAACATATTTAACCATTATTATTCTCATGGAAAAACATATGTGATTGACTATTCATTCATACAAAACGGACCCCTGATGAAAAGGTTTCATTTCACTACAATACCCCTGAACCGGGCTTCATAGGGCCTACACCTGGATTTCAGTTTAAACACCCAAAATTGGTCTTGAAGAGTCTTCCTAGATTTCAGGGTCATGACACCACTGATGGTGTGTCAATTGGACATCATATGTAGGATTTATGTTCGACATGACATTTCTCAATAATAATAATTATATTATTATTATTAAACTTAGGAGTTTCGTGTAACCGAACTAAAAATCCAAATCTTAAAATTCCAGAAATAGATTCAAAAGGCCCATCTCAATAATAGGATCATGTCTCCATAGATGGAATTTAGAATGTACACTCTATTTAGGAGTTGTTGAAATTTTAGTCTGTAGTCCGAAGGCTTGCCTCGCCGGCACGGCCCAGTCTGACCCTCTCAGCTTGGCTTGGCCCACTTTGACCTGGCATGCTACGGCCTGTTGTACCTCAGCCTAGCCCATTAATCCTTGGACTAGCCCTCAGCCTGCTTTTTTTGGCCTACCATGCCTCATCTTGTCCCTTGGTCACTCCACATGTTGTCCCCACTAGCCCTTGACCTCTCTGTCATCGTCACGTCAACGTGGCAGCCTGCCCGAACTGTAAACCATTGTTGCTACTCGGTCGCACCCTATGATATGTCGTCGCACTCTCGAATCTGACTACCACTCCCATATTAATCTGTCACTGTTCATCAGCCCTCTCTTCATGCCCCCCTCCCCCACCCCCCACCCCAGTCAGTCGCCAGCCGCACCCCCCCCCCCCCCCCCCCCCGCATGTCTGGCCACCGCTGCCTGAACCCGTGGCCACCATGGTGTCGTCGTGCACCACCGCTGGCCACCACCACTAGTGGATCTCTGGTGGTCACTTCCACAGACCATTGAACCTCCTCTATTATCCCAAAAATTACATCAAACACAATTTTGGAAACCTCAGTTCAACACCTTCATAGATTCATGGTTCACATGATGTTTCACGGATGTTTTGACGTAGAAAAAATTAACGATAAAGAACGGTGAAGAACGAATGAAGAATGTGACAAAAGTGGATTAAAAAGAGAAATCGGATGATGGTCATGTTCTTTTGACCATCTCCTTGATATTCAAATGAGGGAATTTGATGAAGAATTCAAGAGTAACTTAGGAATTGAAATCTGGGGTGAAGAAAAACAACAAGAATCCTACCTTGATTCATTCTTCATTGAGGAACACACCCACCAAATCTGTAGTTGATTCGTATAAGGAGAGAGATAATGAATCTCATTATTGGTGGAAGGAGTAAGAGGAAACCCTAAACTAGAATTCATACAAATTTATTTATAGGTTTTAACTAGGTTTAGGGTAAACCTCTTAACAGTACCCTCCAACGGTCGTGGGATCTGAACCTCCTGCACCCTCTCATTTTTTGTTGTGCTTGGCTAAAAGACACCATTATGAACTCAATGGCAGTCTAATATTTCAAATTTGATTTCCTATTCAAAAGTTATTCTGTATGACATTCGAGACAGAATAATTAATTTTAATTATTTTATTGATGATTACTCCCCCTAGTGAATTTTTCCATAGAAGTCTCATGCCGACAAAAAAAATTTCCCTCCTAGGGTAAACGCCATGTTTCAAACTCAAATGTTTCCTCATATTTCCGATCTGGGCTACCATTTAAGATTTATCCCATTTCCTTCACATATATAGTATAAAATATACTTAATATTTTTATAAAAATCAATTCTGGTCACACTAGGCCTCAGAATTTCTTGTCTTATCAGTGCCTAGATGTGGATATATATATATATATTTCAAAGTTTTACAAGGTGAAAACTAGGTATCTAAATCATTCCCTCCTTTAATGTCTTCATCCCCAAAAAGAAAAACTAGGAAAACAACTTGGGATACTGAGCATGCATCTGGCTCCCATGTTCCCAAGAACTCTTCTGCACATTCTCGTGCTGCCACAATATGCAAACCAAAGGGATGGTCCATCCTCATAAGGTCCCCTTTTGTTGATACTTGATCTTCATTAGGTGCTCTGCAAATGTGGACCCATCTTCAATTTCTATCTCACCCCAATTGATGATGTGCATAGGATCATGCACGTATCACCTCAACTATGATGCATAAAATATTTTGTGCACCTTCTCTAGCTTTGGGGGTAGGTAAAGGTGGTAGGAACCATTTCCAACCCTCCGCACGATCTTGAATGGCTTGATGAACCTCACGGGAAGCTTTCCTCTCTGGCAGAACCTCTGAATTCTATGTCTTGGGGAGACTCTCAAGAAGATATGGTCTTCCTAATCGAACTCCAAGGGCCTAATATGACGATATGTGTAGGAATTATTTCTTCTTCGATCTATCTTCATCCATTCATGAATGGCCTGTACTTTCTTCTTCATCACCTTCACCAACTCTAGGCCCATAAGGGGTGACTCCCCAACCTCCGTCCAGCAAAATGGTGACCTGTAGGGTCTCCCATATAGGGCCTCAAAATATGTAATATCAATGGTAGAGTGGTAGTTTTTTTGTAAGAAAACTTCACTAATGGTAGTTGATCCTACCAGATCCGGCTGAAATCCAACACACAAGGCCTCAACATATCCTCTAGCACCTGGATAGTGCACTCGGTTTTCCCATCGGCCTAGGGGTAAAAGGTTGTACTCATCCAAATTTGGGTCCCAAATTCCTCCTGTAGGACTCTCCACAGATGTTACATAAACTATTCATCATGATCAGATATTATCGTTGAGGGTAACCCATGAAGGCAGATGATTTCTTTTACATACAACTACCCTAAACTCTCCACCATACTTTTATCAATGATAGAAAGGAAGTGCACTGAATTTGTGAGTCAGTACACTATCACCCAAATGGATCTATGTCCCTTCTCTATTCATGGAAGCCCTATGATAAATTACATGGATATTTCATCCCATTTCCACTCCGGAATATCAAGAGGCAATAAAAAACCCACTAGGACCTAATTCTTAGCCTTCACCTGCTGACAGGTGAGGCATTGTGAGACGAACTCATCTCCACTTCATCTCATGTTATACCACTAAAACTATCGCTAAAGATCCCTTTATATCTTCTCAACACCATGATATATATCTAAGGGAGAAGTATGGAACTCCCACATCACCTCCTCTTACATCATGACAGGAACTGTTATTTACCCTCAGAATAAGATCTCATGATTCCCTCCTTCAAAATATCCATCTGGTGCGTCACCTGTGGATATTTGGTCATGAAAAACTTCATAGTAGATTTATCCTATTTGGGACTCTTTCAAACAATCAAGGAACATAGGATTTAGCACCATCAACTATAGGAAAATTGTACCCTCCTGCTCCACCAGGGTCAGCTATAAAGAAGCTAACTACTAAGAAGCTTCCCACACAAGGAAAGCTTGGAACTTCTTACTAAGGGAATCTGCTACAACATTTCCCTTTCATGGAGTATATACTATATCAAATTCGTAGTACTGTAGGTTCTCCAACTAGTGTCACTGCCTCTTTTTTAGGTCTCCCTTGGTGAAAATGGACATGAGGCTCCGGTGGTCTGACTAAACCACATAGAACTCTCCCAAAAGGTAGTGCCTCTACATCCTCAAGGATAAGACTATTGTTTCCATCTCTAGGTCATGATTCACATAGTTCTGCCTATGGGGTCTCAACTTCCTCGACTCGTATGTGATGAATTCCCATTGTTTCATTAGCACGCAACTGAGCCTAGCTCCTATGGAATTGTAATACACTACAAATTCAATGCCTTCCACTTGTAGTCTCCAAACTGGAGCACTCATCAGTCTCTACCTCAAATACTCAAAGGCCTTTTATCACTTCTCAGACTAAGTAAAAATTTATCTCTTCTATGTCATAGAGTTTAAAGGGTATGCAATCCTAGAGAAGACTACAACAAATCTCATGTAGTACCCTTCCAAACCAAGGAATCTTCGTACCTCAAACACATTATTTGGTGGATACCAAGAAAGAGCCTCTTAGATATTTGGTGGATCCATAGATAAACCTTTTTAATAAATTACATCCCTATAAAGTGAACTTATTTCATCTAGAACTATCACTTTGAGGATTTTTTTAAAGCTAGTGCTCTCGAAGTAAATCAAGAACCATCCTCAAGTACTCTTCATATTACTCCTCTAACACAGAGTAGATGAGTATGTCATTGATGAAGACAACAAAAAACTGGTACAATTAAGGCCGGAAGATATGGTTCATAAAAGCCATAAAGGTAGTGGGGACCTTTTTTACACCAAAGGGCATCACTAGGAACTCATAGTGCCCATAGCAACATCGAAAAGACAACTTCAAAATGTTAGCCTCGCAGACCCATAATTGGTGGTAGTTGGACCTGAGATCTATTTTAGAGAACCATATCTCACCTTGACACTATTCAAAGAGGTATTTGATCCTTGGAAAGGGGTACTTTTTCTTTATCATGGCCTGGTTCATGCAGTGATAATCCACGCAATGTTGTAAACTCTCATATGCCTTATTCACAAATAGAACTGAAGTTGCCCAGGGGGGGCACAATGGTCCTGATAAAACCATTCTTGCTAAGTTCCTCCAAATATAACCGTAGATCCTAGATCGTAGTGGGTACTATCTGATATACTACAAAATATATCAAAGCAGTCCCCTGTTTCAAATCAAAGCAAAAATATAGTTATTGTTTTAGAGATAGACCTAGAACATCTTCGGGGAAGAAGACATATAATCCTACACAACTAAAGGAACCCAAATTCTTGAATAGTCTATTGCACTAAGGGTTACACTCTCTAACTGGTGGGTATAAGGTTGTAGCCTCCTGGTAACAGCACCTAACTTCTCTGCTATGAGGTCTCTTTCACTGAGAAAGGATAACCTCATCCCATCAGTGCATAGGCATCTGACTAGTCTGCAGTGACAGTCAATCTAAGATCATACCATGGAAAGACAATACATTCCAAAGATGATGTCATAGGGTTCCATCATGATGACCAGTAGGTCCCACATGAACCTCTCTCCTCCAAGCGATAGCTCACACTACCGAAAGATGAAATACATAGAAGGAGAACTCCCTGAAGGGACCTCGAGATAGAGCTGATGTTCTAACACCTCTGCTGGGAGCTCCAACTCCCCTACCAGGAATAATGAGATAAAAGATTGAATGGATCCTATGTATACTAATACTGAAGAATGATTAGAATAAACACATAGTTTACCGCGTATTATCTAGTGATTTGTATGATCGTGTACATCCAAAGCATGCAGTTGTTCATAGCCCTGGCCAAAATCTCCCTAACACTGATGTGGGTCACCCAGTGGTGGTGGTGGAAGAACATCATAGCATCCTCTCCAAACTATAGCTCCTCTTCCCCCTTTACCATCACCGCCTCCTTAGGGACCACCTTATCCCTACCTTGGGGATCCCTGGTCGTGGTGTTATGTCTATCATGGTGGTCCACCCACTATCTTCTTGAGATGGTTATCACGACAGGTCGGTTAGTCTTGTGCCATGTGACATCGCTCGTCATAAGCATATAACCATCCCTCTCTGGGTTGACTCGGTGCTCTGTACTTCCCTAGTGCTTCCTGACCACATGCTCGAGTCTGGTCATGGGGAAGCCTCCTACATCAAGATCATGTCAACTAATATATGCTAAATGTCATAGATGTCTTATATTTGAAGTGTTCACTACCATTATCAAATAACTGATGGTCCTCATACATAAATATTTCCATCACTAGTTCCTACTCTATCACCCTGGCATATGTGGGGATGCCCAAGGGTACTATGCTAGCATGGATCTCTCTGTGGAGTCCCTGCTTGAACTTCTATGCCCAGAAGTAGCTATCATGGATCATGTCCAGTGAGTACGTAGCTAGGTATGTGAACCTATCCAAGTACTCTTCCACTAACATCCCTCCATGCTTAAGCTCCAGAAGCTCTTGAATCTGAATGGATCATAAGCAGGAGGGGTATTACTCTTCTCAGAATAGATGCTAAAACTAATCCCATGATAGTTCTAACTCATCATGCATCTAAGTAACCAAACTCCACCAACATCCAGTCGCCCCATGGAAAATACTAGCTTCCAATTCCACCTTCTGATCTTTCAGTGTCTGGATAAGCCTAAAAACACATATCACTAACTCCATCCAATCCTCTACTACCTAAGGATCTAGATCACCATAGAACCTCAGCGGTCTCTGGTGCTGGAACTTGCAGAGTGTGCTCAGCCTGTGCTCATCCTCATTCTACTCTACTGGGACTATCTATATCTCAATAGGTGGAGGTGATTCTACTTGTCCACCTGGAGGAAGGGGATCGCATCATGGACACAGAAGTGATGCCTCATTTCTTACAGGTTTGTTCTCATGAACCATAGATGGTATCCTAGATGGATGTCATTGTGGAGGCATCCTAAAAGTTATCAAGGAGCACCACAGTTAGATGATCATTTATATATAATGATAATAACAATGGGGAGATGGATCATCAAGGAAAGTTAAAGACTCAATCCAATATGATACATGTACCATTGTTCCCTACAATAAGTGTCTCATCATACTGAGTCAACAAGTGGGTAATCAGGGTCCCAGTGAATGGATATGTCATCTTCCCACACCATCATTGGACTCCCTAGCCTAAGATCCACTCTTGTGATACTTTAGCATTTTTACCCTAAACCCAACCAAAACCTTTTTATGGAAACATCCGAACAACATCCCAAGGGTCAAACCACCTTTAATACCAATCTTTCATGACCCGAACCATGTCTGGGCTCGAGCCGAAACTACCCCGAGCCCACCTACATAATCCAAAGGTTAGAGATAATCATTGAAGGCACAAAAAACTCGTGGAGGCCTTTTCATAAGTACCTATACACACAAACACATCCAACTCAATTAAAAAGTGCAAATGAAAAGAAATAAAAGATAAAACACTGCTATAAAAGGAAACCAAACATACATTAACCTCTATTCATCACAAGTACAAAAATTTAAACTAAAAGGGAAAGGGTAAAAATACACACCCAAATAGAAAAGTGTCCCAACCTGTGTAAGGACTCATGTTTTTCTGGACTGCAGTTTTGAGCAGAAATTTGGATTTTTGCTACCACATACTTGTAAAGGGGTAAAATGGTCTTTTTACTCTGGAATATGATATCGAATAATTTTTTTAACCACTTTTTTGGTCTCAAAATAGAGGTTTTACTCTAGGATAGGAGTTTGATGAAAATATGAGATGTTCTAATTTTAGCAGAATATTTAATATTTAATATTATTAAATTATTTGTGTATGTTCGTTCGGATATAACACTTAAATAGAACATTGTATTGTGATTCTATCTTTTTCTTTGAGTCCATAACTAATATTTTATCCTAGTCAAGGTATAAACATGATTTGGGCATTGGGGTTGACCCGATCCCCTTTTTCTTCCTTTTCTTTTCATTTTCTTTCCTTTCTTTTCTCTTCCTTCCTCATCCTTCTTGCGCACACCTCTTCTGAAAATCCTCTTATTCCATTCAACCGAGAGAAAATGGGAAGTTATAAAGAGATATAGACAGAGAGGGAATGAAATATAGGTACCGTTGTGAAGCCCTCGACATTTTGAGTCGACATATGGCGATTGTGGATGGTGAAATCAAACGAAGCTTAGGTGGTTTCCTCCCAAAGGTAGTCTAGTTTATGTTTTTGTTGTATATCCCCATTAAATTGGTTTTTTTAAGTTTTTATAGCCATATATTTCTTTCTTGAGGCCTCTCGAGGCCCGATCTATTGTTTCAGGGGTGAAAACAAGTGTTTCGGGTGATCTAAGGGTTTTCCTATCGGGAAACCCAGGTTACACAGAGTGTTTTCCAGGGGAACAGACCATATGTTCTTTCCATTTGGGGAAGAATAAGTTTTCTTAAGTAAATTTCATGTACTCTGAGTACACGTCATGTGGTGGTACATGGTCGTGTGTCTGGCTGTGTGAAAAAGAACATGGTTTTTTGGTTTTTAAACAGTACATACGATGTACTTTGAAGTAAACATCATGTACTTTTACACAGAAATACCCCATGTTGTTTTGGACATGTATATGTACATAGCCATGGGAGGGATAAGAGTACACACCCTGTACTCTAAAGTATACACCATGTACTTTTTCCATCATAGATTTTTGGGGTATTTTGTGTCCTAGAAGTCATAATTGGACATGTGAGTAGTCCATTATGAGCGTTTTTTAACATAGATAACAATGGTGTAATCCTCTTGAAATTTAGAGGTCATATAATTTTTTTTGGGGTGTTTCTATATAAATTTATAGTTTCTTCATCAAGATATCGAGTTCATCTGTCACCATAGAGTGAGGCTTGGATGATAGGTTGGGTGTTCGGACCAACCTAGTTGAGAAATTTGATCTAATATGAGTTGTGAGCTATCTCTAGTGACCTACGCTTTATAGCATGTTCCCCTTATGAAATGTTCCCTTCTATCCTATGAGGCCATGAGGCTAGATACATCTAAGGATCCGTTGAGGGGTGCCTTTGCTTATGTGCTGACCAAGGGATTCCCTTGTAGGATCTCTCTCATATTTTCCTTTAAGTGGATTCCCATTGTCGGAATGCCTTGTACAGGCTCTTTGGGATGTTTAATTACCTACCCTGAGTGATACATGGATACTCATTTTAGTAATGCCTTGTACAGACTTAGTGGCTTGTTGAATGTAATTAAACCTTGAGTGAATCATGGATCCAATTGAGGTATTCCATGGATGGGCTCATTGGTTGGATATTTTTGTACCCTGAGTGATACATGGATCTAGTTTAGGGATGCCTTGGATGGGCACAATGGGTGATAGACTTATGTACCCTAAGTGATACTTGGATCCAGTTGAGGGATGCCTTGTATGGGCTTAGTGGGTTGATGACTCCTACGCCTTGAGTGATATTTTGATTCCCATGTAGGAATTCCTTGGATGGGATAATAGGATAGATGTTATATGATCAAAATTATTATGTTCTTTGAGATCAGTTATGGGAATCCAGGGGCGTAGCATGTCATCTCACCAGATGTCCAGATGTTTTTCCTGGAATCGTTCTTCATAGGATTTGTTGTCGGTATATGGAATCCTTCCTTACAGGATTGATCGTCGGTATATTTTATCCTTCTTTATAGGATTGACCGTCAGTATAAGGTATCCTTGTTCAGTGATTGGAAGCAAGTATGAGTGAACCCAGGTGTAGAACGACCATCCCCTGTTGTGACATAAATTTCTCAGAGATATAATTCCAGCATTGGCTAAAGTAAGTTCATGTCGATGGGATTACAGACCTAGATATAGACTTAATGGTACATAGATTGAGTGGCACGACATCCATCCCAATTCCTTACACAGGATGCCTAGGCAATTAGGATTATGGATCCATGGATTGACTACTGATATGGTTTCTTTTTGTTTGATTCACATACTCATGAATATTCATATTTATATATATGTGTATAGGTATGGGACTATACATGTATACGTATATAGATATGGACATCCATGGTGTCACTTGCCCAGTTGATAGGGATTACAGACCCTGGGTTCAACTGTGGTTGCATGTTTGGTTTTATATTCCTTTTTGGTTGTGTTTCAACTAGAATGAGCATGTTGCTTTTGCATACACTTTAGCAGCACAGTTACAGGTTGCTTGTCGGGGTGGCCTACTGAGATTCTTTCTCACCCTTACATGTGCACCTAAGTGTATGTTTAGACCTTATGTCTTTTTTTAAGGTTGATCATGAGTTTCATGGTGGATAGGGATAGGGCCTAATGTTCCATGATCGAGCGGAGCTGCTCAAATGGTTATACTAATTGGGCTGGTGCAGTTCGACAATGTTTGGAGATCGGGTATGTGAGTTGGATTAGAGTTAGTAGTATAACCCTATACTTTTACTTTAAATTTCATTTATACTTGTATCTGTATGTTCGTCCTAGTGAGTGACTAGTTTTTTATTGTATTACATAGGTTTTCAGGCTTTTACAGCATTTTTCTATTACATCTTGTTCTATTTCAGTTTTTTATTGCTTCCTCAATCTGTTTACTTTTAGTTGTGTATGGTACTTGGATATTTCTGATATTTTCTTACTCTAATATGGGGTAATAGTCTCCCCACTATCACCTCCTAGGCCCTAACTACTTTTTGGAATCCTCTGGAATACGGGAAGGCATGCTTGAGGCCTTGTGGCGAACTGGCTAAGAGCACCGGTTTAGTGGCTTCCAGGTTGGGATGTTACAAAGTGGTATCAGATGAGTTTTCTTTTCTTGGTCTTTACTATTTGGGATATGGTATATAAGATTATTATAAATTTGTCATAACATGTGAGGGATATCCTACTGGTGCGTCGAGAACACATGTTCCTGTAAGAAGTATGGGTTTCCAGGGTTTGGGATTTTCGTTCTGATTTGTTATGTTATAGTTGTATATGATTTCTCCTTGAGTGATGCACATTTTGTGTGGATGTTATGATGTACTGTGGATCTATGAATCTTGGTCATTGGTAAGACACCAAGGATTGTTTTTTACTCTTGTTCAATAAGGGAAAGGGTCGTCTCATGCATCATACTAGGCACATAGTATTCACAGCATATATTCCTGCTAGTTTGTGTTTTTACTAATGATTGAGACCTTTTGGTATACTTACACATACTTTTTAATCTGATGGTAGGATATATGGATCTAAATTGGGGAATTAATGTTGATAGGTTGACGACTCAGTCCTCATGCACCTCTTATGCAGTGACCTAGTAGGTCGATATGGCATGTGATGCCTTTTTATTGAACCCCTTGTTAGTTTTTGTTTCTCAAGTCTATAGTTATCTACTTGGATCTCTTGGTATGATGTAAATGGATACCAATACTTTTCTTTTAAATCGTAACTTCATGGGTTATTTCTATATATGGATACCTGATGAGTATTAGTTTAGCTTTTATCTTCTGCATTGGTTGTGACCTTCAAGGAGCAGTTCCTTATAAGGATGCTCAGAAAGGATCAGGACCTTTATAGGTTATGTTTTAGTTTTGACCCTCATTAGAAGTTGTGATCTTACCTTCTTTTCAGAGGTTTGAATCGTTTGGGCTAGGTGGTTAGACATTGTAATCCAGTTGTGAGGATTTTTCTATAGGGCTAAGTGGAAGACCTAGAGACCCTTAGTTTTGACTCAAACCCTTGTAGGTCTATGTTTGTTCTATTCTAGGGAAACTTGTGTGAGAGAGGTCAGCCCATGTTTTCTGATGCATTTTTGGTGGGGAGCTTTTTTTGCACTCTTTTTGTGATAGAGGCATGTTAGGTGATCAAGTTTGTGTTATAAGAATATTGATGTATTCAACTTTTGATTGAGGTATCTTGGGTTCTTGGTTTTTGATATTGGATTCAATGGGAAGGACTGTTTGAGAGCCTGGATTGGTCGACCAGTGTTTCCTCCGTTACTAACGTAGTCGGATCATGGGTAGATTCTCTTTAATGTAATGATGTCGTGTGTGAAAGCCGGGTGTTTAAGGATACACACAAGTTTTGTGTGGTATCATTTGAATCTAAATCAGTGAGTGTCCAGGTACAAGATGAGGACCGATGTTTTAATACTTGTAGTGATTTTGGACCCTAGAATTTGTGTTAGAATGTCCCTCCATAGAAGAGTTGACATCGTGAAATGTTGGGGTACCATGACGCGGTTGAACTGTGGCTAAATTCTGGTCAGGTTTTGGAAGGATGTTAGTGTGGATCGGAGGGATCTATAAACTCCCTTTTTTATAATCTTAGTGTACTTCTATTTGGATATGATCAAGTTTAATCTTGATTCATCTTGAGTATATTTATAGATTGTCGGCCCTACGCCAAGATCCTTTCCTTTTTCTTTCTTAGTTTCCTTCCCTGTTGAAGAGGGAACATGTTATGGTTGCGCTCTAGGATCGGTTTAAGGTAATACATGTGGTGGGGAGTACACTAGTAGTTGTTTGAGGGAGGTGACCCTCATTCTTACTTCAACTTTGGTGTTTGTCATGAGCTTTTGATCTTGTAATTTTCTTTTGAGATGACGATAGGGGTATTATTTTGGTGGGGAGTACCATATTGGTCGTAGTTAAATATATTCGGTGTAGAAGGTAGTTGTTAACTCTATATGGTTGGTCATTGTACAGTCCAAATAGCTTGGTTGTGTAGATGTTCAAGTTGGGATCATGGATACTATTCTTTTCCCCAAACTTCACGGGGACGAGAAGGTTTATGGCGGGAGTTTGTAAAGACTCATGTTTTTTCAAACTTCATTTTTTAGAAGAAATTATAATTTTTTCTATCACATACTTATAAAGGGGTGAAATGGTATTTTCCCCTAGCAGATGATCTCATAAAATTTGTATGACCACTCTGTTGGTCCCATAATACTGCGTTTACCCTAGGACAAGAGTTTGGTGGAAATTTGAGCTATTCGAATTTTAGTGGAATATTTAATATTTAATATTATTAAATTAAATATTAAATTATTATTGCAGGTTCATTCAGCCATAACACTTAAACAGAGCATCGTATTGAGATTCTATCTGCACTTTTGATTCTGTAATGGGTATTTTATCCTAGTCAAGGCATAAACATGAGTCGGGCATCAGGGCTGACCTGAGCCCCTTTTTCTTATTTTTCTTTTCTTTTTCTTTTATTTATTTTCTCTTCCTTCATCTTCATTATTTTGAATTCCTCTCTTCTGTCTCCTCCTACGCTGTTTGACTAAGAGAACTGGGAAGGGAGAAATAGAGAGAGGGAAGGGAAGAGAGGTACCATTGAGAAGCCCTTGACACGCTAAGTCCACATATGGAAATCATGGATGGTGAAATCAAATGAAGCTTCAGCAGTTTCTGCCCAAAGGTAGGTCGGTTTATGTTTTTACCATATATCCCCTTTAAATTGGTTGTTTTAAGTTTTTATATCCATATATTTATTTCTTGTGGCCTCTTGAGTCCCAATCTATTATTTCAGGGGTGAAAATGGGTGTTTCAACCGATCTGAGGGCTTTCCCATTGGGAAACCCAGGTTACACAGTGTGTGTTCTAGGGGAAAACATTGTGTGTTCTTATCGTTTGGGGAATAAGAAGTTTTATTAAGTACATGTTCTATAATTTGAGTACACATAGTGGGGTGGTACATTTCCATGTGTCTGGCCGTGTGAAAAAGAACATGGGTTTTTGGCTTTTTAATAGTACACGTCATGTATATTGAAGTACACATTGTGTACTTTTACATAGTCCAAATAAATTTTTATTTTTATTTTCAAAAAGACCGCTTTGAGGTGAGCGGTAACCAGAACATTAGTCAAAACCATACAGCAGGATTCCACAGCGGTGAACCAAATTAAAAATTCAAAATACACACACAAAATGAGGAGATCACTTTTGGGATATGATCGCATCAGTCGAAGTCACAGTGATGTCCATCAAGATCATCGTCCATCATTGTCATCGTACCTCGTCGTCATTGTCACTGAAAAATCACCATGTCGTCATCGTCGCCAGTTCCTTACCGCATCAGAAAGCCAGAGGCAACCGGTCACTAGAACCAACGTCACCACCAAGAAACCAGACGTCGTGCGCAAACACACCAAACATCCGAGGAAGGGACTCATTCCCCGGAGAACCCATAACTGCCTGAAAGCCACCTCCCAAAACTCCGACGATCCACCGCCCCCGACTGAACTGGAGAGGAGAAATGGAACTCGGGCCAGGGAAGTGTTAAAGAAGCATAAGGTTCCAGAGGAAATATCCTTTCTCCATGAACAAAACTAGCAGATCAAAAAACCATAGCAAAGAGTAAACCGCAAACTACGCCATCTGAGAAGAGACTTAACAAACGAACAAGAAACCCATAACTAGAAGAAACGCATAACCAGAAATAGAAACAAAGGAGTCTAAATTTGAACTAAAGCCATGAAAGGAACCGGAGATTATAACCATAAAAAGAAACCCCAAACAGATTGAGAAAAACCGAAGAAGAAATCCGGAGAAACGAAGAACCCCGTGTTTCCCTAACTCCCACTGCCCCAATCCCAAACCCATCTAAGGAAACAAAACTCCCAACCAAGATGGGGTTGTGTGTGTCAGGTCAGATCAGTAGAGCAGGGGTGGAAGGGGAGAAAGCGAGGTAACTCCATAGAGCTATAAGAGAAAGAACCTGTAAATAAGGAAGTCAAAGAAGTCGTAAGAAGGACCCATCACTGCTGAGAAGATAAAAATACCCGAGGAAGGAAATGTCGAATCCGAAATGGAGGCTTGAGTGAGGAAACCCTAAAAAGAGGAAAAAAGAAGAAGCCATAGGAGGAGAATCCCATCTCCGCCGGGGAGAACATGAAACCCTAAATAGAGGGAAGCCAAGACGAGGTCTGAAGCTGAGAGCGATATCCAGGAGAATGGGGTGCCATCCATGTACTTTTACATAGGAAAATCGCATTTTTTGGCTATGTATATGTACACAACTTAGGGGAGGAATAAGAGTACACACTATGTACTCTAAACTACACACCATATTCTTTTTCTAGATTAGAGTTTTGGGGTATTCTGTGTCTTGGAAGTCAGAATTGGGCATGTGAGTATTCTATTAAAAGTGTTTTTTCACGTAGATCACAATGGTAGAATAATATTGATACTTATTGGTCATATAAATGTTTTTTTGGGATTTCTACATAAATTTATAGGTTCTTCCTCCAGATATCAGGTTCAGTTGTCACTTGAGAGTGGGACTTGGATGATAGATTGGGTGTTCGGGCCAACCTAGTTGAGACCTTTGATCTGAGATGAGATATGATCTATATCTAGTGACCTATGATTTTGATCATGTTCTCCTTTTTAGACATGCCCTTATTTACTATGAGGCCATGATATCGGATGCTTTTAAGGATCCGCTGAGGTATGCCTTTGCTTATGTGCTAACCTAGGGATTCCCTTGTAGGATCTCTCTCATGTTTTTCTTTGAGAGGATTCCTATTTTAGGAATGCCTTGGATGGGATATTTGGGATGTTATTTATGTACCTTGAGTGATACATGGATTCCCATTGTAGGAATTCCTTGTATGGGCTTAGTGATTTGTTGAATGTAATTAAACCTTGAGTGAATCGTGGATCCAGTTGAGGGATTCCATGGATGGGCTCATTGGTTGGATATTTTTATACCATGAGTGATACGTAGATCCAGTTGAGGGATGAATTGGATGGACTCAATGGGTGATAAAGTTATGTACCCTAAGTTATACTTGGATCCAGTTGAGGGATTCCTTGGATGAGCTCAGTGGGTTGATGACTCTAACACCTTGAGTGATATTTGGATTCCTGTGTAGGAATCCCTTAGACAGGCTCATAGGATGGATGTTATATGATCAGAATGATTAAATTCTTCCATATCAGTTATGGGACTCCATGGGTGTAGCATGGCATCTCACCAGATGTTTGGATGTTTTTCTTGTAATCTTTTTTCACATGATTGATCGTCAATATATGGTACCCTTCCTTATAGGATTGACCATCGATATATAGTATACTTTTTTATAGGATTGAACATAGGTATACGGTATCCATATTCAGTGATTGGAGGTGAGTATGAGTGAACCCAGGTGTAGGAAGAGCACCTCCCTATGGGGATGTAGCTTTATCATAGATATAATTCCGACATTAGTATAAGAAGGTAAATGTTGATGGTATTATGGACCCAGAGATCAACTTAATGGTACACAGCTTGAGTGGAATGACGTCCATCTCAATACCCTGCATAGGATGTCCAGGAGATTAGGATTATGGACCCAAGGATCAACTATTGATGTGGTTTCTTGTTGTTTTATTCACATACTCATGAATATTCATATTTATGTATATATGTATAGGTATGGGACTATGCATGTATATAGATATGACATCCATGGTGGTACTTGCCTAGTTTGAAGGGATTATAGACCATGGGTTTGACTATGGTTTCATGTTTGGTTTTATCTTCCTTTTTTGTTATGTTTTAGCAAGGCTGAGCACATTTCTTTTGCATACACTTTAGCAACATAGTTACAGGTTTCTTGTCGAGGTGGCCTACTAAGATTCTTTCTCACCCCTACACGTGCACCTCAGTGTATGTGTAGACCTTATGTCTGGTTTTTAGGTTGATCACAAGTTACATGGTGGATAGGGATGAGGCCTAGTGTTGCGTGATCAATCAGAGCTGCTCGAGTGGTTATACTAATCTATTTGGTGTATTTTTACAGTGTCTAGAGATCGGGTATGTGAGTTGGATCGAAGTTAGTAGTAGAGACCTATACTTTTACTTTCAGTTTCTTTTGTACCTGTATCTGTATGGTTGGCCTAGTGGATGACCCATTTTGTATTTTATTACATAGATATTCATGATTTTGTTTCATTTTACTATTACATATTGTTCTATTTCAATTGTTTATTTTTTCTGCACCCTGTTTAATTTCCGTTATGTATGATACTTGGCTATTTATAATATTTTCTTACTCTGATATGAGGGCATAGTATCCCCACTATCACCTTCTAGGCCCTCACTGCTATTCGGTAGCCTCTGGAATATGGGGAGGTGTGCTTGAGATATTATGGAGAACTAGATCAGAGCACCAGTTTAGTGGATTTCGGGTCGGGACATTACAACCTGATAGAAAACTGGAAAAGTAAAATAGCTAAGAGATCCTCGTTCCTTGAATCCTAGTTTATAACCATCATACATGGTCTAAGAACATGTATCCATGCGCTCCTCTGAAGTCCTTATCAAACATGTAGATCGTCTATATAATTCATGATACGTGCAGGTAAATCCCATGTAGGGGTGAGTATAAACATACCTAGTAGGACGCCCTAAAATGATGATGGGGGTAGTAAGAGATACACTGAATAAGAAAGTAGTATATAGAACAAAGTATAGTAAAAGAGTGTAGCTCAACTCAATAAGAGAGTGAAGTAAAATCATCCAAAATGCAAGGAGCTAGAAATGGGGAGAAGATAAACTTCTTATTGGTTCTTCTCTACCTATAGTAGGAGAGTAAACTCATCCAACCATGAGAATCTAGACACAGAAAGCACAAGGAATGCCCTGTGTTTCTTCGCCTCTCCTGGAAGGAGAGTAACCAAAACCGAAGGAGGGTGTACAGAAATGATATATATATATATATATATGCTCATTCAAAGAATCTAAAACAAGAGAGTAAGTGGATCTCAATCTCACAGCTCAACCTAAGAAAATAGTTGCCAATAATTTCATAAGTATCCACCAACGATGCCCAATATCCCTCAAATTTTCCCTAAACATCCATGTCAAAGGGACTCAAATCACCAAACCTTGATACTATCTACTTAGGGTGGAACTTAATCAACCACATGGTTTTAGGTCTCATTATAAGGACACCTCTCGGTGGGGAAAGCATCCCTTTTCCTTGAGAGTCTAAAGGTACACCAAGACGTGTCTCATCACTGTATTGCATAGTCAAGGGGGAACAAACTCAAGGTAGAGGAATCATTCCCTATTATATAAGGGGTATTCCAATCTAATAGTAGTCATAGAGAACCCACACCCTGGTGCGTTAGGGGGATTCCACTCTATTCATCAGGGATCTGCACCCTAGTGCGTTAGGGGGATCAACACCGAGGAGTTGATGGGGACCCACTGCCTAGCCCTTCTAAAGGGTAATATACTAGAGGGAACTTACCAGAAAGTAGTTACTAAGGATCCATGGCCTAGTGTATCAGGGGTATCCCACTTTATTCATTGGGGATCTGTTCCATAGTACATTAGGGGGATCAACACCTAGAAAAAATCCTCTGATAATCTGCTTGAACGATGCCCGATCACTGCTAGATCACTGACATGGATTATTTTAAAACTCATCAAAAGGATATTACAATAATATTCCTTTAATTTTTACACATTTAATTACATCACAACTAATTCCCCACACATTCAAATGGATCACACCATTGCGATCCTTGTGGAAACACATGCAAGATAGAATATTTATTCACCCTGATCGTACATCTGATGAAAAAACGTATCTCGCTACAATACGCTTGAATGGAATCTCATGGGGCCCATGCCTTGATCCCAAAATAAATTGCATAGATCACACCATTTCAATTCTCAGGGAAAAACATACAGGGTCAACTATTCATTCATCCAAATGGACACCTGATGAAAAGGTTGTATTTCACCATAATACGCCCAAACCGGGATTCATGGGGCATGCACCACATTTTAGGTTTAAACACTCCAAATTGTTCTTGAAGAGTCTATCTAGATTTCGTGGTCATAAAACCTCTAACGATGTTTCAATTGGACATCGTATGCAGGGGTTACAACCGATACAATATTTCTCAATAATAATAATTATATTATTATTATTAAACTTAGGAATTTTATGCAACCGAACCACGAATAAAAATCTTAAAATTCCCAAACTGGCCTCAAGTGTTTCATATTAATAAGAGGATCATGTTTTAAGAGATGAAACCTAGAATGGATACTCTATTTTGGAGTTATGTAAATTTTAGTATGCAGCCTGAAGGCCTGTCTAGCCTGCTTGGCCCGGTCTGGCCTGCTCGGCTTGGCTCGACCCGCTTCAACCTATCCCATTCTAGCCTATTGTTCCTATTCCTTGGTCGATGGCCCTCAGTCTTCTTTGATCTAGAATATCCCTCTAGCCCTCAGCCGCTCTAACTGCTGGCCCCATTGTCCCTCGGCCTCTCTGTCATAATTGTGTCAACGCAGTAACCCATGAAAACTGCAGCCCCTATCGGTGCTCGGTCTCACCCTATGACATTTCACCTATCCTCCTCCATTCCCTAGACTCCTACCTTTTCTTCTATATCCTCTTACTACTTCTCATTTTCCCACTCCACATGCCCCCATGGTCGCTCGCTAGCCGCCACCCCCCCCCCCCCCCCCACACACACGCCTGGCCTCTGTTTCCTGAACCCGTAGCCAGCACGGTGCCGTCGTGCACCGCCGCTAGCCATCGTTGTCAAATGATATCCAAAGGTCCCTTCCACAGACCACTGGACCTCCTCCATTAGCCTAAAAATTATAACGATCACATTTTTAGAAACCTCAGGTTGATACTTTCACAAATTCATGGTTCACTCGATGTTTTGACATAGAAAAAATTAATGAAAATGAATGGTGAAGAACAGTTGAATAATGTGACAAAAGGGGATTCAAAATGAGAATCGAACAATGTCCATGTTCATTTGGCCATCTTCTTGATGTTCAATGTAGTGAATTTGATGAATAATTCAAAAATAACTTAGGAATTGAAATTGAGGGTGTGAAAATTAATAAGAATCTTGCCTCGATTCATTCGTCATTGAGAAACACACCGGCCAAATCCATCGTTGATTAATTGGAGGAGGGAGAGAAGGAATATCATTGGTGGTGGAAGGAGGAATAGGAAACCCTAACCCAGAATTCATAAACATATATTTATAGGTTTTAACTAGGTGTAGGGTAAACCTCTTAACTATACCCACCAATGGTCGTAGGATTCAAACCTCCTACGCCCTCTCATTTTTGGTTGTTCTTAGGTAAAAAACCTCATTACGAACTCAATGAAGGTCTTGGATTTCCAATATGAGTCCCGATTAGAAATTTATTTGATATGAAATCAGAGATAAAATAAATAATTTTAATTATTTTATTGACGATTAGGCCCCCTAGTGGCTTTTTTTAGAGAAGTGTCGTGCTGAAAAAAGTTATGTCCCGCCTAGGGTAAACACCACATTTCATACTCAATCGTGCTCTCAGATCTCTGATCTGGGCTACCATTTAAGATTTATCTTTTTTCCTTTATATGCGTAGTATAAAATATACTTAATATTTTTATTAAAATTAATTATGGGCACATCGGGCCTCAGAATCACACACCGTCTTAGCGCCTAACTCTGGAAATATATATAGAAATATTTCAAAGTCTTATAAAGAAACAATTGGGTATCTATACCTCCATACTCTCCCTCATTCTTCTTTTTCCTCTTTCTCACTGATTTCGACATTTATTTAGTTTAGGTATAAAATGTATATTTCATCAGAGGATGGTTAAATCATCCATTTTTTATGAGTCTTTCATGAAGCTTGGCTAAAGGACATCCTGAGATGATTTCCACCTATATTCATTCATCATTTTGGAGAAGGTATGTTAGGCCTCCAATTTATTTTTAGTTTTTCCTTAAATTAAATAAATCATTTCATTGAAATTTTTAATTAGGTATTTTTCTTGGAATGATATTAGGGTTCCACTAAAGAACTTTCATGGGTTGTTGGTTAGGGTTCTGGTGTGACAAGGACATTGGAGAGTATCTCTATGGCTATGAATTTTTATAATTTAATTGTTAAATTAATTTTTATGGATTCTTTGGCTTGAGTTAGGATCCTGGGATGTGGTTCAATCTTGGGTGAGCTTGGAAGAGGCTTGGTGAGCCTAGGTGTGGATTTTGGGCTAAGAATTTAATTGGATTCTAAATTGTTAGGTGGTATTTCATACCTACCCTATTGTATTCTTCAATTTGTTATGTTGTGTGTGGTATGAGGTCACACCACTATGATGTTTCACCTATTAAGTTAAAAAAACTAATTAATTAAATTAATTGAAATTATTAATTAAAATGAATTATTCCCTTACCCAAAATACCCTAGATTAATATGCACCAAGTGCCAAGGCCCTCATGGACCTTGGGCACTATCTAGTTTTCCATGAATACTGATGGTTAAGTCCTTGATTATTATGTTATGCCTTGTGATATTTGGACCCTGAGGGGAATACACTAGATGTTAATTTTGTGTGGACATAGCAGTAAGATCCCTTATAGACCTTCATGTAGAGGTTGGATATGAGATGGGTTGAATGGTCTAGAGGTCTTCCATGTGAGACCTAAGAGATTCCCTTGATACTTCGGGCAAGTGAGATGAGAATTTAGTGTTCTTTCCCCACTGAGACATAGTAACCTGGGTGGGTAGACCCTAATGATATGGGAGGATAGGTCAGGTATTTAGATTGAACTAGGATGACTTGGAAAGGGTTGTGATTAATAACATCTCACTTGTGGGTTTTTTCCATGAGGAAAGTGAGGCTTCAATGATTTTATGACTAATTCAATTGAATTTATTCCATGTGAGTGATGGGTGTTGACATGAGATACATACTAAAGGTAAGAGGACCCATATGATGTGTCCAAGCTTGATGTGACCTTGGGGACCCCGGTGGGTTCCCCAGTGACATGGGGACCCTAATGAGAGGGAATATACTAGAATGGGTGTTGATGATCATGGGTTTCACCTTAGAACATATATTGATGGTGTGGTAATTATATGGTTGTAGTGTCCATTTAAGGTTCAGACCTTGAGAGTCTAGGATTATCATACGAGATGGGATTAAGAAGATGGCCATCCCTGATGAGATGTCACAAGAGGGATTGTTTACCTCTAAGATTTATTTACATACATCGGATTCCTTGGATGATCTTTGTGGATCTAACCTTCGTGCTTGATGACTATGGAATGCTTGAGATTACCTCATGAAGTTTGGTAATGATTACTAATATTTTGAACACTAATAGTGATATACCTTGGATTTAGATATGATTCCTGGTACATAGGAACACCAAAGTTGATACTTCTTTATTTTGAAGAGGACGTCTAATGACTATGTAACAGCCAAGATTACCTCCTAGGGTTTAGGGATGATTCCTGATATTATTGATCACCTAGGATTACCTCTTAGGGATCGGCTTTTATCCTTCTACTATGGGATGCCTTGTAGATTTTCTTTGGATCCAAAAGTTATTCCATATAATATAGACCACCCAATATGATCTCCTAGGGGTTGGAATATTCATATTATTTAGTTGGAACTATATTTTAACGTGTTAGAGACACCCAGACATTGGACGAAGCAGGTATGGTCGATTGGGGTCGTGGTTCTGAGGATCTATAGTGGTGTATTTATTTATTTAAACAATATTTTATCTATTCATATCATGTCACATGCACATATCACTACATTTTTTGTTATGTATGGGGCCACATTGATGGTACCCTTTTTAATTGTGTACTCACACCTTACTTAGGCAGCCACTTCACCTGGGTACCTAAGTATACCTCACTTATTGTAGGTTAAGGTTAGTCTAAGTTCAATATTGATCAATCGGGATATATCATGTATGAATATGGAGCTTGGTATGAGGTAAGGATCAAAGTTAAAGTTAAAGATTTTTATTTTACTTCTTTAGTTTGTTCTTCATATGAGATCAGCCTAGATGGTGATTAGTATGTGTACCTTTATGAATGATTCTCATTTATTTATAGCATGTTCAATTATTTTTCATGCCTATTTACTCTGAAATGTGTGATGTTTAGCTATTTATTTATAATTTTTCACTCTGATATGGGGTAGAGTCTCCCTAAGATACTAACTTAGACCCTCATTGCTAGTCATCAACCTCTCGAATATGAGGAAGTGTTCCTATGATCATGTGGCATACTAGGTCGGGGTACCAGTTGAGTGGCCTATGACCTGGGAGGTTAAAAAGTGGTATCATAGGTGTTTTTATTTGTGTTAATATTTAGGATATGATAGATAGGTGACATGGGAATGTGTTATGGATTGTGATTTACCTAAGAATGGTGTGTCATGAAAACAATTTCTAATGGAAAATATCTGTTTCTAGGGCTTGGGATTATTGTTCCTAGAATATTCCATCAAAGTTATCTAATTTTTATCTTGGTTGATACATGTGGAGTTTTATAGATTTGTGATGTATTATAGATTTTTGGATATTGTATCATTGTTTCAAGAGGAATATCATGCATCATGGTTATGAACATAGGATTCATATGATATATAGAACTTTTGGTATGATTTTAAACACTAATGACTGAGGTTCAACTATTTAAATTGTCAAAAATAGAATATACAATGTTTTCCTTTATAATTTATTAGTGGAATTATAATTAGTTGTACCACCTTGTATATATATTTATCTTCTTTTTATGTAGGTAATGTGGATCTACAATGATTTTATTGATGGTGGGGATGAAGATATATTCCCTTGAACATAGAAGGTGTAGTGGACCTAGTAGGTTAGAAGGGCACATGATTCCATAGTGAGAAACCCCTAATGGGTCATTATTATTCAGGTATAGTTACTTCAATTTTCAGTAACAACATATATGGTGTTTCTTTGTATAGTTTAGAATGGAACTCTACTTAACTGAACTGTGTGATAGTGTGGATCATCATAGGGAAATGTTGGATGTGTTTGTATTCTAATGTGATGTGACCAGATCCTCTATGGGGTATTTTGATGTGTAGATGCTTGAGAGGGTGGATTCCCTTAGACTGGGTTAGTACAAGAACATTATGCCTTATAATTATACCCCATCTAGGTTGTTATCCAATAGGTTAATTTATTTAAAATTCCAATAATAAGCTATATAGTGTTTTCTCATATAGCTTGGAATGGTATTATATCTAAAAAAACCCATGTTTATGGTTCTTTGACACATATCAGTTAGGTCAATGCTGTTATTTATAAAAATGATGACTTATAAGTTTTTAATTATTAAGGGAGTGGTCTCATAGGTGGATAATCAGTGAGAATCAATTCCATAGTTGGGTGATAACATGGCACAATGAGTCTAATCATTGTATTGGTATGAGATCATTGAGTGGGTGGGTGGGAATGTTAGATTTCTTGGTTTATTTTATATAGGATAATGGATGATGTCCCATGGGATGTGACCTAACTTTTGGACAAGGTGAGGAGACTTAGATACCCTTAAATTCAACTCAGACTTTACTGAGTCAATTCCTAGTGTTTTACAAGGGAAACCCACAAGAAGGGTAAGCCTAATAATGTAAACACCCTTAAAGGGTTTTGAGAAAAAAGAATTTTGGATTCCTTGGGTGTCTTGTTAGGAAAGCACCTTGTGTGCTTATGATTTTTGTATTGAGCTAATTTTTTGAGTGAAGGACTAGTTGAGCACCAATCTATATTTACCCAAGATGTGATTTAAAATCATGGTGCAAGAATGGGTAGATGCTTTTGATTTTAGTATAGAATTGGATGGTGTCTATGAGTGTGGTTAATCTTGTTATAGGAATTATGCCTGATTTTAAAGATGATAGACTAGAGGGATTTAGCTAGATGGAATTGAAAATCCATGGAGAATAGGTATCCTAGTTTGATGATGTGATATTCATATAGTCGTGATTCAAATTACATAATCATCCATAGTGAGAATGTGTGACCCCTATATTTTTACCAGATCGAGGTAATGCATGATGTTACACGTGGGACTAATTAAATATGAAATCAACAATGGGTGTGTGTAATCTAAGGGTCAATGGTTTTGGATGGTATACATTGAACATGTCTCTAGATGAGTGACATGCATCTGATTATGATCATACCTGATGAGGTTGAGACCAAAGAGTGGTTTGAGGGTGACCCTCATTTTTTATGGGTTTTGGTAGATATTGAATGAAGACTCTCCCATAAGCTGGGAATGGGAAATAAATTTATTTTTATTGTAATATTTCAGTCAAGAGTGAGATTTCCCATTCCATTCAATATGTTTTATGCTATAAGGGGTGTGATCTTTAGGTAATGAAATCTTATATCCTTCAAGTTATGATAATGATACTCTTATGGTAGGGAGGATCATATTGGTCGTGATTAAATAACCTTCATATAGGATGGTTCATGGATGTGGTGATAATGGTCATTGGACAGTCCAGGTGAAACCAAGGTACTGGTGTGTGATATGATCTAATGTGATCTGGTTCATCAATTAATACTATATTTGGGATTTGGATAGAGTCGGTTCATTGTCATCAGGCTTGGGGTGACCTCAGTGTGACCTGAGGGTGATTCATGGGGTGATATGTAATTAATAATGTGTTTTAGTGGTGAAACCTCATTTCATGACATTATTCAAGGGTTGAACGAGCTTCTTCTCTTGGTTCATGGGGTAAACCAATTTCATGACATGGTTTAGTGGTTGAACCCTATTCGTGACATTATTTATGGGGTGAACATGTTTCATCGCATGATTTAAGGGGTGAATATTATAGTGAGATATAGTGATGGTGTGTTTATGTGATATTTTTCATGGTGGATTAGAGATTTTATATGATACATCATATTTCATATGATAGGTTTATTTTAATGATTGATTTGGATCCTTTAGGAAAATATGGCATGTCCTTGATTTTTACGTGGATGGCGAATATACATATATCTATACATATAACTTTGAAACTAGAATCAGTACCAGACTTTGACTGATGTTTTTAGATATGTTGGGGTGTGGTGTGATGAAAACCATGTTGAGTTAATTTTTAGAATGTGAGAATTTTGTTTCAATAAGCACTTCCAATGATGGAAAGCATCGTTGTTTTGAATTTTCCTTGTATGATAAATCCTATGGTGGGGAGATACATGGACTAGATGATTAATTGGATGAGGAAATCATTATTACTCATGTTGGATGGGTGTCTTGAGGCACCATCTCGGTGTTTTAGTAGGGAGGATGATAGTTTTATTTGTATTTCTAGTTCAGGTACACCGTATACTTAAATTTGTTCTTTATAAGAACAGTTTTCATTAATAGGATGGATGTGAACTTTTGGATTTGAATTAATAAATATCATAGGTTAGTATATATAGTTAGATGACCACTGAGACTTATCATGAATGATAATTGTTATGGTGGGGATATTTTAAGAACCCGCGTCTATATGGGTTGTAAATTTCAAGAAAAAAAGTTAGTTTTTAGAATAGTGGAAAGATGTTTTAGAACAGTGACTCATAATGAGTTTATGAGAGTTTGAATATCCATAAATGATTTTTTTATACAAGTTTTAATGTTTTGTGGATGCCTGAGGTGTTTGGTTAAATTTCATATAATGATTGTGGGCTCTAGGCTATTGAATATTGTAGTAGTATGTCATTCATAGCATGAATGGGGTATTCATGCTATGAGAAGGATGTTAGGGGCCTCTAGGAACATGGACTAAAAATTCACAGTGTGACAAATATGGTCATTTTTTGAAAGTTCTCAGCCATTTTTAAAATTTAAAAAGGTTTATTCAGATACTTTATTCTTTTATGAGAAAAAAACAAGTGCAAGGGGGCCAGCTCTCCTCTCCTCCCTTCTTCCTCTTCAGTTTAGGGCCATTCTTGAGGAGATTTCACAATAGTTATAAGGTATGGACACCATCATATCCATATATCTCCTTTTAAATTTTTCTGATGATTTTAGCATTGATTTGGTTTAGGGGTAAAACATATATTTCACCATAGAATGGTGAATTAACCCATTTTCAATGAGGCTTTCAAGCATCCTAGATATAAGACTTCCATAGATGACATTTTCTTGCTGTCATTCATCATTTTGGAGAAGGGATGTTATGCCACCAATTTTTATTTATTTTTACCTTAAATTAAATAAATTATTTAATTGTTTTCATTGGTTGTATATTTTTTATAGAATGATGTCATGGGATGCATTGTGAACCTTCTGCAGTTTGTTGGTCATGGTTCCAATGTGATGTGGTCATCGGTGATCTTCTCAAAAGTAATGCCTTCTAATATTTTAATTATTAAATTAATTTTAAATGTTAAAATTAATTGTTATGGGTTTTGTTTATTGATCTAGGATATCGTGATATGGTGTAGTCTTGGACAATCTTAGATGAGGATTGGAGAGCCTAGGCGGGGTTGTCAGGCTGAGACTTTAAAATAGATATGGCTTCAAAAAATTTAGGTGGTCTTGCATTCTTGATCTATTATATTCTTATAGTTATTATGGTGTGTGTGGTATGAGGTCATTCCATTGAAATTTTTTATATGTTAAGTTAAAATAATTTATTAATTAAATTAATTTAAATTTTTTACTTAAAATAAATTGTTCCTTTATCCAAAATACACTTGAATGGGATGTACAAAGTTCCAAGGCCTCAATGGATATTAGGCACTGGATGGTTTTCCTTGATAGAAAATGGTAGAGGCCTTGATTATTATATTATTCCTTGTGAAATATATTACTCGGGGGGAAATAATAGATATTACTATTATACATGACATAGTGGACCTAGTAGTAGGATCCCTTAGTGACCTCTGGGTGGTGGTTAGAGATGATATGGGTTGAATAACCTTGAGGTTGGCCATGTGATACCTAAGATATTTCCTTAATACATCAATAAATTGAGATGAGCATGGAGTGTTCTTTACCCAATGATACATAGTTTCATGGGTGGGTAAATCCTGATGAGACGGGTAGATAGGTTGGGTGTTCAGACTGAACTATGATGAATTGGAAAGGGGATGGGCTAAAGGTTATCTCCCTTATGGGTTTTTCCTAGGAGTATAATGAGGCCTCAATGAGTTCATGAATGAGTTTATGGAAATTATTCCCTCTAATTGATGGGTGTTGACCCAAGAGATTCATTTTAGGTAAGAGGACCCTTATGAGGTGCCCTAGCTTGATGTTGCCTAGGGGGCCTTAGTGGGTGCCATAGTGACAAGAGGACCCTAGTGATAGGGAATGTATGGGAATGGTTATTGATGATTGTGGGTGTCACCTGGGAACTTGGATCATTGATGTGAGCCTTATATGGACATAGAAACCATTTTATGTTCTTCCCTTAAGTGGTTGTCCATGCCATGAAAGACGGGCTTGAACAGATGGTCAACCGTGATGAGATGTCACAGGAGGAAGTTCTTGAGGCATATAATGATAAACATATATAAATAATACAATGATACCATTTTTTAATTAATAAATATTACAAATATTCTCACAATACAAGGACCTAAAGGTTTAGTATCTTGGAGACTAGAAACATAAAAACACTTATTTTACATACTATGAAAATTTCTCCATAAACTAAACCTCATCTTAGAAATTCCATGAGTCATAATCATCTTCAAATACTGGGGGAGGGAAAACATAGGAAGGGGTGATCTTAAACACTCATTAAGGGATAACATAACAAAGGCCATAATGGTTAGATAATAATCATGTGGTAAAGTAAGAATAAGGAAAATAGTTTAATTAAAATAACATAAATAAATAATTGTTAAGAATAATCATGATATATAGACATATCATCCCAAAAAATAACACTTTTACCATGGAATTAGAAAATAAAGCATGAATCATATAACATGAGCCATGTAATGTAGGAAAGAAAGAGGCACAATCATAAACATGGGATTTATTATTATTATGAACATGGATACCTTCCAACCTATTCAAATGTAAAATTGCGAGTAGATCTAAATTCCATAACACTCACCCTTTTTGAACCTAGCTACTTATTAAACTATTCACATGTAAAATTGTGATTATATTTAAACGTCACCACACTCATCCTTTGTAAACCAAGTTACCCGCTAACCTATTTACACAACATTTCTAACTCATGAGATATAAGCCTTTACCCAATTAATTGGAGGGAGATAAGGTACAACTCATCTCATAATATATACAATTTTATTCCACTTGAAAAACAATCCCCACATCATAAAATAACCTATAGAAAGAAAAATGGGGTTCATTACATTATCAAATGGTATCTCATAAAATAGATTAAAAAATAAAATAAAATGATACCAAAACCTTTTCACCTAAAAAAATACATTATAAAAGAATTTAAAAGTTGAATCATTAATTATAACTCTAATGGAAGAAAATATTTTAGATAATGAGAAGAAATTGTATGAAAAACTTTAAAAAAAAGTATCTCTTTATATCCATTGTAAATTATTTTTAAAAGGGAGTTTAAAATAATTTACAAAATATTTTTCATAAATTTTTAAATATACTATTAATGAATTATTTGTGGAAATAAATAATCTTTAAATAATGATTTACATGTATAATAAAATGTGGTTTAGAATATAAAGTATAAGAGCTTGAAAGTAAAATCCTTTTATATCAAAAAAATTATACTTTTGTCGAGGTCCACATCATTTTAAGAGTTGATAAAACTTAGTTTTAAAATTTATTAATTAGAAATATGATTCTTAAAATATATAAAACATAATACATTCCCAAATAATAAGGAAAACTTTGGTATAAAGGGAAAATATGGACTTTGAAAAGAAAGGTTCGTTAGAAAATATGGGAATTATTCTTTGTAATCTCTCAATTTATAAATGAAGTCATCTTGGAAGAAGACATGGATATAAAACATAATTACCCATAAAATAAGGAGTTTTTATAACATAATATCATCATATGAATTATTAGAACCAAATTTTAATGATAAGGTTCAATAAAGAGGAGTATAACCCAATAAAAGGTAATTAGGTTATCAAAATAGTTACAACTTTAGTAATCTTTCAATAAAAAGTAATTAGAATATTGAAAATCATAGGGATATATAAATACCATGAATTAAATCATATAGTACTAAAAAATACATTTTTGGTTATTATATACACCACAGAGATAAATAATTTGAGCATAACATTAAAAAGTATCTCAATGAAAACAAATTGAGACGAAAAACTCGTACCTTATTCTAGATTTTTTCTATGCACATGATTAACTTCTTAAATAATAAAATTAACTTATTTCATACCTTATTATAAACCTTATTCTTATATATTTAATTTATTAAGGGATATTTATTATCATATGATATTTATTTATTATATTTTTTGCTTATATTTGCGTGAAAATTGAATCGATGTTGGCTTATTTTGGTAATTTTAGTGACCAGTGATTATATTTAATAATAGGTTAAATACATAATATAACCATTACATAACCAAAAATAAATATTTAAATTCTTATTAAGTTATAATAATATTATTATTTATGTTCTCATAGTCATTCATTATAGAGTTTTATAGAATTTATTCAAATAGATTGTTAAACCAACCCATACATGAACATGTTATATCTTGACGGGTGAGTATGGTTAAGGTAGTGTATAATAAAATTATAAAATAATATTAATGATAAAAATTTATATGTTTTTAAGTTTTTGAATCTAATTTTATGTGTTTTTCATAAATAACTCAAATTAATATGAAAAATGAAAAATGTTACAAAGAACGGTTAATGTTCTTTTGTTTTTATAAGTGGATGGAAAGGAATTGAAAATTGTTGTTAAATTAATATAATGAAATATAAGTATAATAATGATATTTATTTCATTATATTAATAATTTTAGATAATATTATGAAGGAGTAGATCAAAATAAATAACTAAGAGAAAGTAATACTCATGTAAGAAGCTTGAGTTTTCTCTTAGAAAAATCCTTGGAGATAAAAGAATTGTGAAAACAAAAGGTGAAAAAAAATATTGAGTTGATATAGGTATCTAGGAAGATAAAATTGGAAGATTTTAAAGGATAAATTTTAAATTAATGTGAGTCTTGAAGTGGAGGAAGTGCTAGATTTTTATAAGTGGAGTGAAGGGTAGTCTTCGAAGAAACCCTTACATTTTCAATAATGTAAGGTTATTATTCAAGGATCAATGGCTAAGAAATGGAAAAAAGAGAAGGGTAAAGTGGTTTTGGGTCTACACTTACCTCAAACACTCAGTTGAAAATAGTTTTTTAACATCGTTTGGCCTTTTCCCCATAGTAAAAGACTTTTTACTATTTTTACTTTTTTCTTGGGTAACAATTTTTTAACCTTGGTGGTTTATTTTAATGAACAACATTAAAATTGGACTTATTACCTAGTTTGAACCTTATAATTTAAAATTTGAAAATAATTTTATCATATCAAAATTCTAAATGTGTGAGGAGTTAATTTTAAAATAAACACGCTTAATCATGTAAAACGGTTTTTATAAAAATAAAAATTTCTGGTTTTAAATTTATATATAAGATAATATTATCATTTTTACTAATTTAAATGACATAAATTTATTTATTATAAATAAAATAAATGTTATAAGTCTTTCATGTTAATTAAAAACCTAATTTCACCTTGAAAATACTTGATTCAAATAAAACACTAAAAACAGTTTTTATTAAACTCGCATTTTAATTTAGTTCTAAACATGTTAGACATAGGTTTTATAAGCTCAAATAATATATTAAAATTCATAATTGTATTCCTTAAATACATATTTTATTAATTTATTTTTTTAAAACATATAATATGTGGTTATATAATGATAAAATCACAAAAATTATAATTTTTTTCAAATTTTATTTTTCATTGAAAAATCAATATTTTCAAAAAAAATAAAAAATTAATACTTAGTAAATTTTCATATGATGAATTAAAAAAATAAGTTTAATTTAAAAAATAAAAATTTTAAAATTTTAAAATTTATTTTTAAAATAAAATATAAAATATATGGAATATCTCTTTTTAAAGATAACATTTTTCAATAATAAAACATATTAATTGTTTATCTTCTAAAGGTAATAGTTTTTAATTTTTTACCATCTTAGAGTTTATTATATATTTACTAATAATGTTTTTATAATATGTTATGGTTTGTTTACATTTTGTGTATCATGGGAATAAAGCTATCGAACATGTCAATATTTTTATAAAGGCTATAATTTTAGGTCATTATAGTGCTACCCTCTCTGATAACACCTGATATTTAGAATGATAAGGGTGATACCCCTTGGGTCTAGTGATGATAGATAATACTTAATAATTCCAAGGGTAATACTCCTTTGGTTCAGTGATGATGCTTAATGACTGTGTAATTCCAAGGATTTTCTCCTGGGGTTTGGTGATGACGCATAATAATTATTGATCACCTAGGATTACCTCCTTGAGATCGACTTGTAGCCTACTATTATGGGATTCCATGGACATTCTCCTTGGATTTGGTAGTTATACCTAATAATATAGAATACCCAAGATGATATTTTGTGGGTTTAAGTATTCATCTTATTTGGTTAGTGTGGTTATGTGGTGTGCTCAGAGACACCCCAACACTAGAAAAAGAAGATATGGTCGATCGGGGTCGTGGGCCTTTGGATTAAAGGTGGTATATTTATTTATTTTAGTGTTATTTTATCTAATAAGATAATGTCACATGAACATATCACTGAATTTATTGTTATGTATGAGACCGCATTGGTGGCTCTCTGCTCAGGTGGCAAATGCACTTGGGTACCTGAGTAGCCCTAACTTGTTGCAGATTTAGGTTGGGATGAGGCTGAATTTGATCTAGTTGGATAGATTGAGCATGTATATGGATCCTAGAATAAGGTATGGCTCAGATTTATAGTGGATACTTCATATTTTATTTCCTTTTTTTGCATATGTGATCGACCTAGTGAGTGGTTATTCAGTATGCCTACATAACTATTTTAAATTTTTTATAGCATGTTCGATTATTCTTATTGAATTTATACTCTAATATGTATAATTATTGGTTATTTATTTATGATTAAACACTATGATATGGTGGTATAGTCACCCTAAGGTACTACCTTAGACCCTCATGGATTATTGGCAACCTATGGCATAAAGGGAGGCATATTTCAGGTCACGTGGTGAACAAGGTCGAGTCACCATTAGAGTGTCCAATAACCCAGTACATTATATAAAACACAAAAATAACCATTTAAATTCATCCTAGCCTAAGGCGGTTTGCCCCCCCCCATAAACTGAACTATAGTCCACTATTCGATTGAGGCCAATCTGACCCGAACAGAACTATAACTTGTCCCAAGCTCGGCCTCAGGCTGGCTCGAACCGTTGGTTCTAGCTATAAGTTGGCCCAATACTTAATTTTATTATTTTAAAATTATATATATATATATATATATATATATATTAGTTTATTATATCTTAAATTAGGGAGGTGGGGTGCACAACACACCCCTAAACCTAATTAATGGGGGGGTTTAATGATTTTTTATAATTATATTTAGATATTTTAATGTACTTTTACTAATTTAAAACTAAGCACGATTAAGGGATAATTTGGTTCATTTGAAACCTCAGAAGCCTAAGTTAGGGGGTTTGTGTCTCCCTATAAGCAAGATTTCCTTTTTTTTAACTTAGGTATGTCAGCCTAGCCTAAGTCAGGATTCATCGGTCCAGACTGATTAGGCTTTCAGGATCGGTTGGTCAGGTTTTTGGATCATCAAGCCAAAATTACACCATTACACATAAAAATTGATACATACTTATATACATACACATACACACACACACACACACACATATATATATATATATATAAATTTAATAATTAAATGTTCATATTGAAAAAAAATATACACATTTAAAGCATCAATGTAATGTAATGAGAAATTTTAAAAACATAAATTATATGATCCGAATAAAAAATAGATATAATTTGGAATACAAAGGGCGTGATAAGAATTAATTTAATACTGGGCTCAGTGACATATCATGTAGAGGATGCACTAATAGAGTGGATGAGTTGGTGGCCTAGATGACTGAATAGAAGAAGACAAAAAGGGGATGTTGTTAGAGGTTGACAATTTCCTAGGATTGTAAATTAGGAGAATTTTTAAATGAAATTATAATTATTGGGAAAAATTTATGTGAAAATGTAGGAAATGTTTTGTAAAAAACATCATAAATAATCATATATTATTTTTTTTTATAGAGCCATCATATATGATATATGGTTGTGTTAAAATAAAATTGTCATGTGTAATACAGTTTTCTAAAAAAACATTGTATTTTTTCCAAAGATTGCATTTCAATATTAAATAATAATAATAATGGATTTAATAAAAATAACTACATGATATATGACCATGTTAAATGAAAATCATCATCACGACTACATGATATGCCTTTATTAGTGCTAAATGCTACCCTTTATTAGTGATTTTAAAAATTATGAAAAAAACTTGTGTTGATAAATGTAGTTTACTTATAACATCACTAGAATCTAGTGCTAATTAAGTGATATTTATGAAAAAAATATTCAAGATAACTGGGAAGACCAAAATTGGATGAAAAACAAGAAGTAGAGAAAGAAATTAGAGAAAATAAATAACATTGTGTTGATGACGAACATATATTAGATGATGAACGTTCAAAGTAGATAAAGAACACGGAGGAGATGACCTTCAACAGCCAAGATGAAAATGGATTAGATCCAAAATTTATTTTGGTTAAAAATATTTGAATAGAAAAGTTATGAATATTTGATTATCCTGATAAAAAATCATGAATATTTTGAAGAAGATCATGACATCATTTTTTATTTGGATTATATTCTTTGTATATATATGTTATTATTTAAATATGGATGTCCTTCTTGGTGTTAATCACATGGAGGGTTTTTGTCATGTGATTCCCAAATATAAATTTCAATTTATGATTTCAAATGGGAGTGGTAATTGAAATATACAATGTAAAAAAATAAACCAGTATCAGTGTTTCTTGAGAGGTATTGATAAATGGATTATTTTATCAATGATTTTTTGAAAATAACTAATAAATAGTCACTTTTATAAGTATTTTTTAGCCAGTTTTGATAAAAATCGTGCTTTCTTAACCCTATTTGAAGTCTTATCGTGCAATAGGTCACCATAATTTTGGCCTTCAGGCCACTGGGACTTCAAGCTACCCAAGTTCTAAAGATCTATATGCTTTTGGGACTTCAATCAATGTATTATGATAAAATAGGTCTAGTGAGTGATTTTCATTCATTATGGAGAGGGATGGGGCTTGAACCATTTTGGTGCCTAGGGTGTGTGTTTTTGGTTACTTCACTAAAAAAATTTTTTATCAGCGGTTTATTATCATTAATTTTGGAAAGTTCTGATAATTAATTTTTTGTTTATTATTTGAAATTTAGCGGCAGTTTCATAAAACTACTACTAACAATTATATTTTTCAGTGGTTTTATTAAAACCATTAATAAATAATTTAAAAACCTAATTTAACCTCCCCCCCCCACCCCACCCAAATCCTGACCCCCATGGACCCAACACCCCCCCCCCCCCCCCACACACACACACACCTCACCCCAAGCACCCTGTTAACCCCCCATCCCTCAATGTTGACCCCCTCCCTCAACCACCAATCACCGAATTCCCATCCCTCAATGTCAAACCCCCTCCCTTGATACCAACCACTAGTCACTAATTACCCTCCCTTGATATGTATATTGTATTTGGAATAGTGAATCAAATGTTATGTAAATTTAAAACATTGACTCTCCTATCAATGAAACACAAAGTAACCCACCATAGGATAATTTAGTTTGAAACTTGATAAATGAAACATTTGTATTTTCAAGATACAATGTATAAGATTTTAATAGATCAAAATAACCTTTAGTTGATCCTAATAAGTTTATTCTTGCTCAAAACTTTAGTGACCAAAAAAATGAGTTTTATGATTTAGTTGAATACGGACAACAAGAACTGTATGAAGAGTATACCAAGTATTATATGTTGTCTTTTCTACTAAAGTTGTATCATATCAAGTGTCTCTATGGAATTAATAACAAAGAAATTTCCATGATTTTAGAGTTGATACGTGATTAATTTATTAAATCTAAGATCCCAGAATCACTCTATGATATGAATAAAATCATTGACAAACTTAGACTTGATATTAAAAATATACATGAATTCCCTAATGATTTCAGGATTTACTAGGTGAAAAGTCTGATAAATGAGAATTCATAAGATTTCAAACAAGCATATAGAAGTTAATGAACAATAATTAGGGTACAAATAAATTCAAAACTATGAAGAAATAGAAGAAGAAAACTCTCACAAAGGTATTTCATTACTTTCCATTGAAACCATTCTTGAAAATATTATTCATGCCTTCTATGGTTTCATATGACATGAAGTAGTATGATTAAGATATTAATTATGATGACTTGATGATACATCTATAAGATTCAACATCATAGAATGTGTTTTATTCATTGACTCCATATTTTTCTTTGGGTTATAGTAATTTATGTTTTGGATTTGATTCTGATGGTTTTAACCCTTTTGGTACTTTAATTACTCATTTTAGTATTTTTCCAGTTTTCTTGATCCCCTATAATCTACCTCTATGGATGTGTATGAAGAATAATTATTTAATTATTTTGATGATTATTCCTAGAAAATAAATACTAGTAAATGACATTTATTTATACCTTTAACATCGGATAAAATAATTTAAGAATTATGGGATGATGGCATGGAAACATATGATGATTCAATGAGAAAATTATTCAAAATGAGAAATTCTTTAATGTGGACAATTATTGAATTTTCTAGACTAGGAAACTTTTTTGGTTGGAGCACTCATACTAGTTTGGCTTTTCCAATTTGTCATTTTGATTTTGAACCTCAACAATTAGCTCATAGTAGTAAATTTTGTTTTATGTGCCATCATTGATTTATTGATTCTTCTCATAAATTCCAGTTTAATAAGATAAAATTCAATAGAGATATTTAATTTATAAAGCCACCAAAGTTTTTATCTAGTTCATAAATATTGGTAAAATTAATTAATGTCACTTTAGAATTTGAAAAATGTAATCGGTTTAAAGAAGCTGGGAAAAGGGTACGAAGTATAGTATCCGAAGTAGTTAGAACATAGTAGTGGAAGAAAATGAGTATATTTTTTAAAATCCATTTTAGGGAGTTTAATTTGATACGTCATAATTTTAATTAAATGTATATTGAGAAAAATGTTTGTGACAATGTAATTTTTATATTTCTTAGTGAGTAGGGTAAATCAAAGGACAACCTTAATGATCATAAGGATTTGGAATCAATGAATATAAATCATTTTTTGTGGGAAAATGAGAATCAAAAGTATACTTTGGATATTTTTACAATGAAAAATCATGATAAATATATATTTATTTGAAATTTAAATAATGTATAAGTACCATATGGATATTCAAGTAAAATTTAAATTTGTGTTGACTTAATACATCAAAAGTTACATGTATTGAAAATTAATGACTCGCGTATTCTGATAGAGTAGTTGTTTCCATTGGAATTGTGTAATATATTACCTAAAAATAACTATAGTTATAGTAGAGTTGTGTACGCTTTTTAAAGTTCTTTATAGAAAAACTCTAAATCTAACTGAGCTTGATAAACTTCAAGAAATAATTGTTTTGACACTTTTTTATTTGGATATATTATTTTTCCCTTCATTCTTCACATTCATGATTAATGTTGTTGTTTATTTGGTTGAAGAATCTAAACTTGGTGGATCAATACACTATCAATGGATATTTCCAATTGAGAGGTATGTTGATATTATTTTTATTTTTTTTGGTGAATTAAATTTTATAAAATCATTATGTAAATTTTTTTTATATGTTTATTGTTTTTTTCATCAGGTACTTAGGTCATTTGAAATCATATATAAGGAATAAAACTTAACCATAAGGCTCTATTAATGAAGGTTACATAGTCAAAGAGTGTCTAACCTTTTGTTCTAGCTATTTGGATGGGATTGATACTGGATTCAATCATATTGGATGTGTTGATGACATCTACATTAATTTTTGTTCTAAAAACAAATCATTTGTATTTCTAACTATTGGATGGCCAATTGGAAATGGGTCAAATTTTACACTAACTGAATTAGAGTTACTAAAAGAACATAGATATGTGATACTCAATAGTCTTATTGAATATCCATTTATGGAATAATTTTTATTTCAAACAAATTAGTGACTAAGGGGTCGAGATTGAAATGAGATGGAATTAACAAAATCTATTAATAATGATATTTTCAAATGGTTCACCCGTCATATAAGTATATACTCATATTCATATTATTGACATGTATGTATTTTTTATATGTTAAAAGAAAAACCCAATATCTTCTTGTCTAGATAATGAATATTAAGAATTGAGTTGAAATATAAAATGATTTAAATATTTTGGTTCAAGGTCCTCTAAGGTAGTCTAAGAGATTCAATTCTTACAATATTCATGGCTTTAGGTTTTTTTAAATTTATCATGAAGAAGACTTGAAAACTCAAAATATTGGTGTATTTACACTTGCGAATATGGTATACTATGAAAAGTTGATTTATATAATTGAATTAAACTATCATGTTCAATTTTTAGTTGTCTTATTCAAATGAAAGCGGGTCAACATTGATAGCGGTATAATGAAAGATTCATTACATTTTACTTCTGTAAACTTCTCTCACTTGATCTATTCTAGAAATCATGCATAGCATGATCCATTTATCTTGGATTCACAAGAAAAGATAGTTTATTATGTGGATGATGAAATATATGAAGGTTGGAGTGTTTTTATACACTTAAAGCAGAGATACTTGTATAATATGAGTGATGAAGAACAATTGGTACTTTGTGATAGTGAAACTCATCAACCACAAAACATTGAATAGTTTTTTCCAAAAAATATTGAAACAATAGAACTTTAAATAGAGGTTTAAAATGAAGTAATAATTGTAATGTATGATGATAAAAATAAAGAATCTGAAGATGAAGATAATTTAATGTATAAATTGGTAATGAAACTATATTAAAATTTATCATTTATAAGTGTTTCGTATATATATACATTGTTTTATTTTTCCTTTTTTTTTAATATTTTACTTATAAATATTTATATACATTTAATTCATTCTAAACCATTTGAATTATAGGAATGTTGAGAACAAAAAAAATCAATATTCTAGCTAATAAACATCTCATAGAATACCACCACTACTGTCAGCTTCAGTGGATCTGGGTGATTACGTTGTACCAGAGACTTACAGCAAGCCAGTAGTTTCCCCTAATATTTTTGGTAGACCACTATCTGATGCATCTCCATTGATGGATCAGTCATTCACCCCTCTATCTAGGGGATATTTTCGAGTTACCATTACTAGTATGTATGTAATTATAATAAAAACTATATATTTTATTAATTGTTTAATGAATTTATCAAACAGATAGAGATAATAGTAGAAGAGATATAAATATGAATACAACATATAAATGGGACCTAAAATTATTCAATATTATCATTCCATTTGATGAGTTTGGGTGCCTAATAGTGATGTTTCCAGAATCTATGGACAGCTTCTTAGGCATCTTGCTTGTGAGATGGTGAGCTTTCCTGTTAATTATAAAGATTTGAGGCATATTCCCACAGTTTGGAAAAATAAATTCATTAATAACCAAGTAAAGGTAATATTAATTTAATATTCATTGATAACTAATTTTAAAAACAAGGGTAAAATTATTAATATTCATATATTGTGTTATATTTTTTTATAGATGTTTTTTCTTTTTAATGACCCTAAATATGTTTCATGCCCATGGGCACTGAAAATTTTGGGAAATAAATGTAGAGATTTTAAATTCAAATTATGGCATGAATTTAATGAAACATCTTTGAGCTCATGAAAAAGGTATGATAAAGTGCCTAAAGGTGTTTCTCGTGATAATTGGAAGATTTTTGTCGATATTAAATGATATGTATCTCATGAGTTAATTAGATATTTTATAGTATCTTAATAACATAGAAAAATAAAATTATAATTTTGATTAATGTTTCTATTTTTTATAGTAATTATCTAAATAATACTATGAATAGTGGAAAATAATCCATTCCCTATATCACTAGGCCTTAATGTTTTTCGAGAAAAAGAAAAATCTTAGTTGTATTTTATCCACTCTTATTTATATTATTTTATTATAAGTCAAGGTTTTTTTCTAACTTATATATATATATATATAAAGGATAATGAATTAGGTAACTATGTTGGAAGGACGTAGATATGTCCTAAATTTCATAGGAAATCTAATGATAATTTTGTGAATGAACCTACGAGAGACGTTCGAGTAAGTACTTTTAATTACTATCTAATGTTTTTTAATTAATATAAATACATATTGGTGAAAAATAATTTATAACAACAAAAATACCTAAAAAAATTAAATAGGGCCAGCTACATGGATCAAACGGTTCTAATTAGCTTTATCGGTGATGTTTGATCCATGTAGTCGACCCCATTTAATTGGGTTTTGGCATGTTTGTTGTTATAATTTATATTTCATTATAATGTTTTTATAGTAATGAAATAACATTAAATAGTAATGGAAAAATTATGAATTAAATATATTATGAATTTCAGATAATTTAGAAAACATTTTTAATATTGTTGTGTTAACGGTTAAGATTCAAGAATCTTGGGATGCAAGCGCTTCACAATCATCATCGAAATCCTAGAACAATGCAGCTACAATCGTTTTAGGGAAGGAGTATTCAGATCATGTATGGGGGATAGGTTCTAGGATTACTCCATCAACTTTCATTGGAAGGGAATTTTCATCATTTACTGTTACACCCAGTGCGGGTTTGAGAAATTCTGTTGATTAGGAAGCACAAATAGAAATTGTAAGGTTTAAAGAAAAAGTGAAATAAAATGACTCTTATTAGAAAACATAGGATATGTTGAAGTAAGCAATGAAAAATGCTTTATTTTATGTATTTCATAGGATGAAAGGAACGATCCCCAAGGAAATTTCTAGCCTTATAGCTTATCCTACCATGGTAAATTCTAAAATCCATAGATCCTTCACACATTTTCAAATAACACATACAATTACCATGAATAAAACTAAAATGACACTTTTATATTAAAAACACAAACATTGAGTCATACTGACCATATCATGTGTTTTATTTATGTGATATCAATTCCTATATGTCAAAACTGAATTATGAATCAATTTCCTAAATTTTAAGAATATTCTAAGCTCGTTTCCTCGATTTTAGCTATTTGTCATGTGTTTTAAAGAAAAAAATGACACTTTCATATTGAAAACATTCACTTTGAGTTACCAACCACTTTGTGTGTCTGATGACCATGAAATAATAGGTAAATAACTATAGATGAATTTTTTAAACTTAATGACTAACATCACATCAATCCAAGTTATGGTTTTCTCGGGATGCATGTAAATGCGTTTTTAGTATTTTAAAAGACTAAAATGTGCATCTAAGAGTCAAAACCCTAAAAACAATCTCATATTGATGTGAAATCATGGGAAAACTACCATTTAATTATTTTTGACATGTACGCATAGAAAATACATTCATATGATAAGTAGGGTAATTTGAATGACTCGATAAATAGTTTTTAAAAACCAAAGTCTTTAAAAACATGTGTCAAGAAGTCAAAACTAGTAAATTGATATTGGATAACCATAAAATCATAGTACAATGACCATATATTTATTTTTAAAATGTTGTAACTTAAAACATATCATTCCGAATTATAGTTTCCTTAGTATACCGGTAAACATGTTTTTAGTGTTTTAAAACACTAAAACATGTGTGTAATGGTCAAAACCCTAGAAATCGACCTTATATTGATGTAAAATCATGGGAAAGTCACATTTGAATTATTTTTTATGTGTACATGTAAAAAACAGCTATATGAATTGTTGTGTGCTCGGAATGACTCGATAGGAAGTTTTTAAAGATACCGACATCTTTAAAAACGTGTCTCAAGGGGTCAAATTATAGAAACAATATTGGATGGACATGAAATCATATGGAAATGAATGTAGATTTATGTTTGAAATTTAGGAACCAGAGACACATCATTATGAGTTACATTATACTCAGGATTACCATAAATGCATTTTTAGTGTTTTAAAACACTAAAAAGTGTGTGTAATTGTCAAAACCATAGAAAATAGCCTCATATTAACGTGAAATCATGTTAAAAACACCACTAAATTATTTTTGATGGGTACGTGTAGACAACGCATACAATTGATGTGTGTTTTGCTCAAAATGACTCAATGAGAAGTTTTTAAAGATACCAAAGTCTTTAAAAACATGTGTCAAAGGGTCAAAACTAAAAAAAAATGTTGGATGGCTATGAAATCAGAGTAAAATGTCCATAGATTTATTTTTAAAATGTAGGAATTTACATAACATCATTATCATTTACGATTTGTCTAAGATACCCATAAATGTTTTTTTAGTGTTTTAAAACACTAAAACATGTTTATAATGGTAAAAATCATATAAAACAACCTAATATTTATGTGAACCCATTATAAAATCTTTGATGTATTATTTATGATTTTTACATGTAGAAAACATGTTCATCTGGCCTGTGATGTGCTCGAAATGATTCAATGAGCAGTTTTTAAAGATTCTAAAGTCCTTAAAAAGGTGTATCAATGGTTCAAAACCTTGAAAATTATTTCAAATAGCTAAAAATCATAGGAATATGAATTTTTATTCTTTTTTAAAATATATTAACTAACGGAATATCATTCTAAGTTACGATTTTCTAGGGATTCCTGTAAATGCATTTTTAATGTTTTAAAACACTAAAACATGCATGTAATGGTCAAAGCCATAAAAAAGGACATAATTTTATCATGAAATCATAGGAAAAATTCCATGGTATTATTTTTGACATGTACATATAGAAAACACATCCATTTTGTCACAAACCAGCCCGGGGTTAACCCTGAGTCGGTCACCCGATCTGGTCCGCGACAAGTCCCGAGGGGCATTCCCGATCCCCCCGGGATGGCAACAAGTGTCGGGCATCAAAATTTAAAACGTTGGGAACGATTTGGCCCATGTGAAAAAGATAAACAGACAAATAAAAACTGACGATAAAAAAAACTAGCAGCGAAAAGACAACAAAGCTGCACATACCTCCATGTGACCTCTAGGTCACCTCCAACACTAACAATATGCCTCAACGGGCAGACGAAACAGGAAGTTGAACCAAGAAACCGAAACTGCATCTGAAATGATAAAAAAAGGCGTGAGCATTAAAAATGCTCAGTAGAGATGCCAAAGTAAACCACATAATTCAACCAAGACCACTTTATAGAAACAATCCCAAAAACACTATTTTTCACATAAAAAGATAAAAAAATAGGGTTTTCATATTTTAAAGGAAAAAGGGACCTGGATTTACCATTTCAAAAACCAAAACACACCACAACCCGTTTTCCCCAAACAATGCATTTCTTGAAAACTAAATTTCAAATCCATGTTTATCACATTTATGCAAAAGAAGAAAGGGTAATAAGTAAATGTTGGAAAGAAAGTTCAAGTAAAAGTAAACAATAAAATATAACCAATAATCATGGGTGATCCTAAACATCCCTAGAAAACCCCTGGACGTACTCGGTTTCAGACTACCTGCCGGCATGGTACTCCATAGTCAACCAACTGGTTGCCCTAATAGCCAACCAGTGGCATGCCCCACAAGGCCTATCTACCAAGGGGGAACCAACCCGTTTAATCGGGGCTGGCTAGCAACCGTCGCTCGATATTCTAAAGGACACCCAGGAACCCATAGTGATTTTGATAATGTTGTGTAAGTAGGAGGCCCTCGAATGTGTGACTCATCTCACCGCACTTGCCAACCCCTTACACGGACACCACTACACGGCAATCCTCAAAGGGAATTCCCCCTGTAAAGATGCCTCACAAATATGCACATATGAAATTCCTTCACATTCAACAAGGTGCCAACCGGGCCTTCACTGCATGTGCAGTTTCAAAACATTTCATAAATGAGTTATGTTTCCAATAGGGCACACACACCTTTCACAAAAGTCAGTATAAACACCCCACTCAAAACTCAATACCAAATGGGATTTCAAACCAAACAACCATTCAACCCACACCAAAGGCCAATCAGGCCAACTTATTTTCATCCCCCTTTGAAATAACACATTATTTTCTCTGAAACCTGGTTTTAAGAAAACATAGATTTAATGTGTCATTTTCATTTGGAGGCACATCCATGTGAGCACCTAGTGCTCCCATGGATGTTCCAATATCCAATGACCCATCTAGTTTTTAGAAGAATCACCTTAGAAACCATCTTTCATAAAACACTTTATCATTGAAAACCAAACCCAATTCTTTCACAACACTTTATAAAATCAAAATGCATCTTTCAAACCAACCACTATTTCCAAATCTTTTCTAAAACAACTTATTGGTCCATCCTTTTGTTAAACAAACACACCAAAGCAATTTTACATTTCCAAAACACAATCACTCTCAATTACAACCAAACACATCACAAAGAACTTGATTTAACTTTACCAAGAACCTATGCATTTCATAGAAACCAACATCAAAATCCACTTTCAAAAATTTAAAACAATATCACTATGTCATATGCTTTTCATAAATACAATAGAGATGCAAATGATATAAAAAGATTAATTGAAAACATTCAAGTGCTCAAGGTTTGAATCAAAAAGGGAAATGGTTGTAAACACCTACCTCAAGGATTTGGCTGAGCCAATGCTTTCGAAAACACACCGCTATTTGCTCACGTACACACACTCCCACAAAAGCGCACGCACTAGAAAAAAAAAAAATCGTCACACCTTAACAAGAGATTCGACACCCAAAGTCATTGTGGCGCGGACCAACGCACAACCAAATAAATACTAGGGACTCAAAAAAAACATCAAACACTAAATCAAGCACTGAAAAACCAATCAACTGGTATAAACTCTTACCTGAAACAACAACGGCATAGCGAAACGAGTTCATCGCCTCGCCCTTGGCGGCGGATGACATAACCTAGACCAAAGGGTCCCAAAACATCAATTTCCCCCTCTAAACACCATGAAAACAGCGTGAATCACAATCTGAGATATAAAAGTTCAGTGAAAATGAAGAAACACCAAAATTAAAATGAGATGCAAACCGTGGTTTGATAGCGAGGGGAAATGAGACTGCACCCGAGCAGAGTGGAGGTGTTGTGTAAGGGAATTTGGGTTTGTGCTGGAAGATAGTCAGACGGCAGGGGTCAGGTTTGCCGGAATCGCACCGGGAAGGGGGTTGGGTTTGCCGGAATCGCACCGGGAAGGGGGTCGGGTTCGTCAGAATCGTTCCAGGAAGGGGGAGGCCACACCGGACCGAGAGGGCGCCGGACAGAGGGGCTGGGTGGCAGAAACCTGCAAGACGAGGCGGAGCCAGCTGGGCTTCATTGAACCCCGATGGACGAAGGGGAGGGGTGCGTGGCAGGTCGTCTGGCGGTACAGGAGGGCGGAGGCCGTTCCGGGGCGCGGCCGACATGGTTCGGCCAGCAGGAAGGTGGGCGGGCGGCGTAGGGAGGGCGGAGGCCGGGGAGTGTAGGGAGGGCGACAGGGAAGAGAGGGGGGAGCGGCCCGCGGCCAGTAAGGGGGGAAGGGGGCACCGGGTAGATTTAGGGTTTCCATTTTTTTATCTTAATAATGATAATAATAATACCAAATTGATAATAATAATAATTATAGTAATAGTATAACAAAATTAATAATAATAATACAATCATAATAATAAAATTTGTAATAACAACAACTCAGTAATTATTATATTAACATTCATGATCATAAAAATTATAATAATAATAATCCCAATAATAATATTAAGAAAAAAACATAATATTATTAATATTATTATTTCTAACCATTTTCAAAAAAAATCTTTTCATCCAAATTATCTTGCATTATTTATTTATTTATTTATTTATTTATTTCCATTCACCAACCAAATTTATTTATTTATTTATTCCAAACTGACTAACCGTGCGATTCGCCTGAAGTAAGACACGCGGTTGAGCAAACCGCACCCAAACCGTGCCACCCGGTACCGCCTGGTTATAGAGTTAAGTTGCGCACTTGTCACGTGACTTTATAAACCGCGTGCAGGTCGTGCGCCATAACTCTGACCCATTCGGGAAACCGCGCGGGCAACGCGCAGTAACTTCTAGCAGTGTGGACTGACCGCGCAACAGGGTAAAGTCACCCAAAACTCAAAATAATAATTAAAACAATTAAAAATAATAAATAAATCAGGTCGGGGTTTGACAATTCTCCCCACCACAAAACTTACTACCCCCAAAAAGTCACCAAGCCAACAGTTGACACAACTCGAGTCTATGCCCAGACAAAACAGAGGAAGAACTGTGAATCCCGGGATGAACTTACTCTCAACAGGTCACACCCGACTAATTCAAGAGAAAACTGAATCCCAAGGTTGAGGGTAGAACACGGTAGGGTTCTCCCCACCATGATAATTCACTAATACGGACACCTTGAAACCCGAACACACCACCCGCGAGGGGGGCCAACGCGGAAACTCTTAAACCTAACCCAGTTAAATTCTCCACATGGGTCGAACAACACCCAGAGACTTAAACGGAAATCTTTCTACAAAATGACCCAACAACCCGAGGATAAAGAAATTAACTCAACCCCTCACACACCGACTGAATAAAATCCTCACCACAACCAAAGACTAGGGGATTCCTAGCCTGAACTCAGAGAGGACCCCGAAACACCGCCCATTAATTTCACGAAACCAAACATCCCCCTATAGAACACAATTGAGAGCCAAATCAAAATTATAACGACCTATTTATTCACGAGCCCAACACCCTTCAAGGAAATCCAAACGATTTGAAAACACACTGAGAACAAATAAGACCGCTTAGACTGCGGTAGAACAAGTTTATCACATCACCGCAACTATGATGATCTTACAACGGTGACAAGAACAGAACAAGGAAACTTTGGATATTTCCCTCCCAAACCTAAAAACATTACTCGGACTGAGGTTCCACACACCCTCGACAACTCCTAACTATGCAAAAGCTTCACCCCGAGACCTGTGGCTGGGGCCCTGACGACTGAAGCATCTCCTGCCTCACAGTCAGACATTTTCATCTTCTGGTCTTTAACTCATTCCATTTGATGATTCAAACAATCACGATGGTCATATGTTTTCAAAGGAATGCAACATGATGACTTAGTATATGGCAACCCTGCTTTTTAATAAAAACTTAAACATGATTTATTACATAAAACTTGACTTGATACAACAAAGAATATCGAGAGGTTTAGTGTCTTTGGGGCTTAGGATCATTACATAAAAACATAAAACATTAAATAAAACATCTTTATTGAAAACTTCCTTTACATGACCACTATATTCCCTCATACTTAGCATTGCATGGGATAACTTGAGGACATGCATAAGAAAAGGGTGAGCTATAAAGCCCGGTAAGGGAATACAAATGGAGTAACATGAGGAGTACAATACATGTTAGAAATTAGGCATATCAATATAGCATAAGATAAACATGAACATAAAGGCATGATAAAGCATGCTAATCATAACATGGAAATGTGGCAACAATACTTAACATTGAATTAGCATGAGTCAAGTCTCATTGCACATAGAGAATGAGTAAATCCTCATTACACATAAAGTGTGAGTAAACCCTCGTTGCACTTGAATTAGAATGAGTCAACACTCATTGCTCATGATGTATCATGATACTATACTTTACCCAATGCATTAGAGTTCTATAAGGGTGCACCCTTCTTAAACATTTCATTTCATGCATAAGTGTGCCACATGGATCATAAAACATGGATTCATTAAACATAATCATTTATTCCACGATAAAGGAATGTGTAATTAATACATGAAACTTTATAATCAATAACTAAATGTGAATAAAGGTGAAAACCCTTAATGGAGAAATGGGCATGGTATTCACTACACAATGGCATTGGCTTAGAAAATCAGTGTGATTTCGGCAGCGTAATGGCGTGACGTAAGAATTCGTAAAAAATGGTTGATGAGAGAGAAAGGCATTCCTCGTCATATTTACATGTAATTTATAGTAAAGAGGTCATATAGATACATGTCCCAACAATTGTAATGTAATTTAGGTTCATGATACAAGAGTATTGCTTGAATGTAAAAGAAGAGAGAGAAGTTCATTTCGGAATTTCGGCATTGTAACGGGTGTACATGGGAGGAATTTAATGAGAGAGAAAGGGGTATCCCATCATTCAAACAATAAGAGTAAAAAATTGGGTAGGTGTAAAACCATACCCCAACATTAATAATTGAAATTAAAATGGCAATACAACTTAAAGAAAATTGACAAAAATGAGAAAGGAAGAAAAAACCCTTACTTGGAAGTGTGCTTCCAAAGGCTAGAGAGAGGCTTGTGAGAGGCTTCTTGGGAGCTTGGGGAACCTTGAGAGGATTCTAGAGAGATTAGGGCAGATGTTGGACGAACTAAAAAGGCTTTGAGTGGGGAAGAAGTGGGATCTTGGGTGGGTTTATATAGTAAAGGTGAGGGAATTCTTTATTATTTAGGTTTGGGACCCCTTATATTAAATTAATCCAAACCACAAACCATCCCATGGTTTTTGCCCATGGTTTTTGGAAAAGGGAAGATAAAAACAATATTTTATAAGGCCAAAGTCCAAACTTCTTAAAATATTAGGGTTGCTTATGTGGAGGTGAGTCACACTCCCATGGAAATTAATTTAAAAAGGCAAGGTGTTGAATAAGTCTTGAGGGGTCCATTAATGCTTTGAAAAGTAAGTCAAACAAACCCAAAATCACATTATTTTAATTTTAAAACATATATTGACCGAAAATAAGGATCATATTATTTTATTACATCACTATTGGGTCATTATGATGTCATAAAACACATTATATATTTAAACGGTATTTAATTTTTACTCAAAAATTTGACTGTCTCAGAAAATTATGAAAAATTCACCGTTGGATAATTTCAATGTCCTGATTCCAAAAATAACATTTATTTTATCTAAATAATTTTTTAAATATGTTAATTTTCACTTTTAAAATAAAAACCGACATTTATAAAAAATTCACGGGTTTTGACAAAAATGGCTTTCAAACCTTAATAAAAATTATAATTGCATTCATACAATTACATGATCGCTTATATATAATAAAATTGATAATAATAATAATAATAATATTTTATTAAAATATTATTTAATTCAAAAATACTTTGATTTAATAAAATAGATTTCTTAATTAAATAATAACTAAAAACACCATTTGTACTTTAAAAACTATTTACAATGTATCAATAATGACAAGAAATTATATTCATTATTATATAAAAATAATAATGTACATGAACATATTACTACTTATTTGTTACATAACCCCTTAAAATAGCCACATAAGACCTAAGGGTAAGGTGTGAGATGGTGATAGACTCTTGGGGTGGCTCGGATAACATCGCTCGAGTGGTAATCTCTATCAACTTCCACTTTTCCCATAGACGGTCACGTTCAAGCTTGAAATGATGAAGATCATCTTGGGCTTGGTCAAGGCCGAAGCCCAAATATGCCACCTCTTTTCCGAGCTCCGACAAATGGGCTTCGTATGGGGCAATTCTACTGGATGAGGCCATCGCTTCCTTTGTCTAAGTAAAATTGGATGTGTTAAAGGCCTATATTTATACTAATAATGTGATAATAGTTCAACGGCTATATTAGCAACGGTCAAAATTCTTAACATGAAACCAAGGAAGTTGAAATTTTATATAAACATAAAGAGACATTTAATTAGATCAATAGGGATTTTCCATTAATGAAACTTTTGGTCGTTACAATATTCCCCCCTTAAGAAATTTCGCCCTAAAAATTTTCCTTTTCCCATACTAAAACAAATGTGGGTAACTCAGCTTCATCATTTCCTCTGATTCCCAAGTTGCTTCTTCAAACTTGTGGTTTCTCTACAACACCTTGACGAGGGGCATTGTCTTATTTCGTAGAACATTTTCTCTACGATCTAAGATCTTCACTGGTTTCTCCTCATAAGAAAGATCATCTTCCAATTATACCACCTTAAAAGAGAGTACATGTGAAGGGTCTGGTATGTACTTACTTAAGAGGGATACATGAAAGACATCATGTACTTTGGCCATAGTAGGTGGAAGTGTTAGTCGATAGGTCACAGCCCCGACACGATCAAGAATCTCGAAGGGGCCGATGTACCTTGGACTTAACTTCCTTTTCTTTCCAAACCTCATGACCTTCTTCTATGGAGATATGCGTAGAAAAACCATGTCTCCAACTTTAAACTCTAGGTCTCTTCAATGGTTATCTGTATAACTCTTCTGTCGACTCTGAGCTTCCTTGATATGCTACTGAATGGTTTTCACCTTCTCCACCATTTCCTCGAGCATTTCTGGTCCAAACAGCTTACGTTCACTAACCTCATCCCAACATGTCGGTGTTCTGCACCTTTTCCCATATAGGGATTCATATGGTGCCATTTGGATACTTGAGTGGAAACTGTTATTATAAGAGAACTCAACCAGAGGAAGATGTTTATCTCATCCTCCTTTAAAGTCCATTGAGCATGCTCTCAACATGTCCTCAAGTGTTTGGATAGTCCGCTCGGATTGGCCATCAGTTTGAGGATGATAGGCTATACTGAAGTTCAGTTCAGTATTCAGAGCATGTTGAAGACTCTTCCAAAACTTAGAGGTGAATCTTGGATCTCGGTCAGACAAAATAGATAGTGGTACTCCATGCAACCTTACCACTTCCCTGATATATATCTGTGCCAGTTGATCCAAAGAGAAATCCTCCCAAATAGAAATGAAGTGTATAGTCTTTGTAAGACGATCCACAACAACCCAAATTGCATTGTTGCCTTTGGATGTCCTTGGAAGTCTGGTGACAAAGTCCATGGTGATGTTCTCCCATTTCCATTCGGGTATGGGCAATGGTTGCATCATCCCCTTAGACTTATGCCTCTTTGCCTTCACTTTCTGACACACCATGCACTTTGATGTATATTCAGTGATCTCCTTCTTCATATTATCCCACCAAAAGTTTTCTCAGAGATCTCGATACATCTTTGTGCTCCCTGGGTGAATAGAGAAATTCGAACTATGTGCGTCATCCAAAAGTTCCTTCTTCAGCTCCGGACTTGATGGAACACATAGTCTTTTCCCAAACCGCACAATTCCTTCTTCATTAACATTAAACTATGAGGATTTCCCCTTTTTGATAGCTCCCACTTTTTCTTGAATTCCCACATCATCCTTTTGAGCATCCTTTAACCTTTCCAAAAGAGACGGTTGAGAAATCATTTGTGAAAGAATTTATGATGTTCCCTTCTCTATGATTCCCATTTCCATCTTCATAAAGTCTAAGAATATTGGATCCTTCTCAATTCTCATCATTGATAGAATCGTTGGATCCTTTCTACTTAGGGCATCTTCCAACTTGTTCGCTTTCCCAGGGTGGTAATGTATTGAACAATCATAATCCTTGATGAGCTCTATCCATCTTCTCTGACTCATATTAATCTCTTTCTGTGTGAATATATATTTAAGACTCTTGTGTTCAGTATATATCTCACATTTCTCTCCATAGAGATAATGCCACCAGATTTTCAAGGCAAAGATCACCGCCGCCAACTCTAGATCATGTGTTGGATAGTTTCGCTCATGGATTTTCAAATGCCTTGAGGCATAGGATATCACTTTATCATTCTGCATCAGCACACAGCCTAATCCCTTCTTCGAAGCATCACTGAATACCAAAAAAAGTTCCCCACTTGTGGGTAATGTGAGCATGGGCGTAGTGATAATCCTCCTTTTCAACTCCTTGAAGCTTTCTTCGCATTAATCACTCCAAGAAAACTTTACTCCCTTCCGAGTTATCTTGGTAAGAGGGTTGGACAATCGTGAAAATTCCTCACAAATCGTCGATAATATCCAGCTAACCCCAAGAAGCTATGGATATTCGTTACCGATGTTGGTCTCCGCCATCCCTCAATTGCATCTGTTTTGGAGGGGTCTACAGATATCCCATTGCTTGTGATGATATGACCCAATAATGAGACCTCCTTCAACTAGAACTCACACTTTCTATACTTTGTATAGAGATTCTCCTTACACAAAGTCTCTAGTACAGTTTTTAAATGCCCCTCATTATCCTCCTTGGTTTTGGAGTATATTAGAATATCATCTATAAAGACTACAAAAAATTTGTCAAGGTAATCTCTAAAGAATCTATTCATCAAGTCCATCAATATTTCTGGATCATTGGTGAGTTTGAAAGGAATTTCTATGAATTCATAGTGCCTGTATCTTGTGCGAAAATCAGTCTTGGGGATATCTTCCTTCTTCACCCTTACTTGATAATATCCCGACCGAAAGTCCACCTTGGAGAACTATTGTGCTCCACACAACTGATCGAACAATTCATCAATTCGTGGGAAAGGATACTTGTTCTTTATCGTGATTTTGTTAAGTTCACGATAATCGATGCAAAGCCGCATTGACCCATCCTTCTTCTTGACGAAGAGGACTGGTTCACCCCATGGTGAAGCACTTGGGCGTATAAACCCTTTATCCAGATTCTCCTGTAGTTGTTTCTTCAGCTCTTCAAGCTCTACAACATCCATTCTATATAGATTGTTGGATATTGGTAGCACCCCAGGTATAAGTTCAATTGAGAACTCAACATCTCTTCTAGGAGGAAGACCAGGAAGTTCCTCGGGAAACACTTCAGCGAATTCCCTCACAATAGGCATTTCTTCAAGGATGGTTTCTTCTTTGGACTCAATCATCTGAGCCAGATACGCATGCTCATAGGTTAGTAATATCCATTCTTGAGATGATGGAGCTAAAGGAGATTCATCTTCCTCCTGACACTTGTAAAGAATTGGGGGTCGATTCTCCATATGGAGTGTGATTTCCCTCTCCCGAAAATTTATATTGGATCTATATAAGGAAAGCCAGTCCATTCCAAGAATTGCATAAAATTCCACTAGAGGGAGTATGACAAGGTTCTCCGGGAAATTAAATCCACAGATTATAATAGGGGAGGACTTATATTCATGGGATGCAATGATTGCCCCATTTTCCGTACTCACTGACATCTTTACTTCCATGATTTGTGGTGGTGCTGGGATTGTTCTACTAAACATTTGAGATATAAAAGAATGCGTAGAACCTGAATCAAAAAGTACGTTCTCTATTCTTGAATGAATAACTAGCGTACATGTCACCACTTCGTTGTCGGGGTTCACTTCGGCAGAAGTGATGGAAAAATCTATTTCTTGCTGCCTTGGAGGTTGTTGGTTGTCTCCGAAAACCCTTAGATTAGGGCACTGATTTTCAAAATGACCCGGTTCTTTTAATTTGTAGCATTGAACAACGCGTTGAGGTTAGAATGGATAATTCCTCTCCTCTGTCTCAGCCGTGGGTATTTCTTACCGACAGTTAACAGCTAGGTGCCCTTCTCTTCCACACCTGAAGCATTTCCTCGTCCCCTTAAGGCAATTTCCAAGGTGCTTCTTTCCGCACTTTTGGCAGGTGGGGTGCTGGATCTTCTTAGCACTGTTGGATTTATCCATCGGCCCACCAGCATTGAAGTCCACCTTATGCTTATTATCCCCATGATACCCCTGTGATTCTCTGATCTCCATTTCGACCTTGAGGGCACATCGGACAATTTCCTCATAGCTGTCGAAGTCACGGATCACTAATGTTTTCCGCAGGCTAGGCTTCAGCCCACCAAAGAAGCGGTCAACCTTGCATTCGGGGGTAATGACAAAGCCGGAAGCGTATCGTGCAAGCCTTGTAAAGTTTTCCTCATACGCTCCAACATATTCTTCGTCTTTTTGATTGAGGTAAAGGAAGTCCCTTTCCATCTTAAGCCGGAGGGTGCGTGGAAAATATTTATCAAAAAACATCTTCCAGAAATCCTTCCATTCCAACACCTCAATCTCCTCCTCAGGCTTCATATTTTTGATCAACGTCCACCATTGATCAGCTTCACCCTCCATGCGATAAGCTTCCAAGAGAACCTTCTCTTGTTCAGAACATTGAAGGATGGAGAAGATCTTTTCAATGGAGTTGATCCATTGTTCAACGATCATGGGATCGGATGATCCACTAAAATTATGAGGCCTTTGTCTTATGAATCTCTCGATAGCGACTTGTTCTCTCTTAGGGGGGGTTGAACGTTCCTCTTGGCCCATTTTTCTATTCAAAACATGAGTTATCTGAGAGATAAGCATGAAAAAGTTCACGATTCCCGCTCCCATTGGATTTGGCATCTCATTAGTACAGTCATCACCCTGATCTTCACAACGGTTGTTAGCCTGAGTCCTCCTATTACTGGCCATTGGCTGGAATGAGAGGAAAGTTAGGGTTAACACATAAAGGGTAATCCAAAGATAAAAGTTTATGACTCATTAATAAACTTTTATTTCCTTAACTCATGATTCTTTAGGATTCAATCTAGGCTTTACATGATCTACTTTCTAACATATATTCTTAGGGGCATTTTTTTAATTCACTTAATAAGGGTTCATAATAAGCTTGTGAATTTATCAAAACATATCCCCCGGGAGTGTCGTAACCAAGAGTGCAGCAAGGCCTGTTGTCGCGCACCAGTTCCCATTCGAGTCTAGCTCAAAGCGGTGTTTCCAGGTTTTACCCCTAGGATACATCTGTGCCAGAGCCGCTTCTACCTGCTCGTATCCAGACATGGATGTATTTGTTTGATAAACCACTTACTCAGTACTTACCAAAACTTAGGGATGTTTTTATTATACTTAATCTTGTATCTAAGGCTTTACTAGGGTTTCCTAATCCCAAAAATAACTAAACCTATCCTCTGATACCAACTATGGAAACCCTGCTTTTTAATACCAACTTAAACATGATTTATTACATAAAACTTCACTTGATACAACAAAGAAGATCGAGAGTTTTAGTGTCTTTGCGGATTAGGATAATTACATTAAAACTAAAAACATGAAATACAACATATTTATTGAAAACTTCATTTACATGACCACTATATTCCCTCATACTTAGCATTGCATGGGATAACCTGAGGACATTCATAAGAAAAGGGTGGGCTATAAAGCCCAGTAAGGGAATACACATAGAATAACATGAGGAGTACAATAAATGTTATACATTAGGCATATCAATATATCACAAGAGAAACATGAACATAAAGGCATGATAAATCATGATAATCATAACACGGAAATGTGGCAACAACACTTAACATGGAATTAGCATGAGCCAAGGCTCATTGCACATAGAGCATGAGTAAATCCTCATTTCACATAAAGCACGAGTAAACCCTCATTACACGTGAATTATCATGAGTAAACACTCATTGCACATGATTTATCATGATACTATACTTTACCCAATGCATTGGAGTACTATAAGGGAGCACCCTTCTTAAACATTTCATTTCATGCATAAGTGTGCCACATGGATCCTAAAACATGGATTCTTTAAACATAATCATTTATTCCACAATAAAGGAATGTGGAATTCATACATGAAACTTTATAATCAATAAGTAAATGTGCATAAAGGTGAATACCCTTGATGGAGAAATGGGCATGGTATTCACCACACAATGGCATTGTCTTAGAAAATCGGTGCGATTTCGGCAGAGTAACGGTGTGACATAGGAATTCATAAAAAACGGTTGATGAGAGAGAAAGGGGTTAATCATCATATTTACATGTAATAGACTGTAAGGAGGTCATATATATACATGTCCCAACAATTGTAATGGAATTTAGGTTCATGATACAAGAGTATTTTTTGAATGTAAAAGAAGAGAGAGAAGTTCCTTTCGGAATTTCGGCATAATAACGGGTGTACATGGGAGGAATTTAATGAGAGAGAAAGGGGTCTCCCATCATTCAAACAATAAGAGGGAAGTATGGGGGAGGTTCAAAACCATAACCCAACATTCATAATTGAAATTAAAAGGGCAATACAACTTGAAGAAAATTGACAAAAATGAGAAAGGAAGAAAAAACCCTTACTTGGAAGTGTGCTTCCAAAGGCTAGAGAGAGGCTTGTGAGAGGCTTCTTCGGAGCTTGCACTACTGGAAATGCAGCATTTCCCAATGGTTTAGAACTATTGGGAAAGGATATAGAACCGTTGGTATATGTTATACCAATGGTTCTGCAAATCGTAAGGAAGTAAGCCATTGGGAAAAGCTTTTTCCAACGGTTTACAGTGAACCGTTGGGATAGGGTGGAGAAAAATTACCTTATCCCAACGGTTCTGACAAACCATTGGGAAAACTTTCCCAACGGTTGTCAATTGTTGGGATAGAGTGCTGAAAATTACCATGTTTTTTCCAACGGTTTTCCAAAACCGTTGGGAAAAACCCAAGATTTCCTCTTTCCCAATGGTTTAGAAACCATTGGGAAAAGTTTTTTACCAATGGTTCTATGAACCGTTGGTAAAAAAAACCCATACATGCTATGCCAACAGTTTCAAACCATTGGCATAGCCTCTTCTGGGAAAAATTGCACGGCAGCTCTGCAATTTGCCCAGCACCTCTCCAATTTGCCCACCAGCTCTCCAATTTTCCCACCAGCCCTCTCATTTTCAATCCAATTATTGTACCTGCAATAAACTAACACATACATATACAATTATTGAACCTGTAATAACCAACTAACACTTACATATAGAGAACAAAGTCATACACATTTAACATATAATGCTGGAACTATACACATCCATAATTAAATTAGAATTCATAACGTAATTATAAACATACATAATTCATTTAGAATTCAATTTAAAATTTAGATGACAATTATATGTGGAATCCGGAAGTCAATTCATAATTTGATTGGTTTTTTGTATACCATATATTTTTACATGAAATGATGTCCATTTTCAACAAAATACATACACCGGGAGTGCTACCAGCCACACCACGCTTCAGATTGAGGTGGGGTTGACTCTTACACATCACATATGACCCATGGATCATTGTGCTAAAGTATCGATACAATCCGAATGCGTTTGGTCAGTTTTCCGTATGCCAGTTGATGTTTTTCAATTGAAATGACATCTTTTTGAAACAAAAGGCAGACACTTTGAGTGGTGTCGGCCACACCACATCTCAGATTGAGGTGGGGTTGATTCATACACATCACATATGACCCATGGATCGTTCTCCTAAAGTTTAAACAGAAAACGAATGTGTTTGGTCGGTTTCAATATGTACTTAAAATGTTGTCCATTTTAAACAAAAGAGAGACACTTAGAGTGATTCTGGTTACACCATGCCTCCGATTAAGGTGGGGTTGACTCGTACACATCACATATGACCCATGGATCGTTGTGATAAAGTATCGACACAATACTAATGTGTTTGGTCAGTTTTCTGTATGCCAGTTGATGTTTTTCACTTCAAATGACATCCTTTTGAAAGAAAAGACAGACACTTTCAGTGGTGGCGGCCACACCGCACCTCGGATTGAGGTGGGGATGAGTATTACATGTCACATATGACCCATGGATCGTTTTTCTAAAGTATCGACACAATCCGAATGCGTTTGGTTGGTTTTCCATATGCCAGTTGATGTTTTTCAATTAAAATGACGTCCTTTTGAAACAAAAGTCAGACACTTTGAGTGGTGGCAGCCACACCGTGCCTCGGATTGAGGCGGGGTTGACTCTTACACTTCACATATGACCCATGGATGGCTGTTCTAATGTATCGACACAATCCAAATGCGTTTGGTCGGTTTTCCGTATGCCAGTTGATGTTTTTCAATTAAAATGACGTCCTTTTGAAACAAAAGGCAGACACTTTGAGTGGTGTCGGCTACACCGCACCTCGGATTGAGGCGTAGTTGACTCGTACATGTCACATATGACCCATGGATCGTTCTCCTAAAGTTTAAATGGAAATCAAATGTGTTTGATCGGTTTTCTGTATATACTTAAAATGTTGTCCATTTTAAACAAAAGAGAGCCACTTAGAGTAATTCCGGCCACACCTTGCCTCCAATTAAGGCGGGGTTGACTCTTACATGTCACATATGACCCATAGATCGTTGTGCTAAAGTATCGACACAATCCTAATGCATTTGGTCACTTTTCCGTATGCCAGTTGATATTTTTCACTTAAAATGACGTCCTTTTGAAACAAAAGACAGACACTTTGAGTGGTTCCGGCCACACTACACCTTGGATTGAGGCGGGGTTGACTCGTACATGTCACATATGACCCATGGATCATTGTTCTAAAGTATCGACACAATCCGAATGCATTTGTCGGTTTTCTGTATGCCAGTTGATGTTTTTCAATTAAAATGATGTCCTTTTGAAACAAAAGGAAGAAACTTGGAGTGGTGGCAGCCACACCATGCCTTAGATTGAGGCAGGGTTGACTCACACACGTCACATATGACCCATGGATCGTTGTGCTAATGTATCGACACAATCCGAATGTGTTTGGTCGGTTTTCCGTATGCCAGTTGATGTTTTTCAATTAAAATGACATCCTTTTGAAATAAAAGGTAGACACTTTGAGTGGTGTCGGCCACACTACGCCTCGTATTGAGGTGTATTTGACTCGTACACGTCGCATATGACCCATGGATCATTCTCCTAAAGTTTCAAGGGAAACCGGATGCGTTTGGTCAGTTTTCCGTATGTACTTAAATTGTTGTCCATTTTAAGCAAAAGAGAGCCACTTAGAGTGATTACGGACGCACCGTGCCTCAGATTAAGGCGGCGTTGACTCGTACACATCAAATATGACCCATGGATCGTTGTGATAAAGTATTGACACAATAAGAATGCATTTTGTCGGTTTTCCGTATGCCAGTTGATGTTTTTCACTTCAAATGACGTCCTTTTGAAACAAAAGACAGAAACTTTGAGTTGTGGCGGCCACACCGTGCCTCGTATTGAGGCAGGGTTGACTCGTACACATCACATATGACCCATGGATCATTTTGCTAATGTATCGACACAATCTGAATGCGTTTGGTCGCTTTTCCGTATGCCAGTTGATGTTTTTCAATTAAAATGATGTCCTTTTGAAACAAAAGACAGACACTTTGAGTGGTTCTGGCCACACCTTGCCTCGGATTGAGGCGGGGTTGACTCTTACACGTCACATATGACCCATGGATCGTTGTACTAAAGTATTGACACAATCCGAATGCGTTTGTCAGTTTTCCGTATGTCAGATGATGTTTTTCAATTAAAATGACATCCTTTCGAAACAAAAGGCAGACACTTTGAGTGGTGTCGGCCACACCACACCCTGGATTGAGGCGGGGTTGACTCGTACATGTCACATATGACCCATGTATCATTCTTCTAAAGTTTCAATGGAAACCGAATGCGTTTGGTCGGTTTTCCGTATGTACTTAAAATGTTGTCCATTTTAAACAAAAGAGAGACACTTAGAGTGATTCCAGCCACACCGTGTCTCAGATTATGGCGCGGTTGACTCGTACATGTCACATATGACCCATGGATTGATGTTCTAAAGTATAGACACAATCCGAATGCGTTTGGTCACTTTTCCGTATGCTAGTTGATATTTTTCACTTAAAATGACGTCCTTTTGAAACAAAAGACAGACACTTTGAGTGGTGTCGGCCACACCGCACCTCTGATTGAGGAGGGTTTGACTCTTACACGTCACATATGACCCATGGATCGTTGTGCTAATGTATCGACACAATCCGAATGCGTTTTTCGGTTTTCTGTATACCAGTTGATGTTTTTCAATTAAAATGACGTCCTTTTGAAACAAAAGACAGACACTTTGAGTGGTGGCGGTGACACCATGCCTCGGATTGAGGTGGTGTTGACTCGTACACATCACATATGACCCTTGGATCTTTTTGCTAATGTATCGACACAATCCGAATGTGTTTGTCGGTTTTCCGTATGCTAGTTGATGTTTTTCAATTAAAATGACGTCCTTTTGAAACAAAAGACAAACACTTTGAGTGGTGGCAGCCACACCGCACCTTGGATTGAGGTGGGGTTGACTCGTACATGTCACATATGACCCATGGATCGTTGTGCTAATGTATCGACACAATCTGAATGTGTTTGGTTGGTTTTCCGTGTGTACTTAAAATGTTGTCCATTTTAAGCAAAAGAGAGCCACTTAGAGTGATTTCGGCCACACTGTGCATCAGATTAAGGTGGGGTTGACTCGTACACGTCACATATGACCCATGGATCGTTGTTCTAAAGTATAGACACAATCCAAATATGTTTGGTCAGTTTTCCGTATGCCAGTTGATGTTTTTCACTTCAAATGACGTCATTTTGAAACAAAAGTCATACACTTTGAGTGGTGGCAGCCACACCGCACCTCAGATTGAGGCGGGGTTCACTCGTACACGTCACATATGACCCATGAATTGTTGTGCTAATGTATCATCACAATTCGAATGCATTTGTTTGGTTTTCCGTTTGCCAGTTGATGTTTTTCAATTAAAATGACGTCCTTTTGAAAAAAAAGGCAGACACTTTGAGTGGTTCCGGCCACACCGCGTCTCAGATTGAGGCGGAGTTGATTCACACACTTCCCATATGACCCATGAATCATTCTCCTAATGTTTTCAACAGAAACCGAATGCGTTTGGTCAGTTTTCCATATGTACTTAAATTGTTGTCCATTTTATGCAAAAGAAAGACACTTAGAGTGATTTCGGCCACACCGTGCCTCAGATTAAGGAGGGGTTGACTCCTATATGTCTCATATGACACATGGATCATTGTTCTAAAGTATCGACACAATCTGAATGCGTTTGGTTGCTTTTCCGTATGCCAGTTGATATTTTTCACTTAAAATGACGTCCTTTTGAAACAAAAGACAGACACTTTGAGTGGTTCTGGACACACTACGCCTCAAATTGAGGCGGGGTTGACTCATACACAACACATATGACCCATGGATCGTTGTGATAAAGTATAGACACAATCCGAATGCGTTTGGTCAGTTTTCTGTATGCCAGTTGATGTTTATCACTTCAAATGACGTCCTTTTGAAACAAAAGACAGACACTTTGAGTGGTGGCGGCCACACCGCGCCTCGGATTAAGGCGGGGTTGACTCATACACATCACATATGACCCATGGATCGTTTTTCTAAATTATCGACATAATCGGAATTCGTTTGGTTGGTTTTCCGTATGCCAGTTGATGTTTTTCAATTAAAATGACGTCCTTTTGAAACAAAAGGCTAACACTTTGAGTGGTGGCGGCCACACCACGCCTCGGATTGAGACAGGGTTGACTCGTACACGTCACATATGACCCATGGATCGTTTTTCTAATGTATCGACACAATCCGAATGCATTTGGTCAGTTTTCCGTATGCCAGTTGATGTTTTTAAATTAAAATAATGTCCTTTTGAAACAAAAGGCGGACACTTTGAGTGGTGGTGACCACACCACACCTTGGATTGAGGAAAGGTTGACTCGTACACGTCACATATGACCCATGGATCGTTGTGCTAATGTATCGACACAATCCAAATGTGTTTGGTTGCTTTTCCGTATGCCAGTTGATGTTTTTCAATTAAAATGGTATCCTTTTGAAACAAAAGGCAGACACTTTGAGTTGTTTCGGCCACACCACACCTCAAATTGAGGCGGAGTTTACTCGTACACATCACATATGACCCATGCATCGTTCTCATAAAGTTTCAATAGAAACTGAATGCGTTTGGTTGGTTTTCCGTATGTACTTAAAATGTTGTCCATTTTAAACAAAAGAGAGTCACTTAGAGTGATTCCAGCCACACTATGCCTCAGATTAAGATGGGGTTGACTCATACATGTCACATATGACCCATGGATCATTTTGATAAAGTATCGACGCAATCCGAATGCATTTGGTTGGTTTTCGTATGTTAGTTGATGTTTTTCACTTAAAATGACATTTTTTTTAAACAAAAGACAGACACGTTGAGTGGTGGAGGCCACACCGCGCCTCGTATTTAGGCGGGGTTGACTCATACACGTCATATATGAGCCATGGATCGTTGTTCTAAAGTAGCGGCACAATCCGAATGCGTTAGGTTGGTTTTCCGTATGCCAGTTGATGTTTTTCAATTAAAATGAAGTCCTTTTGAAACAAAAGGCAGAAACTTTGAGTGGTGGCGGCCACACCGCGCCTCGGATTGAGCCGGGGTTGATTCGTACACGTCACATATGACCCATGGATCGTTCTCCTAAAGTTTCAACGGAAACCAAAAGTGTTTGGTCAGTTTTCCGTATGTACTTAAAATGTTGTCCATTTTATGAGAATCCTCATGTGTCTATTAGTGGAATGGTATTTACTTAAAATCTTGTGGATATTTAGATAAAATATTTTTATATCATTCTTAGTATGGATTAGATTTTAGTTTATAATTCTATGAAACATTTCGGAGCTAACAATGTCATTCCCAATGAATACATCTCTTTTATAACATACCAAGAATCTATGATATTGATTAGATGTGTAAATGTGATTTACAATTATTATCATGATGAAAATAAATAAAATATTTATTATAGATTTTCAAGTATTAAATAAAATCAAGAAGGGTGGGGGGGCTGTCCGGCGGGGGTGTCCGGGGGGCTGTCTGGTGGGTGTCCGGGGGGCTGTCCGGGGACCAAGGAGGAGGGTGGGGGCTGTGCGGGGGGTTGTCCGGGGTCCAAGGAAGAGGGTGGGGGGCTGTCTGGGGGGCTGTCCGGGGTCCAGGGAGGAGGGTGGGGGCTGTGAGGGGGGCTATCCGGGGGGTGTTCGGGGGGTTTTCTGGGGTCCAAGGAGGAGGGTGGGGGGGCTGTCCGGGGGGCTGCCCGGGGGGCTGTCTGGGGGGCTGTCTGAGGGGGTTGTCTGAGGGGTTGTCTGGGGTCCAGGGAGGAGGGTGGGGGGGCTATCCGGGGGGCTGTTTGGGGGGCTGTCCGGGGGCTATTCGGGGGGTTGTCTGGGGTCTAAGGAAGAGGGTGGGGGGATGTCCGGGGGGCTGTCTAGGGGGCTGTCTGGGGGGTTGTCCGGGGTCCAGGGAGGAGGGTGGGGGGGCTGTTCGGGGGGCTGTCTAGGGGCTACCCGGGGGTGTTTGGGGGGTTGTCCGGGGTCCAAGGAAGAGGGTGGGGGGGCTGTCCGGGGGGGCTGTCTGGGGGGCTGTCCAGTGGGGTTGTCCGGGGTCCAGGGAGGAGGGTGGGGGGTTGTCCAGGGTCCAGGAAGGAGGGGGTTTCCCAAACACACAACCACTAAAACACAAAAACATCCATAAAAACAAGTAATATATAAAAATAACTTAACTCTAATACTATACTATGAGTCTAGATAAAACCAACAACTAGAATAGATTAAATATCAAATCTCAGTAATATCAGTAAAAAATGTAATGGATCAAATTGTACCACATCACCATCACCATCATCACCATCATCATCATCACCCACTTCCTCGTCCCCATCATCGTCCTCGCCCTCCTCACCCTCTCCCTCCTCCTCGTCCTCGCCCTCGCCACCCTCCTCTCCCTCCTTCTCTCCCTCCTCTTCCGCATCAGACTCCTCTCCATCATCATCGTCAAGCTGGACATCGTCCTGACCACCACTAGAACTTCCACCTGGTGCACCGTATATAGAACGTATCGACGACATATACTCATCAAAAGCTGGGTTGGACTCTACTAGAATTTTAGGACGTAGAACTTCAATAAATTTCATAAACGCATTGTTTGCCCTAGCAGACTATTTTTCCATCTCTCTGGAACTTTTCTCAGCCTGTTATTCCTATGCTGTAACTTTCTGCAGCTCGGTGGCACTACAGCTCGTACCTACGGAGGGCCAATACCTCGTTGGGGTTATCCTAGGTCAGCAGTGTACTCTTCCAGAATGCTCCTCTCCCAACACCTGATGTAAGTGATCTGTTGGCCCAAAATTGTCTGGTTCTTGGGAATTGAGGGCCTCTAAAGTAGCATGTTACAAATATAAATATATCATTAAGTTACAAAATAGATATTAAAATTTAAATTCAACAGATTAAAACTTGCAATCTGCTGTTGAGTCGCTTCGTTGATGGCACTTCCATCCTTTTTCCGTCTACTCGAGAAAAACAATTTTTCTCGAGGTACACGTCATTCAATATTTTGTATTTGCCTCTACAATGAAATTGAAAACTAAAGTTATATGAAAACTTTATCAAACTATTAAATAATTGAGGAAATAAAAGAAAGTGTAAGTCGTAAAGAAAACTTATAAAAAATTGTCATACCTGCTTCCTCTCATGATCAGGCATCGTAGTGCATCCCAGTGTGTGGAGGTATTTTTTTGCATCTATGTTCTTTTTATTTTTTCTAGATGATTACTAAATAAAATTCGAAAATTAAACAGACAGTATTAATGAAAAACATGAAAGTTATTATTTAAATACATCAAATGTTATTAATACCTTAAACTGGGTACTCATCTAATGAGTAATCATTTGACAATACTGCTCTATAGGAAAATCATCCACCACTGGTACTGCCTCTAACTCAGTGCCAACTCTAGAAACCCATCCAATATACAACTCATGCTTGTAGGCTCTCCAAAGCTCGCCTAAATCCTTTAGACATTCCGGTCGTGCACCCTCACCATCGGGAAAATTAAATCGAAGATGAAATCAAAATATTAATTCATATAAATACAAAAATAATTCATGGAATTAAATAGAACAGATTTTTTTACCCATATCTCTGCCCAAGCTCTATCCTTGACCTCATGTGGAAAATGTCTCCACGATAGAGAGCTAACGGGAATGATGTCGGAGTATTTGGCAAGCATCGCCAAAAAACTCCGACATTGCTGCCCTGTTTTCTCAACCATTTGGTTGTCTTCATTATAATCCACCATAACCTGTGTGCGGCGGTTCCACACCGAACACATGCATGTACGCCCCCGCCCACGCCTCCTGTCAGTAGATGTATCTGTCATGAAATAAAAACAAATATTTTATCAAAACATGTTATAATGAAAATAAATATTACTATAAAAATTTGTTAGGGTTCTATAAATATACTTGTGCCGGTCTGATCGCTGAGAGCCACTGGATCCACAGAAACTGATGGAACACCTTGTGGTGGAACAGGTGTCAAAGACGATGGAATATAGAAGCTCGGAGACACAGAAGTAGAAGGAAAAGAAGATGGGACAGCTGTCTGACCGGATGCTGACTGGGGAGTGGGAATCATCATGGGATGTGAAAATGATGGTCCAGAAGATGCAGAAGGTAGCGAAAACATGGGAGTCCTAAATATCCCGTGTATCCCTAACGACACACCGGGATCAGAATGTGGGAAGGCTGACATGTCAGTGGGAGGGGCAGGGTCTAGTTGGGTACGCGCAGCTGCTTGTCCACCTCTAGTACGAACCCTCCTCGTACCACCAGCCTGAGTACTAGGACCAGTACTAGGCTCCTCATCGAATAACTATCGACGTATAGGTGGATCCTACAAAAATGTTTACAAAAAAATTAATCACATGACATTATATATTCTTTAAATATATCAATTTGAAATAAAGTACTCACTACAGGAACTAATGATGGAACTCCCAACTCCTTTATTCGACGATTGTTCTCCATCATTTTTTCCTTTATCTCTCTTCAATTGGCTTCATTTCCTATTTTTGAAAACAAATATGTAATTAATTAGAAAAAGAAAACTAATGTGTAACCCCAAAAACTAAATATATGAGGGAATAGGGGGATTCATTGGTAATTTAGCTATCAATTGTTTTAGAAGATCTTGAATGGATTTAATAAATCATACAAGTTGTAATGTTCACCAAGTTAGAAATATTGTTTGACTATGTTTGAATACAGTTCAATTCCAAATTAGAAAATACAATTCAAATAAAACTGCAACCAATAAACATTGAAAATTCACATAATGCTCAAGTCAGCTATCAATTGTTTTATAAGTGCTTGAATGGATTTAATAAATCATACAAGTTGTAATGTTCACCAAGTTAGAAATATTTTTTGACTATGTTTGAATACAATTCAATTCCAAATTAGAAAATGCAATTCAAATAAAACTGCAACCAATAAACATTGAAAATTCACATAACGGTCAAGTCAGCTATCAATTGTTTTAGAATAGCTTCAATGGATTTAATAAATAATACAAGTTTTAATCTTCACCAAGTTAGAAATATTGTTTGACTCTGTTTGAATACAGTTCAATTCCAAATTAGAAAATGCAATTCAAATAAAACTACAACCAATAAACATTGAAAATTCACATAACGGTCAAGTCAGCTAAAACATATTTGTGATCAATACTAAATCAATTTGAATATTACCAACCTTAACAACCCAACTCTAGGTAAACCAAAAGAATTGAGAACATGGATGAATGATTCTATATATTTTCAACCACAACTTTAGGTTCACAATCAACTCTGACAATTGAGCTATTTGAGTCATCAAAATAAATAAATGGATTGGTTCCAATGGAACTAGGGATAGTGTCAATTCCCTCATCACCATCATCAAAAATATGACTTGGAATTACTTCAACTATGACACCAAATTCAGGTCGAAGTTGGTCTTTGAGATAAAAAACTTGTTTATCCATTGATGCTAACACATATGGTTCTTCGATAGCAAGAGTTCGAGTCATATTAATTACTCAAAATCCAAAATAATCAATAAATGTTCTATGTATCATCATCGAATTAAACCAATGGCATTTCATCATTGTGACTCGTCCATGAGAGTAATAATCCAATATTATTATTTTCTCAACAACTCCATAATAACCCACATTTTCAAATCGCGGTCTAATATCGGATGCACTAGCATAACAATATGTTGTGGTAGTAACCATAACACCATCATGTTGTGTTCTCATGTTCTTTTCTCGTTTAGTGACAATAAATTTTTACCCATTGATAACAATTGATTTACGGTCACGAACCACGGTATTAGGACTAAAAGCCAAAGCTCTTATTTCCTCAGAGACAGAGTCAGTATACAAACTCAATACCTACAATATAAATGACTATTAAACTTAATTAAATATTGATATAATTATTTTAAACATTAATTTTTTTATACCTTCAATTTTAACCAAGAAGAAAACTTTTTTCTATACAAAGTCTCTCTCCTTCTCAAAGATAAAGAACGATGCTTCTTATTTATCATTGTTTTATGTTCCCTGTAGATAAAAAATATGAATATTTTAACAGATATATATTTAAGATATACATAATCAATTTAGTTACCTGATATAGTCATCGAACAAATCATAGTTGAAAAAAACTGTGTGATGTGCCATCTCCCGCTCTTCATGGCTTAATGTCTTCAATGTATATGATCCAGGAATTCCTCCTGTTTGAGGAAGTGATGGAAAACTGGGTTCAATTTTCTCATACTGTTCTTCTTCATTTCTCATTGGTCTGTTCAATCTTGTAGTAAGATCAGAAAAATACATCAAGCAGAAATCCATACATTCTTGAGCCAAGTAACCGTTCACGATAGAACCTTCGGGATGATTTCTATTTCGGATATAAGACTTTAATGTGAACATATTTCTTTCAGTTGGATACATCCAACGAAAAGAAAGAGGTCCTCCAAGAAGTATTTCAGTGGGAATATGGACAGTCAGATGCAGCATGCATGTGAAAAATGGTGGAGGAAATATTTTCTCCAACTCACACAAAATTAATGGGGCATCTGTCAACATTTTTTGCAAGAAAGACTTGGAAAACTTCTTATCACAAAGATCTATAAACAAATGGCACAACCGAATAACATCCACCCTTACATTATTGGACAAAAGATGACGTATTGCTATTGGAAACAACTCATGCAGTAGAACGTGATAATCATGAGTCTTAAAATATTTTAGCTTCAACTCTCTTCTGTTGACCCGTTTAGATATGTTTCTTGAATAGCCATCAGGAACTCTAATGGTCTCTAATACTTACAGAAATTGTTTTTTTCTGTAGGTGTCATCACATAAGAAGCACATGGAAGTTGCCATTTATTTTCACTGATACGCACAGGATGCAATTCTGGTCTGACGCCCCAATCCACCAAGTCATGCCGAGATCGTAAATCATATTTTGTCTTCCCCTAGACATTTAGAAGAACCGAAAGAAACATTTGGCATATATTATTTTCAATATGAATTACGTCTAAGCAATGATGTAACAAATTGGTTGACCAATAAGGAAAATCAAAAAAGATACTCCTCTTCCTCCAATTGTAATAGGTTTCAGTGGAAACATTCTTTCTCTTTCCATATTTCATTTGACCCTTCTCGAACAAAAAACTGAAATCTTTCAATTCATTAAGCACGTCAGTTCCAGACATACGCTGAGGAGGATCATTGGTCTCTATGGTATTATCAAATCTTTGACGATTCATTCTATATGGATGATCCTTTTGCAAGAATCGTCAATGTCCCATAAAACTGAAACTACAGCAATGTTTTAGTCTTCTGGATCGTGTATTCTTCATACAAACTAGACATGACAGTTTTCCCTTCGTGCTCCATCCAGACATCATTGCATAAGTTGGAAAATCATTGATCGTCCACATAAGCACAGCACGCATCTGAAATATGTCTTTCGAACATGCATCGTATGTGTGAACACCCACATCCCAAAGAAGTTTCAACTCTTTTATTAAAGGTTGTGTGTATACATCAATATCAATGTCGGGATTAGAAGGACTAGATATGAGTATACTCATGAAAGTGAAATTTTTTTTCATACACAACCATGGGGGAAGATTATAAATGTGTATAAAAACTGGCCATGTGTTGTGCGAAGTAAAAATCTGCCCAAACGGATTAAAACTGTCGCATGAAAGACCCATCATCACATTACGCACGTCAGATGAAAAATCAGGATGTCGATCATCAAATCTCTGCCATGCAAATCCATCTGTAGGATGAACCAACTCATCATTAGTCTTCTTTCTCTCGATATCATTCCATCTCATTTTTATTGATATGTCATCAGACATAAAAAGATTCTGGAGTCTGGGGATCAATGGAAAGTGCCACATTACTTTTTGTCGAACCCGGGATGGTGTTCCATCAGATTTTGACTTCCAGTGGGATGTGCCACATTTTATACAATCATTTCGTTCAGCGGTTTCCTCCCAGAATAAACTGTAATATTTCACGAAATCATGAATTTTGTTTCTTGAAAATCCAAGTTCCTCAACTAACTTCCATGCCATATAGTGGTTTGAGGGAATATCTGCATCATCTGGAAGTAAATCCTTCAAGATGGTAAGAATGTAATCGATTTCTGTATTAGAAATCCCATACATAGTTTTTCCATGAAACAATCAGATTAAAAATTCCAGCCTTTTCATTTTATCTCATTGTCGATGTACTGGAGTCATGGCAGAATCATTCAATTTTTTCACCCTATCAATATCATCATTTTCACTAGATGCATCAGTTGTCTTCATATCGAAGTCTTCTTGAGTCTAAATCCTTTCTTTTTCATGATGACGAATAAACAGAAAACGATCATCTAACAAATTCTCCATTCCAGTCTTTTCATTTCGATCATCACCAATTTGAGATTTCATTTTCTCCCCATTGTGATACCACACAAAGTAGTTTGCTTGAAAACCATTTTTGGTTATGTGGTATCTGACTTCTTCACGGCTCAACCAAGGTCTACCAACACAATTGGAACATGGGAAGTGTATGCGAACACTATCTGAAGCATTGTGAAATGAAAAATCTATAAATCTCTTCAAATTGTTTTGAAAATCGCTTGAGATCCGATCGGTTTCATACATCCAACTTCTTTCCATTATATAAAAAGAATTTATATAAGTCATTATGTCATAAACAATTCAATAGGATTGAACTTTAATAGAAAATACATTTAATTAAACGATAAAGGAAGAAGTTTCTTGTCGATGTAGTGAACTATTAAAATAATGTAAAGAACAAGTACTCATAAATTAAATTAAAATTTATTTATATTCATTTTCATTAGGTCTATAAGAGGCACATGCCTCAGGTCCCATCATGTTTTTATAGGCATCACAAATCATTCACTCATGTTCAATAACTCATTATTGACACCTGGCCATACCTTTCATTACCCAATTACTTCCCCAAGTCAAGCGCACCCCATGGGTGAATAAATTTTAGGCTTCTACACTAATATGTTGTTCATGACCAGTAAAAAGATTTAATTTCATTAAGTATAGACAAAAATATTTATTTTTAAATTTGAAATTCTTAATAAAGTATGTCAATGATAACAACATTACTGAATTAAACTTGTGACTTATATAACATTTTTATGGCTGTCTACACATGCCAGAATGGGTAGTGAAAAGCACCCCACCCTCATAAAAGTGAGTATTGTCCAAGAAGGACACATAATATACAACGTACAATGAGAACCATATTTAGTTGACCCTAAAGTTATATTTGTACAGTCATCTTGGTGGAAATGGAATAAATGATCCTGGTTAACTGATGAATTCAAAAGCTCGTATTCCATATGTTGGACACTATCTAAGGTAAGAAATCATGTGAGGATGGTTTTACATCATTCAATTTCTTACATGCTAGTGAGAATGAAGGCTTAAATTAATGACTTGAGTTCACTGATACCATGTCAACCGTTATACACACCATGTGAACCCTTATACACACCATATGAACCCTTATACCATATCGTCATTATTACAACCATTAATAACAAGTTATTAAATAACATCACTTGTTAAAGATAATCAAATTGAACATAAATCAATAATAATATTGGATATATCAAGTAAAATGAAGTCATACTATCTTACATCCTAAATAACGACCCACAACCATGATTAATGACCAAAAAGCTCCCCTTTCGGCCAAATCAAAAGTGAAAACAAAGACACATAGTTGTAGAAAAAAAACTTCATTTGTGTGAAGAATAATAATCTCATGGTCCTCGTGATATTTGAACCACGCAGTCATGATTTTCGAGATGAACTTGTATCCATGAAACCATATGATAAACACGATTCAATACATGCATTTTTCTGATTTTCCCAAGCATTTTGAGGAACCCCAAATCAGTGAAAATGGTCATTGTGTTTTAAAAAGGTGATTGAATAACACATGTATGAAGTCGAAGGCAGAATGATTAATGGTTATATTAGAAAAACTAATATTCACTAATATTGTGAATTTGACATTTTGTGAATTAGTTTCATGAAGAAAGAAGAAGTAATAATTAGGGACCACATACAATTTGGAAAAGTTCAAGAAGATACTCCATATGTTCTATTGTGAAAAGGATAAGTGAATAGTGTGTCATTTTATATATATATAGATTTTGATAGAAACATGATACATACTTGTTATGTAATACACATAGTGTACAAAAATTAAGATGAACAAGATCTTCATGTTTGGCATGATCATAATGAAAGGATTGATAGATGAGGGTGATGGAGCAGAGTGTGCTCGAGAACCCTCCCTCGGGTGAACAATGGTGAAACCCTAATTTCGATCAAATTGGGCACAAAGACTCTCGATCCTTCATTGATGTCATCACAGGTAGAATCCCGAGAGACGAATCGAAGGCCCCTGAGAGTGTTGAACCAAATAAATTCTGTCATCGCGGGTTATCAGTGATTTCTTTCTCAGATGAGGAGGTACAGATTCTTTCTTCGGATTTGTACTTTTTCTTGGTTGGAAAGTTTTACAACCGCAGACCCTCCTTAGTTTTTCTGCGGAAAACCCTTGAGAATATAGGTTTCGAAAACTTTCATGTTGGTCTCCTGAACTCATTACATGTTCTTTTGCAATTTTCCTCTGAAAAATACTGTTACCGACTTTGGGCGAGGGGTTCTTGGAGCTTCGGAGGTTGTAATATGAAGGTCATTAAATGGAAACCTAACTTCTGTGTTGACTTCCAACTACCTACTGTCCCCATTTGGTTGGTCTTTCTAGGACTCCCACTTCATCTTTTCAAGCAGAAAGATCTCTTCTCTATTGCTAGTTTATTTGGTCACCCAATTAAACTTGATTTTGCCATGCATAACATGTCTCGACCATCAGTGGCTCGAGTGTGTACTGAAGTTGACATCTCTCAATCGATGCCTTCTAGATTTTGGTTGCAAAATGGATCAAATGGTTTTATCCAGGAAGTTGTTTTTTAAAATGTTTTTGTTTTTTGTAAAAAGTGCTCTAGAATTTGACATCATCATGCTGAGTGTGAGGAGAAAAAGAGGATACCAACTCCCCTCCCGAAATGCAAATCAGTTTGGATAGAGAAGGAAAAACCCAAAACCACCAAACCATTAACTATTGTTGGTAACAAAGGCACCCAGAATCCTTATGATGCCTCCATCTCCCTATCGGTTATGCAGAAGTATGGGGTCAAAACCTGTGCTGAAATTCCTACTGCAAAGACAAATATCAATGAACAAGGAGGAGATGAAGAGGTTCAATCTGATTCAGATGAGTCCTTTCATGATGAACATGATAAATCTTTTCAGCTAGAGGAAGAGTTTTTGAAATCAAGGTCTAAAAAATGAAAGAAATCGATGGTTGACTTAGATGGTTTTGTCACTCCAAACTATAGACAAGCAAAAAAAGGTAAGGACCAATCTAAAACTAAAAGAACAATTATCACAAGATCCCTGGCTACCCAGGTCAAGGATGAAAACTTCATCCCTCCACAGCCTGTGCCAATCGAAATGGTGTCTGAGTCTGAAGCAATGGATTCAGAATCCTCCTCTAGTGAGGATGATGAGGATGACCCTGCTATTAGATATGCTTATGTAATAGAAGAAAATTTGGACTTCCTAAAAGATCTAGACTCATGGATTGACGAGAATGATAGAATTGATTTTAGAAAACACAAAGTTGGTGACATTAGCGCTGACACTTATCTGGAACTCCGGAAAAGAATGCTCATATTTTTTGTTGAGGAATTCAAGAAGAATACAAATTTCGACTTCAAAGGGATTCCATGGAAATGATCTCTTTATGCTTTTGAAGACTATTTTTTTTCTCTCTCTTGGATCTGGATCAGATCTGTTCAGTGGATTTCTTAATGGGATTTTCTTTTAAGGAACTTTTATATCATGTTTCATTCAACTAGTCTCTCTGTTTAATCTGAGACTCATCATCATTTTTCCTGCACTCTGGAAATCAGGGATGGCTGTATCTGGATGTTTTTTGCACTCTTATGGAGGATGATGTTGAAGTCTTGGATTAGAGGACAGGATTTCCTCGGTACTATCCTGATGTTGGTGTTCCTTATGACTGGGTTTGAAGGGTTGATAAGTGAGTTCATGTATTACTCTTCCTATCTTGCTGATAAGAAGCCACAAGGTCTAGATTCTCTGAACCATCAGCTTGTTCTTTCCTAGACACTAGTTGTTTTTGAAGTTTTTATCTATCTGCTTCAAGTGATGGAGTTTTTTACTCTGATTACATGGTTCGATCTGTATGCATTCTGTCTATTTGACGGCTGTGGCAAGGATTCTTTAGAAGCAAGATGGCATCCTCCTTATCTTTCCCTCTGCTCCGCATGGTTGCAGTTCATGCTTCATAGGAGAAGAAGGTTCGGTCAGTCCAATAGGGCATCTCACTGCTTTTATGGATGGACCTCATTTCTGAAGGTCCAGCTTTGAAGCAACTGAATGGTGATTTTTCTAGGCTGTCTTCAAGAACCTGTTTTCTTTTTTGGATTGAATATTATTTGTAACCCCTTTAATTCCCTGCTGGTGTAGGTTCTTTACACCTCGAGGGTGTATTGTCATTTTTTGACTTTAATAAATTCCATAGGCGATATGAATTGGGAAACCAATTCATGTCACTAATTTTCTAAAAAATAATGAAAGGAGTGATTTCATAAAATAATATCAATAAATATTACAAACAATTTCTTATTAGTTCCTATACATGAAGCTATAATATTGGAAGCAGATTAAAAAAAACTATGAATATTCAAAATTAGAACACAATAAAGAGACACCATGCCCTTATAAATGTAAATGTGTAATGAAAACATTAATTGGACATACACCGATATAGGTATTTGAGTATACAATTCGTGGAACAATCATAAAATTTTACAAAAACCCTAAAAATTGGGAATAACGAAATAGTTGAGAATAGAAGGATATTATTTATAAGAGGTGGAACTATATCCTTGATAAAATATAGAAGGGGTCTAACTTGGTAGCTGCTGATCCGATGGAAGATGTGGGGATTCGGAAGTGCTTCTGCCAAGTAATCGCTTCTGAAGACGAGCGGAAGGCTTCTCGAATCGTGGGGAGGCCGCTGCCTGCATTTGGAGAATTTGGGGATTTTTTTTCCAATGGTTTTTAAAAACAATTGGGAAAACTAAGTTTTTCCCCTCTTTTCCCAATGGTTTCATAAAATTGTTGGGAAAAGTCAATTGTTCAAGGTCTTTAAACATATACCAACGGTTATTTGAACCATTGGTATACAAGTGTTGGGAAAAGTCCCCTTTCCAGTAGTGTTGGGGAACCTTGGGAGGATTATAGAGAGATTAGGGCAGAGGTTGGAAGAAATCCAAAGGCTTTGAGTGGGGAGGAAGTGGGATCTTGGGTGGGTTTATATAGTAAAGGTGAGGGAATTCTTTATTATTTAGGTTTGGGACCCCTTATATTAAATTAATCCAAACCACAAACCATCCCATGGTTTTTTCCCGTGGTTTTTGGAAAAGGAAAGAGGAAAACAATATTTTATAAGGCCAAAGTCCGAACTTCTTAAAATATTAGGGTTGCTTATGTGGAGGTGAGTCACACTCCCATGGAAATTAATTTAAAAAGGCAAGGTGTTGAATAAGTCTTGAGGGGTCCATTAATGCTTTGAAAAGTAAGTAAAACAAACCCAAAATCACATTATTTTAATGTTAAAACATATATTGGCCGAACATAAAGATCATAGTATTTTATTACATCACTATTGGGTCATTATGATGTCATAAAACACATTAAATATTTAAACGGTATTTAATTTTTACTCAAAAATTTGACTGTCTCAGAAAATTATGAAAAATTCACCGTTGGATAATTTCGACATCCTGATTCCAAAAAATAAAATTTATTTTATCTAAATAATTTTCTAAATATGTTAATTTTCACTTTTAAAATAAAAACCGACATTTATAAAAAATTCACGGGTTTTGACAAAAATGGATTTCAAACCTTAATAAAAATTATAATTGCATTCATACAATTACATGATCACTTATATATAATAAAATTGATAATAATAATAATAATAATATTTTATTAAAATATTATTTAATTCAAAAATCCATTAATTTAATAAAATATATTTCTTAATTAAATAATAACTAAAAACACCATTTTTACTTTAAAAACTATTTACAATGTATCAATAAGGACAAGAAATTATATTCATTATTATATACAAAAAATAATGTACATGAACATAGTACTACTTATTTGTTACATAACCCCTTAAAATAGCCTCATAAGACCTAAGGGTAAGGTGTGCGATGGTGACGGACTCTTGGGTGTCTCGGATAACATCGCTCGAGTGGTAATCTCTATCAACTTCCACTTTCCCCGTAGACGGTCACGTTCGAGCTTGACACGATGAAGCTCAGCTTGGGCTTGGTCAAGGGTGAAGCCCAAAGATGCCACCTCTTTTCCGAGCTCTGACAAATGGGCTTCGTATTGGTAAATTCCACTGGATGGGGCCATCGCTTCCTTTGTCTAAGTAAAATTGGATGTGTTACAGCCCTATATTTATACTAATCATGTGATCACTTTTCAACGACTATATTAGAAACGGTCAAAATTCATAACATAAAACCAAGGAAGTTGACATTTTATATAAACATAAAGAGACATTTAATTAGATCAAGAGGGATTTTCCATTAATGAAACTTTGGGTCGTTACATAGGATGTCCGGACAGGCCATACTGGTGGCACACAAGAGAGCGGTCCGACGAACTAGGAGCTGGTACCGATGAGGATTGTTTCTTGGAGACAGGTTCCTCCGGTCCGCACTCCATGCCAGGTGGGGAACCTTCGCGGAAGTCGACCACCATTAATCACACTCAAAACTCCAATGACAATGAGATATCTCATCTTTACTAGTCCAAAACTAAACCCTAAAATAACTCTAGGGTGGTATGAACCTTAACTATCCTGGGAGTTCCCAACAACCCAAAGACACACTCTCTCCATGGACCATACATCTGCCTCTAATGGGCTTTGACTGCCTTAAAATGCAAGCAGCACACAAAATGAACTGAGAACTGAGCATAACTCATTAACAACATTTGGAGGCTTTCTAAACGGCACACTCATAACAACACAAAAAACACCATCGAAACTGGCATCATGCCAAAACTCAATCAAAACAACAACACAAGACAAGGGAAAATGGTCCATAAGCCAAACATACACAAATATCAGCATAAATCACTTTTCAAAAACCATTATTTATTTAAAATTTTAAAACTCACCTATGGCACCTTATGAATCTTCACATGTGCATTCATTAAATCCCGCTCACATCACCAGCGAATAAGTGCCCCCACGCACTTCCATACATACCCACGCACGTGTTACCCTTCATAAAGAGTGCCAAGGTTCAAACACTTCTTTTCAAAATCAAACACATACCAATCATTTCCAAACCAATACACATTCTCTTTAAAAACCCACTTTAGTAATTTCAAAAACAATTTGGAAGAAACACCTTTCCATTTCGGAACTAGTTTCACTTTTAATGCACACTCAAACTAACCTTGATTAAAACAAAACACAAGAAAAAAAATAACCCACTAGAATGAGGAACTAGTGCACATGTCTGACCCAGCAACATGGTGGTGATCCATGACCCATGTAAGGAATAACACTAAGAGGACCTTAAACCGGGCACTTGGACTCCACATGGGTCACCACCCCATGTGAGGCCACAAAGTGAACCAATCTACCTCCATTATCATCCCTCAATCCGAAACAACCAAGGGAAAGTGACTCAAATCCCGGACTAACCCTGGTAACTCAGGTCTCGTTGCGAGCGATGGTGATCAGGTACCGACTAGTAACCTACAACCTGAGCCCCGATAGTCCAATTATCTGTCTACCAGACACCCCAAATAACAAAAACCTCCTCGGATACCATTTTGTCATGAACCAGCCCAGAGTTAACCTTGATCCGGTCCGCGGCAAGTCCCGAGGTGCGTTCCTGATCCCCTCGGGATGGAAACAAGTGTCAAGCATCAAAATATAAAACACTGGGAACGATTTGGCCCATGTGAAAAAGATAAACAGACAAATAAAAAATGATGATAAAAAAACTAGCAGCAAAAAGACAACAAAGCTGCACATACCTCCATGTGACCTCTAGGTCACCTCCAACACTAACAATCTGCCTCAACGGGCAGACGAAACAGGAAGCTGAACCAATAAACCGAACCTGCATCTGAAATGATAAAAAAAGGCATGAGCATTAAAAATGCTCAGTAGGGATTCCAAAGTAAACCACGGAATCCAACCAAGACCACTTTCCAGAAACAATCCCCAAAACACTAGTTTGCACATAAAAAGATAAAAAAATAGGGTTTTCATGTTTTAAAGGAAAAAAGGGACCCAAATTTACCATTTCAAAAACCAACACACGCCACAACCCATTTTCCCCAAACAATGCATTTCTTGAAAATTGAATTTCAAATCCATGTTTATCACATTTATGCAAAATAATAACAGGTAATAAGTAAATGTTGGAAAGAAAGTGCAATTAAAAGTAAACAAGCAGATATAACCAACAATCATGGGTGATCCTAAACATCCCTAGAAAACCCCTGGACGTACTCGGTTTCAAACTACCTGCCAGCATGGTACTCCATAGTCAATAACCAACTGTTCTCCCTAATAGACAACTAGTGGCAGGACCCACAAGGCCTATCTACCAAGTGGGAACCAACCCGTCTAATCGGGGCTGGCTAGCAACCATCGCTCGATATTCTAATGGACGCCCAAGAACCCATTGTGATTTTGATAATGTTGTGTAAGTAGGAGGCCCTCTCACGCGTGACTCATCTCACACCACTTGCCAACCCCTTACACGGACACCACTACACGACAATCCTCGAAGGGAAGTCCCCCTGTAGAGATGCCTCACAAATATGCATATATGAAATTCCTTCACATTCAACAAGGTGCCAACAGGGCCTTCATAGCATGTGCAGTTTCAAAACATTTCGTAAATGAGTTAAGTTGTCAATCGGGCACACACACCTTTCCCAAATGTCAGTATGAAGACCCCACTAAAAACCCAACACCAAACGGGCTTTCAAACCAAACAACCATTCAACCCACACCAAAGGCCAATCGGGCCAACTTCATTTCATCCCTCTTTGAAATAACACATTATTTTCTCTGAAACCTAGTTTTAAGAAAACATAGCTTTAATGTGTCATTTTCATTTGGAGGCACATCCATGTGAGCACCTAGTTCTCCCATGGATGTGCCAACATCTAATGGAACATCTAGTTTTCAGAAGAATCACCTTAGAAACCATCTTTCATAAAACACTTTAGCATTGAAAACCAAACCCAATTCTTTCACAACACTTTATAAAATCAAAATGCATCTTTCAAACCAACCAACATTTCCAAATATTTTCTAAAACAACTTATTGGTCCATCCTTTTGTTAAAGAAACACACCAGAGCAATTTTACATTTCCAAAACACAATAACTATCAATTACAACCAAACACATCACAAAGCACTTAATTTAACTTTACCAAGAACCTATGCATTTCATAAAAACCAACATCAAAATCCACTTTCAAAAATTTAAAACAATATCACTATGTCAGATGCTTTTCATAAATACAATAGAGATGCAAACGATATAAAAAGATTAATTGAAAACATTCAACTTCTCAAGGTTTGAATCAAAAAGGGAAATGGTTGGAAATGCCTACCTCAAGGATTTGGCTGAGCCAATGCTTTCAAAAACACACCGCCATCTGCTCACGTACACGCACTCCCACAAAAGCGCACGCACTAAAAAAAATATATCATCACACCTTAACAAGATAGTCGACACCCAAAGTCAGTGCGGCGCGGACCAACACACAACCAAATAAATACTAGGGAATCAAAACAACATAAAACACTAAATCAAGCAGTGCAAAACCAATCAAATGTTATAAACTCTTACCTAAAACAACAGCGGCATAGTGAAATGAGTTCATCGCCTCTCCCTTGGCGGCGGATGACATAACCTAGACAAAAGTGTCTCAAAACATCAATTGCCCCTCTAAACACCATGCAAAAAGTGTGAATCACAATCTGAGACATAAAAGTTCAGTGAAAATGAAGAAACACCAAAATTAAAATGAGATGCAAACCGTGGTTTGACAGTGAGGGGAAACGAGACTGCGCCCGAGCAGAGCAAAGGTGTTGTGCAAGCGAATCCGGTTTTGCACCGGAAGATAGTCAGACGGTAGGGGTCGGGTTGGCCAGAATCACGTCGGGAAGGAGGTCGGGTTTGTCAGAATCGCGTCTGGAAGGGGGTCGGGTTCACCGGAATCGAGCCGGGAAGGGGGAGGCCACACCAGACCAAGAGGGTGCCAAACTGAGGGGCTGGGCGGTGGAAACCTATAGGACGAGGCATAGCCGGCTGGGCTTCAGTGAGCACCGACGGACAAAGGGGAGGGGTGTGTGGCGGGTCATTCGGTGGTGCAAGGAGGGCGGAGGCCGTGCCAGGGTGCGACCAGCGTGGTTCGGCCAGCCGGAAGGTGGGCGGTCGATGCAAGGAGGGCGGAGGCCGGGGCGCATAGGGAGGGCGATGGGGAAAAGACGGGGGGGTGCGGCCCGCGGCCAGCAAGTGGGGAAGGGGGGCGCCGGGTAGATTTAGGTTTTCCATTTTTTATCTTAATAATAATAATAATAATACCAAATTGATAATAATAATAATTATAATAATAGTATAACAAACTTAATAATAACAATACAACCATAATAATAAAATTTGTAATAACAACAATTCAGTAATAATTATATTAACATTCATGATCATAAAAATTATAATAATAATAATTCCAATAATAATATTAGAAAAAAACATAATATTATTAATATTATTATTTCTAACCATTTTCAAAAAAAAATCATTTCATCCAAATTATCTTGCATTATTTATTTATTTATTTTCATTCACCAACCAAATTTATTTATTTATTTATTCCGAACTGACTAACCGTGCGATTCCCTGCAGTAAGACACGTGGTTGAGCAAACAGTGCCCGAATCGTGCAACCCGGTACCGCCTGGTTATAGAGTTAAGTTGTGCGCTTGTTGTGTGACTTTATAAATGGTGTGCAGTTCACGTGCCATAACTCCGGCCCATTCGGGTAACCGCGCGGGCAACGCGCAGTTACTTCTAGCAGTGCGGACAGACCGCGCAATAGGGGAAAGTCACCGAAAACTCAAAATAATAATTAAAACAATTAAACATAATAAATAAATCAGGTCGGGGTGTGACAATTCTTCCCACCACAAAACTTTCTTCCCCCAGAAAGTCACCAAGCCAACAGTTGACATAACTCGAGTCCATGCCCAGACAAAACCGAGGAGGAACTGTGAATCCTGGGATGACCTTACTCTCAACAAGTCACACCCGACTAATTCAATAGAAAAATGAAGCCCGAGGTTGTGGGGAGAACACGGGAGGGTTCTCCCCACCATGAGAATTCACTAATACGGACACCTTGAAACCCGAACACACCACCCACGAGGGGGTCCAACGCGGGAACTCCCAAACCGAACCCAGTTAAATTCTCCACATGGTCTGAACAACACCCAAAGACTTAGACGGAAATCTTGCTATGAAACAACCCAACAACCAGAGGATAAGGAATTAACTCAACCCCTCACACACCGACCAAATAAAATCCTCACCGCAACCAAAGACTAGGGGATTCCTAGCCCAAACTCAGAGAGGACCCCGAAACACCGCCCTTTAATTTCACAAAACCAAACATCCCCCTATAGAACACAATTGAGAGAAAACTCAAAATTAGAACAACCTGTTTATTCGCGATCCCAACACCCTTCAAGGAAATCCAAACGATTTGAAAACACACTGAGAACAAATAAGACCGCTTAGACTGCGGTAGAACAAGTTTATCACATCACCGCAACTACGATGAGCTTACAACAGTTACAAGAACAGAACAAGGAAACTTTGGATATTTCCCTCCCAAAGCTGAAAACATTACTCGGACCGAGGTTCCACACACCCTCAGCAACTCCTAACTGTGCGCGAGCTTCACCCCGAGACATCTGGTTGGGGCCCTGACGACTGAAGCATCTCCTGCCTCACAGTCAGACATTTTCATCTTCTGGTCTCTAACTCCTTCCATTCCATGATTCAAACAATCACGATGGTCATACGTTTTCAAAGTAATGTAACATGATGACTTAGGATTTCCGGATAGGCCATACTGGAGGCACACAAGAGAGTGGTCCGAAGAACTAGGAGCTAGTACCGATGAGGATGGTTTCTTGGAGACAGGTTCCAGCGGTTTGTACTCCATGCCAGGTGGGGAACCTTCGCGGAAGTCGACCACCATTAATCACACTCAAAACTCCAACGACGATGAGACATCTCATCTTTACTAGTCCAAAACTGAACCCTCAAATAACTCTAGGGTGGTATGAACCTTAACTATCCTGGGAGTTCCCAACAACCCGAAGACACACTATCTCCATGGACCATACATCTGCCTCTAATGGGATTTCACTACCTAAAAATTCAAGCAACACACAAAACGAACCGAGAACTGTCATAACTCATTAACAACTTTTGGAGGCTTTCTAGGCAGCACACTCATAACAACACGGAAAACTCCATCGAAACCGAAATCATGCCAAAACTCAATCAAAACAACAACACAAGACAAGGGGAAAAGGTCCACAATCCAAACATACACAAATACCATCATAAATCACTTTTCAAAAACCATTATTTCTTTAAAATTTTAAAACTCACCTATGGCACCTTATGAACCATCACATGTGCGTTCATTCAATCCCGCTCACATCACCAGCAAATAAGTGCCCCCACGCACTTCCATACATACCCACGCACGTGTGACCCTTAATAAGGAGTGCCAAGGTTCAAACACTTATTTTCAAAATCAAACACAAACCAAGATTTTCCAAACCAATACACATTCTCTTTAAAAACCCACTTTAGAAATTTCAAAAAAAAAATTGGAAGAAACACCTTTCCATTTCAAAACCAGTTTCACTTTTAACGCACACTCAAATAAACTGAGATTAAAACAAAACAAAAGCAAAAAAATAACCCACTGGAATGAGGAACTAGTGCACATGTCTGACCCAGCAACATGGTGGTGAGCCATGCCCCAAGTAAGGAATAACACTAAGAGGACATTAAACCGGGCACTTGGACTCCACATGGGTCACCACCCCATGTGAGGCTGCAAAACAAACCAATACGCCTCCATTATCATCCCTCAATCCGAAAGGACCAAGGACAAGTGACTCAAATCCCAGACTAACCCTGGTAACTCACGTCTCGTTGCGAGCGATGGTGATCAGGCAGCGACCTGTAACCTACCTCCTGAGCCCCGACAGTCCTAGTCTCCATCAACCAGACACCCCAAATAACAAAAACATCCTCTAATACCATTTTTTCACGAACCAGTCCGGGGTTAACCCTGAGCCGGTCGCCCGAGCCGGTCCGCAGAAAGTCCCGAGGGGCGTTCCCGATCCCCTCGGGATGGCAACAAGTGTCGGGCATCAAAATTTAAAATGTTGGGAATGATTTGGACCATGTGAAAAAGATAAACAGACAAATAAAAACTGAAGATAAAAAAATAGCAGTAAAAAGACAAAAAAGTTGCACATACCTCCATGTGACCTCTCGGTCACCTCCAACACTAACAATATGCCTCAACGGGCAGATGAAACAGGAAGATGAACCAAGAAACCGAACCTGCAACAGAAATGATAAAAAAAAAGGCATGAGAATTAAAAATGCTCAGTATGGATGCCAAAGTAAACCACAGAATCCAACCAAGACCACTTTCCAGAAACAATCCCAAAAACACTAGTTTACACATACAAAGATAAAAAAAATAGGATTTTTATATTTTAAAGGAAAAAGGGACCCGGATTTACCATTTCAAAAACCAACACACGCCACAACCCGTTTTCCCCAAACAATGCATTTCTTGAAAACAGAATTTCAAATACATGTTTATCACATTTATGCAAAAGAAGAACATGTAATAAGTAAATGTTGGAAAGAAAGTGAAAGTAAAAGTAAAAAAGAAGATATAACCAATAATCATGGCTGATCCTAAACATCCCTAGAAAACCCCTGGACATACTCGGTTTCAGACTACCTTTCAGCATGGTACTCCATAGTCAATAACCAACTGGTCGCCCTAGTAGCCAACCAGTGGAATGCACCAAAAGGACTATCTACCAAGGGGGAACCAACCCGTCTAATCGGGGATGGATAGCAACCATCGCTCGATATTCAAAAGGACGCCGAGGAACCCGTCGTGATTTTGATAATGTTGTGTAAGTAGGAGGCCCTCGCACGCGTGACTCATCTCACCGCACTTGCCAACCCCTTACACGGACACCACTACACGAAAATCCTCGAAGGGAAGTCCCCCTGTAGAGATGCCTCACAAATATGCATATATGAAATTCCTTCACATTCAACAAGGTGCCAACCGGGCCTTCACAGCATGTGCAGTTTCAAAACATTTCGTAAATGAGTTAAGTTGCCAATCGGGCACACACACGTTTCCCAAAAGTCAGTATGAACACCCCACTCAAAACCCAATACCAAACGGGCTTTCAAACCAAACAACCATTCAACCCACACCAAAGGCCAATCGGGCCAACTTCCTTTCATCCCTCTTTGAAATAACACATTATTTTTTCTGAAACCTAGTTTTAAGAAAACATAGCTTTAATGTGTCATTTTCATTTGGAGGCACATCCATGTGAGCACCTAGTGCTCCCATTAATGTGCCAACATACAATGGAACATCTAGTTTTTAGAAGGATCACCTTATAAACCATCTTTCATAAAACACTATAGCATTGAAAACCAAACCCAATTCTTTCACAACACTTTATAATATCAAAATGCATCTTTCAAACCAATTACCATTTCAAAATCTTTTCTAAAACAACTTATTGGTCCATCCTTTTGTTAAACAAACACACCAAAGCAATTTTACATTTCCAAAACACAATCACTATCAATTACAACCAAACACATCACAAATCACTTAATTTAACTTTACCAAGAACCTATGCATTTCATAGAAACCAACATCAAAATCCACTTTCAAAAATTTAAAACAATATCACTCTGTCAGATGCTTTTCATAAATACAATAGAGATGCAAATGATATAAAAATATTACTTGAAAACATTCAAGTGCTCAAGGTTTGAATCAAAAAGGGAAATGGTTGGAAACACCTACCTCAAGGATTTGGCTGAGCCAATGCTTTCGAAAACACACCGCCATCTGCTCACGTACACGCACTCCCACAAAAGCGCACGCACTAGAAAAAAAATATCATCACACCTTAACAAGATAGTCGACACCCAAAGTTAGTATTGCGTAGACCAACGCACAACCAAATAAATACTAGGGACTCAAAAACAACATAAAACACTAAATCAAGCAGCGAAAAACCAATCAACTGGTATAAACTCTTACCTGAAACAACAGCGGCATAGAGAAATGAGTTCATCGACTTTCCCTTGGCGGCGGATGACATAACCTAGATCAAAGGATCCCAAAACATCAATTTCCCCCTCTAAACACCATGAAAACAGCGTGAATCACAATCTGAGACAAAAACGTTCAGTGAAAATGAAGAAACACCAAAATTAAAATGAGATGCAAACCGTGGTTTGAGAGCGAGGGGAAACGAGACTGCGCTCGAGCAGAGCAGAGGTGGTGTTCAAGGGAATTAGGGTTTACGCCGGAAGATAGTCGGACGACAGGTGTCGGGTTCACCGAAATCGCGCCGGGAAGGGGGTCGGGGTCGCCAAAATCGCACCGGGAAGGGGCAGGCCACACCGGACCGAGATGGCTCCAGACTGAGGGGATGGGCTGCGGAAACCTGCAGGACGAGGTGGAGCCGGTTGGGCTTCAGTGAGCGCCTACGGATGAAGGGGAAGGGTGCGTGGCGGGTTGTCCGGTGGTGTAGGAGGGCGAAGGCCGTGCCGGGGCACGGCCAGTGTGGTTCGGCCAGCCGGAAGGTGGGCGAGCGGCGCAGGGAGGGCGGAGGCCGGGGCGCGCAGGGGGGGTGACAGGGAAGAGGGGGGGGTGCGGCCCGCGGCCAGCAAGGAGGGAAGGGGTGGCGCCGAGTAGATTTAGGGTTTCCATTTTTTTATCTTAATAATAATAATAATGATACCAAATTGATAATAATAATAATTATAATAATAGTATAACAAACTTAATAATAATAATACAACCATAATAATAAAATTTGTAATAAAAACAATTCAGTAATAATTATATTAACATTCATGATCATAAAAATTATAATAATAATAATCCCAATAATAATATTAGAAAAAAAAACATAATATTATTAATATTATTATTTCTAACCATTTTCAAAAAAAATCGTTTCATCTAAATTATCTTTCATTATTTAGTTATTTATTTATTTTCATTCACCAGCCATATTTATTTATTTATTTATTCTGAACCAACTAACCGCGTGATTCGTCTGTAGTAAGATGCGTGGTTGAGCAAACTGCGCCCGAACCGTGCCACCTGGTACCACCTGGTTATAGAGTTAAGCTGCGCACTTGTCGCGTGACTTTATAACCCATGTGTAGGTTGCGCGCCATAACTCTGACCCATTCGGGTAACCGTACGGGCAACGTGCTGTTACTTCAAGCAGTGTGAACTGACCGCGCAACAGGGGAAAGTCACCCAAAACTCAAAATAATAATTAAAACAATTAAAAATAATAAATAAATCAGGTCGGGGTGTGACAATTCTCCCCACCACAAAACTTTCTGCCCCTATAAAGTCACGAAGACAAAAATTGACACAACTCAAGTCCATGCCGAGACAAAACTGAGGAAGAACTATGAATCCCGGGATGAACTTACTCACAACAGGTCACACCCGACTAATTCAAGAGAAAACTGAAGCCCGAGGTTGAGGGGAGAACACGGTAGGGTTCTCCCCACCACTAGAGTTCACTAATAGGGACACCTTGAAACCTGAACACACCACCCGTGAGGGGGTCCAACACGGGAACTCCCAAACCGAACCCAGTTAAATTATCCACATGGTTCGAACAACACCCAGAGACTTAAACGGAAAGCTTGCTATGAAATGACCCAACAACCTGAGGATAAGGAATTAACTCAACCCCTTACACACTGACCGAATAAAATCCTCACCTCAACCAAAGACTAGGGGATTCCTAGCCCGAACTCAGAGAGGACCCCGAAACACCGCCCATTAATTTCACGAAACCAAACATCCCCCTTTAGAACACAATTGAGAGCCAACTCAAAATTATAATGACCTATTTATTCACGAGCCCAACACCCTTCAAGGAAATCCAAATGATTTGAAAACACAATGAGAACAAATAAGACCGCTTAGACTGCGGTAGAACAAGTTTATCACATCACCGAAACTATGATGAGCTTACAACGGTGACAAGAACAGAACAAGGATACTTTGGATATTTCCCTCCAAAATCTGAAAACATTACTTGGACCAAGGTTCCACACACCCTCGGCAACTCCTAATTGTGCGCAAGCTTCACCCCGAGACCTGTGGTTGGGGCCCTGACGGCTGAAGCATCTCCTACCTCACAGTCAGACATTTTCATCTTCTGGTCTCTAACTCCTTCTGTTCGATGATTCAAACAATCACGATGGTCATACATTTTCAAAGTAATGCAACATGATGACTTAGGATGTCCGGACAGACCATACTGGTGGTGCACAAGAGAGCGGTCTGACAAACTAGGAGCTAGTACCAACGAGGATGGTTTCTTGGAGACAGGTTCCACCGGTCCCCACTCCATGCCAGGTGGGGAACCTTCGCGGAAGTCGACCACTGTTAATCACACTCAAAACTCCAACGACGATGAGACATCTCATCTTTACAAGTCCAAAACTGAACCCTCAAATAACTCTAGGGTGGTATGAACCTTAACTATCCTGGGAGTTCCCAACAACCCGAAGACACACTATCTCTATAGACCATACATCTGCCTCCAATGGGATTTGACTGCCTAAAAAGTCAAGCAACACACAAAACGAACCGAGAACTGAGCATAACTCATTAACAACTTTTGGAGGCTTTCTGGGCGGCACACTCATAACAAAACGAAAAACACCATCGAAAACGGCATCATGACAAAACTCAATCAAAACAACAACACAAGATAAGGGGAAAAGGTCCATAAGCCAAACATACACAAATACCAGCATAAATCACTTTTCAAAAACCATTATTTCTTTAAAATTTTAAAACTCACCTATGGAACCTTATGAACCGTCACATGTGCGTTCATTCAATCCTGCTCACATCACCTGCAAATAAGTGCCCCCACACACTTCCATACATACCCACGCACGTGTGAACCTTCATAAAGAGTTCCAAGGTTCAAACACTTCTTTTCAAAATAACACACATACCAAGATTTTCCAAACCAATACACATTCTCTTTAAAAATCCACTTTAGTAATTTCAAAAACAATTTGGAAGAAACAACTTTCCATTTGAAAACTAGTTTCACTTTTCACGCACACTCAAACTAACCGAGATTAAAACAAAACACAAGTAAAAAAAATAACCCACAAGAATTAGGAACTAGTGCACATGTCTGACTCAACAACATGGTGGTGAGCCATTCCCCAAGTAAGGAATAACACTAAGAGGACCTTAAACCGGGCAATTGGACTCCACATGGGTCAACACCCCATGTGAGGCCTCAAAGTGAACCGATCTGCCTCCATTATCATCCCTCAATCCGAAACGACCAAGGACAAGTGACTCAAATCCCGGACTAACCCTAGTAACTCAGGTCTCATTACGAGCGGTGGTGATCAGGCACCGACCGATAACCTACCTCCTGAGCCCCGACAGTCCTAGTCTCCTTCTACCAGACACCCCAAATAACTAAAACCTCCTATGATACCATTTTGTCACGAATCATCCCGGGGTTAACCCTGAGCCGGTCACCCGAGCCGGTCCGTGGAAAGTACCGAGGGGCGTTCCTGATCCCCCCGGGATGGCAACAAGTGTCGGGCATCAAAATTTAAAACGTTGGGAACGATTTGGACCATGTGAAAAAGATAAACAGACAAATAAAAACTGACGATAAAAAACTAGCAGCGAAAAGACAACAAAGCTGCACATACCTCCATGTGACCTCTACGTCACCTCCAACACTAACAATCTGCCTCAATGGGCAGACGAAATAGGAAACTGAACCAAGAAACCGAACCTGCATCTTAAATGATAAAAAAGGCGTGAGCATTAAAAATGATCAGTAGGGATGCCAAAGTAAACCACAGAATCCAACCAAGACCACTTTCCAGAAACAATCCCAAAAACACTAGTTTGCACATAAAAAGATAAAAAAATAGGGTTTTCATATTTTAAATAAAAAATGGACCCGGATTACCATTTCAAAAACCAACACATGCCACAACCCATTTTCCCCAAACAATGCATTTCTTGAAAACTGAATTTCAAATCCATGTTTATCAAATTTATGCAAAAGAAGAACAGGTAATAAGTAAATGTTGGAAAGCAAGTGCAAGTAAAAATAAACAAGCAGATATAACAAATAATCATGGGTGATCCTAAACATCCCTAGAAAACCCTTGGATGTACTCGGTTTTAGACTACCTGTCGGCATGGTACTCCATAGTCAATAACCAGTTAGTCTCCCTAATAGCCAACCGGTGGCATGCCCCACAAGGCCTATCTACCAAGGGGGGACCAACCTGTGTAATCGGGGCTGGCTAGAAACCATCGCTTGATGTTCTAAAGGACATCCAGGAACCCATGGTGATTTTGATAATGCTGTGTAAGTAGGAGGCCCTCGCACGTGTGACTCATCTCACCGCACTTTCCAACCCCTTACACGAACACCACTACACGAAAATCCTCGAAGGGAAGTCCCCCTGTAGAGATGCCTCACAAATATGCATATATGAAATTCCTTCACATTCAACAAGGTGCCAACTCGGCCTTCACAGCATGTGCAGTTTCAAAACATTTTGTAAATGAGTTAAGTTGCCAATCGGGCACACACACCTTTCCCAAAAGTCAGTATGAACACCCCACTCAAAACCCAATACCAAACGAGCTTTCAAACCAAACAACCATTCAACCCACACCAAATGCCAATCGGGCCAACTTCTTTTCATCCCTCTTTGAAATAACACATTATTTTCTCTAAAACCTAGTTTTAAGAAAAAAATAGATTTAATGTGTCATTCTCATTTGGAGGCACATCCATGTGAGCACATAGTACTCCCATGGATGTGCCAACATCCAATGGTACATCTAGTTTTTAGAAGAATCACCTTAGAAACCATCTTTCATAAAACACTTTAGCATTGAAAACCAAACCTAATTCTCTCACAACACTTTATAAAATCAAAATGCATCTTTCAAACCAACCACCATTTCCAAATCTTTTCTAAAACAACTTATTGGTCCATCTTTTTGTTAAAAATACACACCAAAGCAATTTTATATTTCCAAAAAATATTCACTATCAATTAAAACCAAACACATCACAAAGAACTTAATTTAACTTTACCAAGAACCAATGCATTTCATAGAAACCAACATAAAAATTCACTTTCAAAAATTTAAAACAATATCACTGTGTCAGATTCTTTTCATAAATACAATAGAGATGTAAACGATATAAAAAGATTAATTGAAAACATTCAAGTGCTCAAGGTTTGAATCAAACAGGTAAATGGTTGGAAACACCTACCTCAAGGATTTGGTCGAGCCAATGCTTTCGAAAACACACCGACATCTGCTCACGTACACGCACTCCCAAAAAAGCGCACGCACTAGAAAAAAAATATCGTCACACCTTAACAAGACAGTCGACACCCAAAGTCAGTGCGGTGCAGACCAACACACAACCAAATAAATACTAGGGACTCAAAAACAACATAAAACACTAAATCAAGCAGTGAAAAACAAATCAACTGGTATAAACTCTTACCTGAAACAACAGCGGCATAGTGAAATGAGTGCATCGCCTCGCCCTTGGCGGGAGATGACATAACCTAGACCAAAGGGTCCCACAACATCAATTTCCCCCTCTAAACACCATGCAAACAGCGTGAATCACAATCCGAGACATAAAAGTTAAGTGAAAATGAAGAAACACCAAAATTAAAATGAGATGCAGACCGTGGTTTGACAGCGAGGGTCAACGAGACTACGCCCGAGCATAGCGGAGGTGTTGTGCAAGGGAATCCAGGTTTGCGCCGGAAGATAGTCAGACGACAGGGGTCGGGTTTGCTGGAATCACGCCGGGAAGGGGGTCGGGTTTTCTAGAAGCGCGTCGGGAAGGGGGTTGGGTTTTCCGGAATTGCGTCGGGAAGGGGGAGGCCACACCGGACCGAGAGGGCGCCGGACTAAGGGGATGGGTGGCGGAAACCTGCAGGACGAGGCAGAGCCGGCTGGGCTTCAGTGAGCGCCGACGGACGAAGGGGAGGGGTGCGCAGCGGGTCGTCCGGCGGTGCAGGAGGGCGGAGGCCGTGTTGGGGTGCGACCGGCGTGGTTCGGCCAGCCGGAAGGTGGGCGGGCGGTGCAGGGAGGACGAAGGCCGGGGCGCACAGGGAGGGCGATGGGGAAGAGAGGGGGGGTGCGGCCAACAAGGGGGGAAGGGGGGGCGCCGGGTAGATTTAGGGTTTCCATTTTTTTATCTTAATAATAATAATAATAATAATACCAAATTGATAATAATAATTATTATAATAATATTATAACAAACATAATAATAATAATACAACCATAATAATAAAATTTGTAATAACAACAATTCAGTAATAATTATATTAACATTCATGATCATAAAAATTATAATAATAATAATCCCAATAATAATATTAGAAAAAAAAACATAATATTATTATTATTATTATTTCTAACCATTTTAAAAAAAAAATCATTTCATCCAAATTATCTTGCATTATTTATTTATTTATTTATTTTCATTCACCAGCCAAATTTATTAATTTATTTATTCCGAACCGACTAACTGCGTGATTCGCCTGTAGTAAGACGCGCGGTTGAGAAAATTGTGCCCGAACCGTGCCACCCGGTACCGCCTGGTTATAGAGTTAAGTTGTGCGCTTGTCGCGCGACTTTATAAACCGCGTGCAGGTCGCGTTCCATAACTCCAACCCATTCGGGTAACCGCACGGGCAATGCGCAGTTACTTCTAGCAGTGCGTACTGACCGCACAATAGGGGAAAGTCACCCAAAACTCAAAATAATAATTAAAACAATTAAAAATAATAAATAAATCCAGTCGGGGGTGACAATTCTCCCCACCAAAAAACTTCCTGCCCCCAGAAAGTCACCAAGCCAACAGTTGACACAACTCGAGTCCATGCCCAGACAAAACCGAGGAAGAACTGTGAATCCCGGGATGAACTTACTCTCAACAGGTCACACCCGACTAATTCAAGAGAAAACTAAAGCCCGAGGCTGAGGGGAGAACACGAGAGGGTTCTCCCCACTATGAGAATTCACTAATACGGACACCTTGAAACCCGAACACACCACCCGCGAGGGGGGACAATGCGGGAACTCCCAAACCAAACCCAGTTAAATTCTCCACATGGGTCGAACAACACCCAGATACTTAAACGGAAAGCTTGCTACGAAACGACCCAACAACCTGAGGATAAGGAATTATCTCAACCCCTTACCCACCGACCGAATAAAATCCTCACCGCAACCAAAGACTAGGGGATTCCTAGCCCGAACTCAAAGAGGACCCCGAAACACCGCCCGTTAATTTCATGAAACCAAACATCCCCCTATAGAACACAATTGAGAGCCAACTCAAAATTAGAATGACTTGTTTATTCACGAGCCCAACACCCTTCAAGGAAATCCAAACGATTTGAAAACGCACTGAGAAAAAATAAGACCGCTTAGACTGCGGTAGAACAAGTTTATCACATCACCGCAACTATGATGAGCTTACAATGGTGATAAGAACAGAACAAGGAAACTTTGGATATTTTCCTCCAAAATCTGAAAACATTACTCAGACCGAGGTTCCACACACCCTCGGAAACTCTTAACTATGAGCGAGCTTCACCCCGAGACCTATGGCTGGGGCCCTAACGGCTGAAGCATCTCCTGCCTCACAGTCAGACATTTTCATCTTCTGGTCTCTAACTCCATCTGTTTGATGATTCAAACAATCACGATGGTCATACGTTTTCAAAGGAATGCAACAAGACGACTTAGGATGTCTGGACAGGCCATACTGGTGGCGCACAAGAGAGCGGTCGGACGAACTAGGAGATGGTACCGACGAGGATGGTTTCTTGGAGACAGGTTCCTTCGGTCCGCACTCCATGCCAGGTGGGGAACCTTCGCGGAAGTCGACCACCATTAATCACACTCAAAACTCCAACGACGATGAGACATCTCATCTTTACTAGTCCAAAACTGAACCCTCAAATAACTCTAGGGTGGTATGAACCTTAACTATCCTGGGAGTTCCCAATAACCCGAAGACACACTATCTCCATGGACCATACATCTACCTCTAACAGGCTTTAACTGCCTAAAAAGACAAGCAACACACAAAATGAACTGAGAACTGAGCATAACTCATTAACAACTTTTGGAGGATTTCTGGGTGGCACACTCATAACAACACGAAAAACACCATCGAAACCGGCATCATGCCAAAACTCAATCAAAACAACAACACAAGACAAGGGAAAAAGGTACATAATCCAAACATACAAAAATACCATCATAAATCACTTTTCAAAAACCATTATTTCTGTAAAATTTTAAAACTCACCTATGGAACCTTATGAACCATCACATGTGCGTTCATTCAATCCCACTCACATCACCAGCGAATAAGTTCCTCCATGCACTTCCTTACATACCCACGCATGTGTGACCCTTCATAAGGAGTGTCAAGGTTCAAACACTTCTTTTCAAAATCAAACACATACCAAGCTTTTCCAAACCAATACACATTCTCTTTAAAAACCCACTTTAGAAATTTCAAAAACAATTTGGAAGAAACACCTTTCCATTTCAAAACCAGTTTCACTTTTATCGCACACTCAAACTAACTGAGATTAAAACAAAACACAAGCAAAAAAAATAACCCACTGGAATGAGGAACTAGTGCACATGTCTGACCCAGCAACATGGTGGTGAGCCATTCCCCAAGTAAAGAATAACACTAAGAGGACCTTAAACCGGGCACTTGGACTCCACATGGGTCACCACCCCATGTGAGGCCGAAAAGTGAACCGATCCGCCTCCATTATCATCCCTCAATCCGAAACGACCAAGGACAAGTGACTCAAATCCCGGACTAACCCTGGTAACTCAGGTCTCGTTGCGAGCGGTGGAGATCAGGCACCAACCCGTAACCTACCTCCTGAGCCTCAACAGTCCTAGTCTCCGTCTACCAGACACCCCAAATAACAAAAACCTCCTCTAATACCATTTTTTCATGAGCCATCTCGTGGTTAAACCTGAGCCGGCGTCCTGAGCCGGTCCACGGCAAGTCCCGAGGGGCGTTCCCGATCCCCCCAGGATGGCAACAAGTGTCAGGCATCAAAATTTAAAATGTTGGGAACGATTTGGCCCATATGAAAAAGATAAATAGACAAATAAAAACTGACGATAAAAAAAACTAGCAGCGATAAGACAACAAAGATGCACATACCTCTATGTGACCTCTAGGTCACCTCCAACACTAACAATCTGCCTCAACGGGTAGACGAAACAGGAAGCTGAACCAAGAAACCGAACCTGCATCTGAAATGATAAAAAAAGGGGTGAGCATTAAAAATGCTCAGTAGGGATGACAAAGTAAACCACAGAATCAAACCAATACCACTTTCCAGAAACAATCCCAAAAACACTAGTTTGCACATACAAAGATAAAAATAGGTTTTTAATATTTTAAAGGAAAAAGGGACCCGGATACCATTTCAAAAACCAACACACACCACAACCTGTTTTCCCCAAACAATGAATTTCTTGAAAACTGAATTTCAAATCCATTTTTATCACATTTATGCAAAAGAAGAACAGGTAATAAGTAAATGTTGGAAAGAAATTGCAAGTAAAAGTAAACAAGCAGATATAACCAATAATCATTGGTGATCCTAAACATCCCTAGAAAACCATTGGACGTACTTGGTTTCAGACTACCTGCCGGCATGGTACTCCATAGGCAATAACCAACTGGTCACCCTAATAGCCAACCAGGGGCATGCCCCACAAGGCCTATCTACAAAGGGGGAACCAACCCGTCTAATTGGGGCTGGCTAGCAACCGTTGCTCGATATTCTAAAGGATGCCCAGGAACCCATGGTGATTTTGATAATGTTGTATAAGTAGGAGGCCCTCGCACGCGTGACTTATCTCACCGCACTTTTCAACGCCTTACACGGACACCACTACACGACAATCCTCGAAGGGAAGTCCCCCTATAGAGATGCCTCACAAATATGCATATATGAAATTCCTTCACATTCAACAAGGTTCCAACCGGGCCTTCACAGCATGTGCAGTTTCAAAACATTCTGTAAATGAGTTAAGTTTCCAATCGGGCACACACACCTTTCCCAAAAGTCATTATGAACACCCCACTCAAAACCCAATACCAAACGGGATTTCAAACCAAAAAACCATTTAACCCACACCAAAGGCCAATCGGGCCAACTTCTTTTCATCCCTCTTTTAAATAACACATTATTTTATCTGAAACCTAGTTTTAAGAAAACATAGCTTTAATGTGTCATTTTCATTTGGAGGCACATCCATATGAGAACCTAGTTCTCCCATGGATGTGCCAACATCCAATGGCACATCCAGTTTTTAGAAGAATCGCCTTAGAAACCATCTTTCATAAAACACTTTAGCATTGAAAACCAAACACAATTATTTCACAACACTTTATAAAATCAAAATGCATCTTTCAAACCAACCACCATTTCCAAACCTTTTCTAAAACAAATTATTGGTCCATCCTTTTGTTAAACAAACACACCAAAGCAATTTTACATTTCCAAAACACAATCACTATCAATTAAAACCAAACACATCACAAATCACTTAATTTAACTTTACTAAGAACCTATGCATTTCATAGAAACCAACATCAAAATCCTCTTTCAAAAATTTAAAACAATATCACTATGTCAGATACTTTTCATAAATACAATAGAGATGCAAACGATGTAAAAAGATTAATTGAAAACATTCAAGTGCTCAAGGTTTGAATCAAAAAGGGAAATGGTTGGAAACACATACCTCAAGTATTTGGCTGAGCCAATGGTTTCGAAAACACACCGCCATCTGCTCACGTACACGCACTCCCACAAAAGCGCATGCACTAGAAAAAAAATATCATCACACCTTAACATGACATTCGACACCCAAAGTTAGTGCAGCGCGGACCAATGCACAACCAAATAAATACTAGGGACTCAAAAACAACATAAAACACTAAATCAAGCAGTGCAAAACCAATCAACTAGTATAAACTCTTACATGAAACAACATCGACATAGAGAAACGAGTTCATTGCCTCTCCCTTGGTGGCAGATGACATAACCTAGACCAAAGGGTCCCAAAACATCAATTTCCCCCTATAAACACCATGAAAATAGCATGAATCACAGTCTGAGACATCAATGTTTAGTGAAAATGAAGAAACACCAAAATAAAATGAGATGCAAATCGTGGTTTGACAGCGAGGGGAGACGAGACTGCAACCGAGCAGAGCAGAGGTGCTGTGCAAGGGAATCCGGGTTTGTGCTGAAATATAGTCGGACGGCAAGGGTCAGGTTCGCCAGAATCGCGCCGGGAAGGGGGTCGGGTTCACCAGAATCATGCCGGGAAGGGGGTCGGGTTCGTCGGAATCACGCCGTGATGGGGGAGGCCACACCGGACCGAGAGGGTGCCTGACTGAGGGGCTGGGCGGTGGAAACCTTCAGGATGAGACGGAGCCGGTTGTGCTTCAGTGAGTGCCGATGGACGATGGGGAGGGGTGCGCGGCGGGTCGTCCGGCGGTGTAGGAGGTCGAAGGCCATGCTGGGGTGCGGTGGGCGTGGTTCGGCCAGCCGAAAGGTGGGCGGGCGGCGCAGGGAGGGCGGAGGCCGTGCCGGGGTGCGGCCGGCGTGGTTCAACCAGCCGGAAGGTGGGTGGGCAGCGTAGGGAGGGCGGAGGCCGGGGCGCGCAGGGAGGGCGATGGGGAAGAGAGGGGGGGGCGGCCCGCGGCCAGCAAGGGGGGAAGGGGGGGGTGCCGGGTAGATTTAGGGTTTCCATTTTTTTATCTTAATAGTAATAATAATACCAAATTGATAATAATAATAATTATTATTATAATAATAGTATAACAAACATAATAATAATAATACAACCATAATAATAAAATTTGTAATAACAACAATTCAGTAATAATTATATTAACATTCATGATCATAAAAATTATAATAATAAAAATCCCAATAATAATATTAGGAAAAAAACATAATATTATTAATATTATTATTTCTAACCATTTTCAAAAAAAAATCTTTTCATCAAAATTATCTTGCATTATTTATTTATTTATTTTCATTCACCAGCCAAATTTATTTATTTATTTATTCCGAACCGACTAACCGCGCGATTTGCCTGCAGTAAGACGCACAGTTGAGAAAACTGCGCCCGAACTGTGCCACCCGATACCGCCTGGTTATAGAGTTAGGTTGTGCACTTGTCGCGCGACTTTATAAACTGCGTGCAGGTCGCGCGTCATAACTCTGACCCATTCGGGTAACCGCGCGGGCAACGCGCAGTTACTTCTAACAGTGCGGACTGACCGCGCAACAGGGGAAAGTCACCCAAAACACAAAATAATAATTAAAACAATTAAAAATAATAAATAAATCAGGTCGGGGTGTGACACATCATATGTGTGTTGTGCTCATAATGACTCAATAAGTAGTTTTTAAAGATACCAAAGACTTTAAAAATGTGTGTTAAGGGGTTAAACATATGAAAAATATGTCATATGGATGTGAAATCATAGGAAAATTAATTTATTTTTATTTTTGAAATTTTGGAACTGAAAACACATCATTCAGAGTTATGGTTTTTCTGGGATGCTTGTAAACATGTTTTTAGTGTTTTAAAACACTAAAATGTGTGGGTAATAGTAAAAACCAAATAAAACAACCTCAGATTGATGTGAAATCATGGAAAATTTTCTTTGTAATTATTTTTTATGTGTATAAATATAAAAAACATCCATCTAACAAGTGGTGTGCTCAGAATTAATCAATAAATAGTTTTTAAAGATGCTAAAGTCTTTAAAAATATGTTTCGGGGGTGCAAACCATGAAAATGATGTCGGGTGGAAATAAAATCATATAAAAATGACCATAGATTTATTTTTGAGATTTAGGAACCAGCATCATTTCATTTTTAGTAACATTTTGTTTGGGATGCCCATAAACACATTTTTATTTTCTTAAAACACTAAAACGTGTGTTTAATGGTCAAAACCATGGAAAATGACCTCAAATTGATGTGAAATCATGATACAACCACTATTAAATTATTTTTTATATATAATACATGTTTTCATATCAAAGTATTTAAATTTTTTTATTAAGTAAATTTTAAGCACACGACACATAGATTTAAAAATTGATTAGATTATTATATACTTATCTCTTTTCAGTAACATGTTTTAAATCATATCTTGAATAGGTAAGTTTATGTTTTCAAATTGTGTTGCATGATTTATTATTTGTTTTATGTCAAAAAATTCTCTATTTTATTAACAAAATAACAAATTTTATTTGTAACATTCTGAATATATTTTGTGTTTATTCTCTTTCGTATCTCTTTTCTTAAATGTTTTGGTTTTTATTATAGGTGATAGATGTTAGAAGTAGGCTGGATCATGACCATTCTAGGAAGTCATGATGGTTCTTAGTTTCTATGTTATGTTTAAATATTATCAATAATTCTATTGTAATTTTTTATTTATTATGTTCAATTCTAATTTCTAACTTCTTTTTTGTTCCAGTTGATGACATGATGTGGTTAGTTCCAATTGATGACATTATATGAAGATAAATGGATGCAGTGGAAGTCGTGGAATGGAAATATATTGGCCATGAGTTTTTGTTTTTGATGGACATATTTTATATGTATATATTGATAATTGAAGTTATGGGTTGATTGAGGTTATGAGTCGACTTAGTTTATGGTGATTTAGATTGTATATATATGACTATGGATGTATGTTGGTGTATGTATGATGATTTTATTGTGCATTTCTGTTTTTACTTATTGTATGTAAATTTTTTTATATTTATAGTTTTTTTATTAAATATTTTAAAAAATATAAATATATTTAGCAATGGTTTATGATAACTGACACTAAATATATTTTTATGAATCTATTTAGAGGCAGTTATCATAAACCACCTCTAAATGTTATTATCACTAAATTATATAGCGGCGGTTATGTTCATTTCCTCTATTTTATTTTTGGATGGATTTTTTAAATAAACCACCACAAAATAAAATCAAAACCATTGTTCAGTACTCCAAAAACAACACATACAAAAAAACAACTAAAAAAGAAAAAATGCCGCTAAATTATTTTCAACCGTGAAATATGTGGTGGTTTTTATAACCACCACTAAACCATGTAGTGATGGTTTAAAACACTGTCATTAGAAAAAACACCATTAATACCTCTATTTTTTATAGTTCTTGTAATCTCTTCGGCCCATAATAAATAATATATGATGGTTTATTTTAAAAATTTTCATATATATATATAATATGATGGTATATTATAATAAAAACTACTATAGAATCATGAATATTAATTGGTTCCCTTTTTTAGTACTAACAATAAGAATTGATAAAGGAATGGTTTTATCATCACTAGATAAAAGTGTTGATAAATTATATCTTTATCAATGCTAAAAAGTGGTGACAAAAGTATCACCTTTACCAGCACTTTTTCTTATCATTGATAAAGTTTATATTTATCAATATTTTCTAGCACTGGTGATAGTGGTCTTTATCATAACATGTTTTTACACTAATAAATTGTGATTATTGACACTATTTTTTGTTAAATGGGGTGAAAATATTATTAAGAACACCTCAAACATGTTGAAAAATTAAAGATCCCCAAGAAGGGTCAAAGGGACTTACTCAAGCCGGGATGCGTGCAACCCTATGCATAGAAGGCCCATGTAGGAGAGTTTCACAACCCTAAATGTTTGGCCACCCCTACATAGGAGACCTTCCCCAAGAAAATATGCCTGGGACCTATACAGAAAACCTATTTTGACCATGGTCTTCTATTTTCCTATAAATAAGACCCTTGGGTTCTTCATTTTCACAATTGGAAAATCGAAAGAATCCCCCAAGATTTGGTCGTTTAGCTCCTTCACCCAGGTCTCTAAAAATTCCTTAGGTAGCTCTTCAAAACCAGAGAGAAGAGAGAATAAAGTGGGATAAGTGATATCAAAGTCCCTTCAGGGTATGAAAAACAAAAAACCTACATGAGGACCCCTTCTCTCCTAGTTTAAAACCACCTGCACAAGGCCCCTTCCATAATAAGAGGCCGACGTGAGACCCGTCTAGGGACACTTGGGGAGACCCATGGTTCCTATTCTAAATCCTTGCCCATGTTTTGTTTCCTAGGTGTTCCAATTCCTAAGGAATTTACATCTCACATAGGCCTATAAACCCCTTTGAGAAGCACTTCCAATTCCTCCCATGACCTATACAAGGAACCTATGCCCTCTAAGCCATGACCTGTATGATCCCCCCTTTAGGTCCTTTTTCAAGACCCCAATGGTATGACTCCTCTTCCTTTGGATCCCTTGTCTGATAGGGACCAAATTTAAACCTCCACTAAAACCTCTAGACTTGAGAAACCATGTAAAGTGGCACATTAGTGTGTCTCCCATTTTGATTTTCATTTCTACGGTCATAGTTTTCCCACACTTGTCCCACCTAATTTTTAGTTTCCTCGGGGTGCATGTGGATTTTCATTCACATGGTCCTGAGGACCCCAACCCTAGGGATGGTGTCAGGGAGTTCCTGGTGTTATCATAAGGGTTGGGACCATATTATCCCCTTATAATCTCTAAGACACATATCCTTCAGTTCTAGGTAGGGAGAGTAAGGATTAGTCTCACTTTTCCTTTCAATAAGAAATGATATCCTCCTATCCTAATGTGGAACCAATTTTAGGGAATCCCTCCTGAAGTAAGCCCCTATAATTTCTTGTGGGAGGTTTCACTCTTTCTCGTATTCTCCCTGAGGTTCATGTCTAAATGGGTAGTCATACCTAACTATCCTGGATATGAAATAGGAGAGGAAATGGGTTCATCTAATCCCATTATTCTTCACCCTTACCCTCAGCCTCTTCAACCAATATAGTAGGAGGAGAATTGTTTGGTTTGTTTGATCTTGTACTTCCTCTTGTTTATAATGTTCAAGATTGACTCATCATGACTTGTGGACTTAGAGGATATCCATGAACATAGCACACACATTCCCATATGTATGTTTTAGTAAAGGATCTTCCTCTAAATCTTTATATTTCCTTCCTTCAAATTGCCTCCATATGTATAGGTCCTCAAGTCCATGTATCCAATCTTAGGGAAAAGTGTATTTATTTATTCCCAAAATCTATCACTTACTCTTTTTAAGGACCCATCCTTAAACATTACACAACAGAGTACCTTTTACCAGTCTAGGTTTTGGAGAGTTAGACACGAGCTTTCAATTTATCAGAGTTGAAATAAAATTAAATAAACAAAATCCAAACATCACTTCTATATGTGTAAAAATGATGGTGTCCAACTTTTTTCTTCAAAGTGACCTATGAAAACAAATTTTAAACAAGGGGTGAACATTGGAAATTCCCGATAAGGGGTTTTAAAACAAGACCATAAAGAAATAATTTTTCATTAAAACATTTCTTTAAAATACATGCTTTAAATCATGAGATTAACATTTCTCATAACATGTCATCATCATTTTCTTAAGAGATTTTGAAACAGATTTTAGGATAAACTTATGCTCAAAATTGCTAAACTTATTTAAGAGTTACAAATAAAATACATTATAAAATATGCACGCACTTGAGCATAAATGCATGAAATTCCACCTATAAGTTATATAATGACCATACTTATTTATGTATTACATGCTAGGTGTGCAGATACAAATTTTCACATGAAATGTTACTTGTTTAGAATTATATATAAAACAACATCAAAACACATATATGAAAACCATGAAATGATAGATAAGTTCCCAACCTTTGTTTTTGGATTTTACATGAATAATTAATCCTTCTTAATAAATTATTTGCTATATAAATATATATAAATAGTATAAAACATTATATCATGTGCATTTCAAAATGTATAACTGATTAATACATGTTCATAAGAGAATGATTATTAACCATGGTTATTCTACTAGTCAAATAATCACATGGACTTTCACTTACTAGATTCATAATGATGGAATTCATAATGTGGAACATCATAAACATTCTGTCAACGCCTCGTGCCAAGACCATACATAACCATTTTTTCAAGGCCTCATGTCAAGACCTAGTTTCTCTCATGAGACATATCGATGCATTGAGAGGCTATAGCAGGCCTCACCCATCACATAATAAGTCCAATTCATGTGTGAATACATAATTTCAGACAATATAATCATTCTATCATGGCCTTGTGCCAAGATTCTAGTTCATCTCATGAGACCTTCTAATGCACCAAGAGGCTATAGAGGGCCTCACCCATCACATAATATGTCCAATGCATTCTTCATATGTATAATAAAAATATGACTTTAAATCAAAGAGTCTCATACCACTTTTATTTTTTTGAATCTTAATCATAGATGAAAATAAATTTATTGATAAATTTTTGAGGTATATGATCTTTAAACAATTCAAAGTGTCTCATACCACTTTGAAAAGTTTAATTCTTAATACATATAATATCATAAAAAGATTAATCCTATACTTGAAATAAATTTATTTATTTTTAATTCACAAATAAAAATGATAATGAAATAAACGCAGGCATGCTCTCTAAAATACATTTTATAAATAAAACATTTCAATTATTGAAGAAATCCATGTGCTGGATAATCTCGGAAGTAAACCTTAAAATTAATTTGAAACCATGAGTTTATTATGAATGTAAGGTGTGTTGATGTTCTAATTTACATGTGGTAATATTTTATGAAGGTTTTACATCCTTAATTTTAAAATAACACGATGAAATGTTATGTGCATTTTTCAAAAACATGTAAATATAAGATATAAACTTGAACATTTCATCCTTATTTATACGTAAAATATATATGTCTAAATTTATGTGTACATCTTTTTTGAATGAAATTATTTGGTAAACTAAAACTCTTAAGTTTTTAATTTTGGAGAAATTCATCAAATAGCTAGGAACATTTGTGTATGTCTACATATGCATAAATCAGAATATTTGTATAAAATTCTTAGAGTATAAATAGTTTATCCTTAGAAACCATAAGCCTTGTAAATTACCATTTAATTCCAAAACAATGTAATATATATATATATTAATATGAGTAATAAACATTTCATACTTATATAAATATATAAATATATGTGACCTTGATTTCATCATTGTGGAATAAATTCACGTTTTAACAAAACTTCAATAAATTAAAATATCCATTTGTAGAGTTAATATGAAATCAAATTTAAAACATAAACTTTTATAAATATATAAGTGGAAAATGGTTTAGAAATAATACTTGGAGTTAGTGATCCTTGATAAATAATTAGATGTTTAATGAGACAACTTGTTACACAAAATATAAACATTCCTGCATATAAATGATTAACCCTTGATTTGAAGATAAAACTTCGGTATATGTGTGTGTATATATATGTGAATTTCTCTTGAAAACCTCTAGTGAGTTTTAATATCACTGAAAATCATGTCATTTAACTTTACATGAACTGTTAATAACATTAAACATCCATGTACAACAAAATCTCATTCATTAATTCATGTAATACATTTTATAACAAGTGTATCTTATGAAAATACATTGATCATACAATTTATTAATTAATTATATGCATAAGTTTATGACATGAAAATATATACTCTTTGTATAGAAATATTAAATTATATTTCACATTATATAATATTTATAAGTAGTAATTATTTATATATCACACACAAAATTGTCAGGATAACATTTTAAGACAGACAATATTCATTAGTGCATATGTCTATATAAAAGTATATTAACCCTTATTTATAAAATATATATTAAAAAAATTATATGGGATCCATCATGTTGTATGTATGAATGAATTCATCTTAAATGTTTGTAAATTTAGAATTACCTCTATAATTTAAAATGAATTAGCTTGTAATTCAAAAATTCGTGCACATAAAATTGAAGAATATAAAACATGAAGATAAATATATATATATATATACAAACACACACATAAAAATAATCACATAAAAATACTTACATAATATAGAAGTATAAAATATATAGCATAACACTCACATATAGACACAAAATTACATACAAGCATGTATATAAATTGTGTATCCAAGAAAATATAAACTTAAGACATGTTTGAAATAAAATAACATCCCCTTACACTAACATAAATTAAAACGTGAAAATAATTCTTCATAGTTAAAATTTGAACACTAGTGACTTGAAAATCAAATAATTATTCAGAAATAAATCTAAATAATTACCCTTATGTAGAACCTGAATTTATAAGTTATTGTAATATTTTACTAGAAGAAAATATAAATCAGAGTTAATGATTAACAAAAAATAAATTTTACCTTACAAAACAAGTATAAAAATAAAATCGTAATTTCAAAATAACATTAAAACCCTTATAAAATAATTTTAAATTAAAGTGTAAATCCCTTACACAAAACTATAAAATTAAAAACATAATTTTGGAATGAATATACAAAATATCCTTTCATTGCAGCAGGTGATAAAATGATGAAAGTTCTGATGTCTTAGACACTTACACACTTAACTGCATATTGGTTTTCCAAATTGAATTTGGCACAAAGGCATAGGCCTTTTATAACCAAAACTAGTGATATAAATATATATAAATATGCAAAAGGTAAAGCCATGGACCAAAGATAAGCTTGTCAAGAAAGATTATTTGAGGAAGAGGATAGTAGAATACACATTTTAATTTATATCTTTGAAATAGATACATCTGAAGGAAACCAAATCATAAAAAATGACATAGAAATATATAATTTTAAGTGAATGGACATTTGTGGACCACAAAGATTGAAAAAAAATTGGTCAATGGAGCTTATCAGTAGAAACCACTCGTCTTGAAAAAAACCCAAAATGATGATATAAGCAAGTTGACAGGAACATAAAATTGATAGAAACAAATATTATAACCAAACAATGACATAAAATGACTATAAATTGAATAAAACAATCCAAAAAATAGTTTCAAAGATCACATCTAGAGATTTAGGTAGAAAATTCAAGAAACAGAAAAATGTTAGTGTTTAACCGGTAGAAAAATAGACTCCTACAAAGAAAAAAATGCATGCCTACCTCATGATAGGTTTAAGGAATCCAAAATCAGAACCCTAACTGAGATCGATGATGTGACTCTGTCCTCCTTCATCAGTGCTCGGCCTAGTGGTTGATCCCCCTTCGATGCATAGCTTCATCTTGACAGTTTGACTCCACTGCACCAAACGCAGATGACTTCTCCCTAACCGGTTTCTTCTTCTATTTTTTTATTCATTATTATTATTATTATTATTATTATATCATTACTATTATATAGATAATTTATTTAATATACTTAATATAATGGTTAAAATTTTATATATATAATATTATAAGTATAATCTCTACATTAAAAAGTTATAAAATAATTTTATAACTTAATAATATTTTATATAAAAATAATATTCATTTTATTCATAAATTTATTAAAAACATTATATTTGTATAATAAAACATTTTATTATGAATATTCAGTATTCGTTTATTAAATTATACTATTTTAAAATTTTAATAGATTTAAAATATTTATAATACATTTTTCTGACTTACATTAGATTTATATAATTCCTACTTAAAATATTTCACATTTTTAATATTACAACTTATAATAATTTAAAATTTCATACATAATAAAATTAAAATAAAATTATAAAGTATTAGTTTTATACTATATTCATAATTTTATATAATTCAAAACTAATATACATATATATAGCATATTTTGAAAGTCATAAACAAACTAACTATATTCATATATTAATATAATTATCATTTAAAATATTATATTAAATAAAAATTTTGATAAAAATAAATTCTATTCAATAAAAATAGTAATTTTAAAATATTCTTTAAACAAAGAAAAATAATATTTTCTTTTAGAATAAATTTGAAAACTATACTTATAATTCAATAAAATAATTAATTTCAATTATTATTTTAAAGAAAATCATCTTAAAAATGTTTAAATAATAAATAAATACATTTAATAAAACATTTTCATAATAAAATTAGGTTTATAATTTCTGAGCTATTACATTATTCTCCTTTCAAAAGAATTTTGTCCTCACAATTCATTTCTTCAGACTAAAAAAAATTCAGAATTTTCGTCTTCAAGATAAAGAAAACTAGGACCGCTAGACTTCTAAACTTTGCTGCTCAAATGAAAACATCTGATCTCTAGAGTTGTCTAGATTGTTCCTTTTATACCAACTGTAAGGACCCAGGCTTAAACATTACACAATAGATGACCTTTTACCGGTCTAGGTTCTTGAGAGTTAGACACAAGCTTATAATTTATTAGAGTTGCAATAAAATTAAACAAACAAAATCCAAACTTCACTTCCACGCACATAAAAATGATGGAGTCCAACTTTGGACTTCAAATTGACCTATAGAAAATAATTTTAAATAAGGGGTGAGCATTGGAAATGCCTGGTAAGGGGTTTTAAAACAAGGCCATAAAGAAATAATTTTTCTTTAAATCATTTCTTTAAAATACATGCTTTAAATCATGATATTAACTTTTATCATAACATGTCATCATCATTTTCTTGAGAGATTCTAAAATAGATTTTAGGATAAACTTCTGGTCAAAATTTCTAAACTTATTTAAGAGTTAAAAATAAAATACATTATAAAATATACACACACTTGAACAGGTGTGCAGATACAAATTTTCACATGAAATGTAACTTGTTTATAATTTCATAGAAAATAACATCAAAACACATATATGAAAACCATGAAATAATAGATAATTTCTTAACCTTTTTTTATGGATTGGACACGAATAATTAATCCTTCTTAATAAATAATTTGCTATATAAATATAAATACATAAGTATAAAACATTATACCATGTGAATTTGAAAATGTATAATTGCTTAATACATGTTCATAAGAGAATGATTCTTAACTATGGTTATTATACTTGTAGAATAATCACATGGAATTTCACTTACTAGATTTATAATAAGGGAATGCATAATGTGGGACATTATAAACATTTTGTCAAGGCCTCGTGCCAAGACCGTACATAACTATTTCGTCAAGGCCTTGTGCCAAGACCTAGTTTGTCTCATGAGACTGATCGATGCATCAAGAGGCTATAGTGGGCCTCACCCATCACATAATAAGTCCAATACATGTGTGAATTCATAATATTGGACAACATAATCATTCTGTCAATGCCTCATTCCAAGATGCTAGTTCGTCTCATGAGACCTACTGATGCACTGGGAGTCTATAGCTAGCCTCACCCATCACATAATATGTCCAATGCATTCCTCATATGTCTAATAAAAATATGCATTTAAATCAAAGTGTCTGATACTACTTTGATTTGTTTGAATCTAAATCATAGATGAAAATAAATTTATTGTTAAATTTTTGAGGTATATGATCTTTAAACAATCCAAAGTGCCCCATACCACTTTGAAAATTTTAATTCTTTATCTATATAATATCATAAATATATTAATCCCATACTTGAAATAAATTTATTTATTTTTAATGCACAAATAAAAATGATAATGAAATAAACACAGGCATGCTCTCTAAAATACATTTTATAAATAAAACATTTCAATTCTTGAAGAAATCCATGTGCTTGATAATCTCATAAGTAAACCTTAAAATTAATTTTAAACCATGAGTTTATTATGAATGGAAGGTGTGTTGATGATGTGTGTGATATATGGGAAAGATTGTGTGCAGGTGAAACATCCTTAATTTTAAAATAACACGATGACATGTTATGCGCATTTTTCTAAAACATGGAAATATAAGATATAAACATGAACATTTCACCCTTATTTATATGTAAAATATATATTTATACATTTATTTGTAAATATTTTTGGAATGAAATTATTTGTTAAACTCAATCTATTAGGTTTTTAATTCTGGAAAAATTCATCAAATAGCGAAGAACATTTTTGTATTTCTACATATGCATAAATAAGTATATTTGTATAAAATTATTATAGATTGTAAATAGTTTATCCTTAGAAACCATAAGCCTTAAAAATTCACATTTAATTCCAAACCCATGTCATATATATATTTATTTTTTTATTTATATGATTAATAAAAATTTCATACTTATATAAATATATAAATACGTGTGACCTTGATTTCATCACTACAGAATAAATTCACATTTTAACAAAACTTCGATAAATGAAAATATCCATTTGTAGAGTTAATATGAAATCAAATTTAAAACATAAACTTATATATATATATAAGTGTGAAAATGGTTTATAAATCATACTAGGAGTTAGTGATTATTGATAAATAATTAGAGTTTTAATGGGACAACCTGTTGCCCAAAATATAATCATTCCTGGATATAAATGATGAACCCTTAGTTTGAAGATAAAAATTATGTATACATGTGTGTATATATATATATGAATTTTACTTGAAAACCTATAGCGAGTTTTAATATCACCAAACCTCATGTCCTTTAACTTTACATGAACTATTAATAACATTAAACATCCATGTACAACAAAATCTCATTCTTTAATTCATGTAATACATTTTATAATAAGTGTATCTTATGAAAATACATTGATTATAAAATTTATTAATTAATTATATGCATATGTTGATGACATGAAAATATATACTTTTCTCATATAAATATTAAATTATATTTTACATTATATAATATTCTTAAGTAGAAATTATTTATATATCACACAAAAAATTATCAGGATAACATTTTAAGAAAGGCAATCGTTATTTGTGCATAAATGTATATCAAAGTATGATAACCCTTATTTATAAAATATATATTTAAAAAAGGTTTATGTGGGATCCATCATGTTGTATGCATGAATGAATTACTCTTACATGTTTGTAAAATTGGAATTACCTCTATAATTTAAAATAAATTATCTTGTAATTCAAAAATTCATGCACATAAAATTGAAGAACATAAAATATGAAGATATATATATATATATATACACATGTAACAATAATCCCATGAAAATACTTACATAATATATAAGTACAAAATATATATCATAACACTCATATATAAACACATAATTACATACATGCATTTATATAAATTGTGTATCCAAGAAAATATAAACTTAATACTTATTTGAAATAAAATAACACCCCCTTACACAAAATTAAACTAAAACATGAAAATAATTCTTCATGGTTAAAATCTTAACACTAATGTCTTGAAAATAAAATATTTATTCAGAAAAAAAATATAAATAGTTAACCTTATGTAGAACCAGAATTCATAAGTTGTTGTAATATTTTACTAGAAGAAAATATAAATCAGAGTTAATGATTAACTAAAAATAAATTTTCCCTTAGAAGAAAAGTATAAAAATAAAATCATAATTTCAAACTAACATTTTAACCCTTGAAAAAGAATTTTAAATTAAAGTGTAAATCCCTTACACACAATAATAAAATTAAAACCATAATTTTGGAATGAATAAACAAAATAACCCTTACTTTAATTTCATTGTAGAAGGTGAGAAAATGATGAAAGTTTTGCTGCCTTGGACAAAAATAAACTAGAATGCATATTGGTTTGACAAATTGTAGTTGGAACAATGGCACAAACATTTTATAACCAAAACTATTGATATAAATATATATAAATATATAAAAATGATAAAGTAGTGTACCAAAGATAAGCTTATAAAGCAAGTTGACTTGAGTAAGGGGCAGTAGAATAGACATTTTAATTTATATCTTTGAAAAAGATACATCTGAAGGAAACCAACTCATAAAAAATGACATAACAATATATAATTGAAAGTGAATGGACATTTTCAGACCACAAAGATTGAAAAAAATGGACAATGACTCTTATTTGTGGAAATCACTTGTCAAGAAAACAAAACATAAAATGATGATATAAACAAGTTGATTGGAACATAAAATTGATAGAAACAAATACTATAAAAAACAACGATAATAGATAACTTTAAATTGAATAAAACGATCTGCAAAATAGTTTTAAAGATCTCATCTAGCGATTTAGGTAGAAAATTCAAGAAACAGGCAAATGTTAGTGTTTAAGAAGTAGAAAAACAGACTCTTATAAAGAAAAAAAATGCATACCTACCTCATACTAGATCGAATGAATATGAAATTTGAACCCTAACTAAGATCTAAAATGCAAATATATCCTTTTTTTCTAGTGCTCGGTCTAGAAGTCAATCCTCCTTCGATACATAGCTTCATCTTGGTGGTTTGACTCCACTACACCAAACGCAGACGACTTCTCCCTTATCGATTTCTTATTCTATTTTTTTATTCAATATTATTATTATTATTATTATTATTATTATTATTATTATTATTATTATTATTATTTCATTACTATTATATAAATAATTTATTTAATATACTCAATATAATGGTTAACATTTTATATTTATAATATTATAAGTTTAATTTCTACATTCAAAAGTTATAAAATAATTTTATAACCTAATAATATTTTATATAAAAAAATAGTCATTTTATTGATACATTTATTAAAAACATTATATTTGTATAATAAAACATTTTATTATGAATATTTAGTATTCATATACTAAATTATAATATTTTAAAATTTGAATAGATTGAAAATATTAATAATAAATTTTTTACTTACATTAGATTAAGATAACACTACTTAAAATATTAGACATTTTTAATATTATAACATATAAAAATTTTAAATGTCATGTATAGTCTAATTAAAATAAAATTATAATTTCATAATAGTATTATTTTTATAAAAATAATATATTAATATATAGCATATTTTGAAACTCAAAAATGAAGTAACTATATTAATATATTAATATAATTATCATTTAAAATATTCTGTTAAATAAAATTTTTGATAAAAATAATTTCTATTCAATTAAAATAGTAATTTTAAAATATTCCTTAAACAAAGTAAAATAATATTTTCATTTAGAATAAATTTAAAAATTGTACTTATAATTAAATAAAATAATTAATTTCAATTATTATTTCATAGAAAATCATCTTTAAAATGTTTAAATTATAAATAAATTCATTTAATAAAATATTTTCATAATAAAACTAGGCTTAGAATTTCTGGGTTGTTACACTCTTGTTTCTCACACCGAGTATGACTCACATAGGATTAGATATTGTAAGTAATCATGGAATCCACACAATCCCCAATAATAAGGAAACCATAGTGTGTGAGCCCTGGCCCTCAATTGAACTATAAGAACTTTGATTCTTACCGTAATTAGGATACATAGGATACCAACCTAAGGTTCAAGATCAATGGGAATCCTCTTCAGAAGTAAGCCCTGATCAAAAAAATCCATGGGCATCCTCCACAGGGGTAAGTACCAATCAAAACCCCCAATTCACCAGGGCATCATCCTTAGTAATAAGCCCCAAAATCTAAACTTTGGGCATCCTAATCGGTATAATCCCCAACCATATCATCATAATAAACCATGGGCCTTCTCCTTAGGTGTAATCCCCAATCAATACTTCAAATCACCATGAGTCGAGACATCACTCATGGACCCTTTCTATAGGGAATCAGTTTCACGAATAAGCCCCAACTTAATCAACTCAAAGGGATTATCGCGACCCTAGACTTTTATACATAACATTACACGATTTTAAGCATAATTAAACATCGTAGTACAAGCCAAGGATCATGAAGTCTAGTGTCTTCGAATACTAGGTACATAAAAATTAAAACAAGGGACTAAAAAACTTCTTTATTTATTCTTCATAAAGAGATCCTAACTTCCTTTGATCCCTTACATCTGCATAGGGTACCTTGGGGATCACATAAACAAAGGGATGAGGTAAAATCCCATTAAGGGAATAACCATAAGAACAAAACATTAGCACATGGGATATAAGGCATGAAATGATGATATAAAAAGGCATGTAACATTTGGAATCATAATAAAAAAACATGTAATCATATGAACATGAAGTCATAATAATGAGGAAGCAATATAAAACATGACTTTAGAATGAGTCAAGGATAACCACCAAGACCATTGCACATAACGTCTCATGAGACTAAACTTTACCCAATGCATTGGAGCGATATATGGGCACATCCATCTTAATATGTTTATGAATATTCTTTCCACATGTAGAATCATATATAAAAAATCATAAACATAAGGTCACCCATGGAAATAAATGGGTATCATAATAATGTCATAAAGCATAATGAATAGGCATATCATAAAAGTGTCCATAAAAGAAATGAATTAAAACATATATAGACATTGATAATGGAAAATAGGAATGTATCATGGTAAGTGATATCAAACATAAGTGACAACATGTAAAAATAGTGTTTAATAAATTTTAGCATTAAAACATTTTAGTGTGGTTTTATAGAAAATACTAAAGATCCTTTAAAATAGAAAAGGGAATAATCCTTTATATAAAACAATAAGTGAACAATGAATGTTTATATAATAAAAATACTAATTTTATAAAAACAATGGTGTCTTAAAATAGATGATATAGGGCACCTGAAATTGGGTAAGAATTCGGGAAGTTCCCAAAAAATGGGTTTGCTTATTAGGAAGTATTGAGGAGGGAATCCCTTAAAAAATGTATATCACATAAAGAGAATAATAAATTGATCTTGATACATGAGTTTTTATAATATAAAAAGTATGTATAATATTTACATAAAAATAAAATACAACTTCATTTGGATAAAAAACAAGATAGAGCAACTTGAAGGATTGTAGGAGGTTCGGGTAGAATCCCTTGCGGAATATTGGCATGGTATCGGGTGTACTTAGGAGGGATTACTGAGAGAGAAAGGGGTTTATCTTATTTTATGAATCATGAGGTAAGTATGGGGGAGGTGATAAATCATACCCCATCATTGTGAACTACACATAAAAGGACAAAACATAGAGGATATTCTTGAATAAATGTGATAAAGAGAGGATCCCTTACCATAAGACTAATGGTGTTCTTCACTTGATATTAATGAACTGAGTAATGAAATTTGGTTCATTAATTAATAATTCCATAACCTCTTCTATATGTAAAAGATTTTTTATAACCTTTTTAAGTCCATTCATGGCCTTTTTCATGGGTTAAGTGGTTCAATTTCATTGTTTGGGATAATTTGCTTCCTTGGTTTTAATGATCAGTTCACTTATATTCATGTTCAGATACATATGTATGATTAGAGTGGTTGTCTATAATTGAAGTTATAGGACAATAGTGATCATCCATAATATTACATGGTTATAAAATTCATTTCATTATATGGATTGATGGTGAATCATTATATAAAACATTAATGATAAACGCTTGGATTAATTAGGCGATTTTGATCATAATTAACTTGTTTTGTATTATTATTTTACATCATGTGTGGATAAGGATTCCAGAACATCACATAAGATAAAATAAATTTTTAATAGTCTGTTTCAACCATAAAAATTGTTTCATGACCAAAATTGAAGATGGTAATAAAAATTGATATCCTGTCATCCTTGAATGTGATGACTTAACACATCTCAGATGTTGTTTTCATTTATTTCATATAAAAGGAGGGTAAAGAAGATATTACAATGAAATATCCCATTATAATAACAAAATTCTAGTAAATTTATGGTACTGGAGTTGTAATACCATTTGGATGACGATAGGTTAGGAAAGAAAAGAGAACCAAGGAACATGAAAAGAAAATGAATGAAAAAAAAGAAGAATTTACCTCTTGATTTAATATTACTTGAGAGCCTATTAAGGTTAGATAATTGGGTATAATTTAGTTAAGTCATAAGTCTTGAGAGGAGTGAAGAGAATAGGGGAGTGTGGGTGGTTTTTATAATGGAGGGTAGGAGGGTTTTCATAATATTGTAATCATTAGTTTATTATTTATCCCCAAGAAAAGAAATAGTAATGATTATTGTGACCAAAAACTATAATATGTGCATTTTATTTCTATAAATTTTCTATTTACATCATCTATGACTCAAGAATTATGCATAAATTCAGGTTTTAGCATTTATCGTGAATTATCGTATTTTACTATTCATAAAAAATTTAAGTATTTTAGAAAAATCCCAAAAATTCACCCTAAACCTTTTTTGACATGTATAATACAAATATGAAATCCATTTTTCAAAAATAATTTTCTAAATATGATTAATTTAATTTTTAAATAAAATCATAATTTACTTAAAAAATACAAATTTTAAAACTATACTTGATTTTATAATGCTTTCAAAAATTACATAAGGTCATATAAAATTATCTTATGGTGGCCATTATTATGGAACTGTATTTATATATGATATATATTATGTTTACATTTTCTTTATTCTTTTGTATTTTTCATTTATAGCATAATTTTATGGTTTCTATGATGGGTAAACACGATAATTTCATTTGAGGAAGTGCGGACTACCGCCCCCTCAAAGTGATGTGACTCGTTCATGCCATACATGGGACGTATAAAGGATGTAGTTTATTGAATTATATATGATATTATACTAGAATTATAATATACCTATGTATCATTATGCTTTCATTCCATTAAAATACAAAATTGAAAAGAAAGTAGTGTTCATGCGTACGTACGGCTTATCGTCTCCATGAATGGTGCATGTAATTTTTTATCTCCAAATGTTATGTAAAATTATAAATAAATATATATACTGGATATATATGATATATATTATATCTAAATCATGAATATCATTCTATATATAATGGACGTTTGAACACATAAACAACTTGTAATTATAAGAAGTTCATTTTTAACTCAAGTTCCAAACATTGACAAAATGTCCGATATGAACTCAAATAATTATCTAATTGTTATATCAAGGTAATAAGTGATATAAAAGGAATAATATACTTGAAAAATGTTCTTAAGAAATTAGAAATTTAATTTAATTTATTAGTCAAGAAATTAATGAATGAACGGGTCAAGTCGGACATGAGGTAAGGGAACTTCTTAACCCAATTTTCATTCTTTGGGTTGATCTTAAACTTATTGTTTATGTCATGATATGATTATATGATAAATTAATTTTAATATACTATATTTTATTTATAATTTATTTATGTGTACTTATAGTGAATACACATAATCAATCTATTTTATTTACAAAATGATCTTTGTAAGGGACTTCGTCTCAATCTCCTTTCATTGAGGTAAATTTTGCTTTATACATTACTTTATTTTATACGGTGTATAAACACCTTTGACTTTTCATTTCATTAAAATGGAATATTTTTTCTATGAAAAGTTTTACTAAATGACAAAAGTAATTTATTTAAAGTTTGAGGTGACAATGACCTCTCCATCACTGTAATCATTATTTATATTCCTTTATAATTCTTAATGTTTTTGAAAGGAAAATAAATACCTTATTCTATTTTTTCATGTTTTGGTATTGAAAATGGTTTTTGAAATGGATTGATTATTTCAATATCTTGAAATTATTTCTTGTGATTTCAAATGAAATGTTATTAGTGAAATGTTTATATTTGAAATATTTTATGTGTTATGATTTTATAATGGGACATGGACATTTGATGGGTGGTTACGTGATAAACCAAATGAAGGTTGGTGCCATGATAAACACGAACGGGTGGTTATGTTATAACCTACAATGCATTGGGTATGGAATTCTACCATATGGCTATTCCATTTAGTTATATGCATGTAAGTTGACCATATGGTTATTCCATTCAAGTGTGTTTATGTCCCAAGTTACCTTTATATGTAATGTGTTCCTTCTATGGGCTTTATGGTAATTGTTTGGTTACAAAATGGTAATAAATGATCTTTTATTCAGTGAAGAGTATTTACTACTTTATAAAGGTTAAAAACATTACTTATGATAAGGTATTCATGGTTTATTTGTTGTTTTGAAAAACTAAAAGTTTTCCTTCTTTGTGTATCCCTTACTGGGAAGCAATGCAAGGTGGGGAGCTAGGTGATCAATGATGTAGAATCTGGGGAGGGGTAGTTCTAGTGGGTTGGGCCTACAAGTCGTGTAATGGGCATGGTATGCCTCTAGGCCTTTAGGTCATGTATTTCAGGTCAGTCGGGCCTTGTGCCTTGGGCCTACGGGTCATGTATGGGTTCCCCTTCAACCCTTAAGAGGGGGATTATCCATAATAAAAATAAAAAGAAAGCCTTCGGGCCATTTGGGGGGTATCCCTTACTGAGATTTCTATGCTCATCTCAAGTTTTTTAAATGTTTTTCATAGGATATAATGTGAAATAGGGTCAAGTATGGGATCAAGGAAAAGTCATGCTGTCTAAAACATGGAACTAGATATGACTCTTTTTTTAAAGATTTTTTATTTAATAAAAAAATGGATACTGAGTAGAATTGTATACATGTAATATTCAAGTTGTTTTGTATATGTTATAACCTAATTCTCTAAAGATATAAACCTTAAAATATCCTCAATGTGAATTATTAACTTAATTCAAGATTATGTAATGTTTAAGGTTGGGGCCTTATAGTTCATATCAGAGGTCAGTTTAGAAAACTTTAGGAGTTAGGATATTGTTAAATTAATATCTATAAATTAATTTATGTTAATATTGAAATGATATAGCATTTACATATTACCATGTTGCTTCGCCTAAGATATTTCTATGTTCAGAATGGTTTTTCATAGAGGAACACGGTAGATATGATGGGAAGGCATAAAGAGGGAATTGACCTTCCAAATCAGCATCCTAAAATGGTTAGAATCAGAATTGAATAGTTGGTAGCAGTTATGGATCAGTTGAATCAAGTTATAAATGGTGGTTGTATTTATATATGATATTTTGGTTTATTCTAAAAGTAAAGAGGATCATAAAAGTAATTTGAGGGTTGTCTTGAAAACTTTAAAAGAGAATAAATTGTATGGTAAATTCAGTAAGTGTGAGTTTTGGTTACAACAAATTTCATTCCTTGGTTACATTGTTTAAAAAAATGGAATAATTGTTGATCCTGCTAAAAAAAGTTTTTGAAGAATGCTCAAGACCCACAAATATAACTGAGATCTGTAGTTTTCTTGGTTTGGAAGGTTATTACTGGAGGTTTGTTAAAAAAAATCATGGTTATCTAGACTAGTAACTAAGTTAACTAGAAAATGTGTTGAGTTAAACTAGACAAAAGAATGTGATGATTGTTTTGAGGAATTGAAAAGAAGATTGGTGATTGTTCCAATTTTTGAATTGTCTTCTAGAAATGGTGAGTTTGTTATTTACAGTGATTCTTTGTTGAAAGAAATTGATTGTGTCCTAATGAAGAATGATCAGGTAATTGATTATGATTCATGTCAGTTGAAACCTCATGAGTTTAATTACCATACACATGATTTGGAATTAGCTGTTGTTGTTTTTTATTTAAAAATTTGGAGGCATCATTTGTATGGAGTAAAATTTGGAATATATACTGACCAAAAAAGCTTGAAGTACCAATCAGAAAGAATTTAACATGAGATAGAGGAGATGGCGGGAATTAATCAAGCATTATTATTGCATGATTAATTACCATCTAGTAAAGGTAAATAATGTGGATAATGCTTTAAGTCAAAAAAAAGTAATGCTACATTAACCTTGTCACATTTGGAATGAGATCCTTTGGTTTTTGATTTGATGAACTTTTTCATAGAAGTTGTGGGTGCAGGAAATTCCATTGTTTTATTTTAGGTGTCAGTGAAATCATCTCTATTAGACAGAATAAAGCAACCGCAGAAATAATACAATGAGTTACAGAAAAAGGTAGAGTTAGTTCAGAAGGGTAAGTTGCCTAATTTTAACATTGATAATGATTGTGTTTTGAGGTTTGGGAAGTGATTATGTGCTCCTTAAGATTCACAGTTGAAGAATAAGTTATTATGTGAAGCTCATAGTTCTCTGTTTTCAGTTCATCCTCATAGTACTAAGATGTACAGAGATATTAAAAAGTATTACTAGTGAGATGGAATGAAAAGATATATTACTGATTTTACTGTGAAGTTTTTGACTTGTCAATAGGTTAAAGCAGAGCGGCAGTTACCGAAAGGGATGCATCATTCTTTACCTGTGCCAAAGTGGAAATGGGAAAATATATATATGAACTTTTTTGTGGGAATACCAAAGACATCTTAAGATAGTAATGAAATCTGGGTTATTATTGAATGATTGATTAAATCTACTCATTTCCTTCCTATTAGAGATACTTTTTCTCTAGATCAACTTCCTCGGTTGTATGTTAAAGAGATAGTCAGGTTGCATAGACTTCCCCTCTCTATTGTATCTGATCTTGATATGAGGTTCACTTCTAACTTTTGTAATGTCCATCAGAAATTTTTGGGTACTGAATTAAATTTTAGTACAACTTTTCATCCTCAATCAAATGGGTAGTTAAAACGAACAATTCAGACCTTGGAGTATATGATATGTGCTTGTTCACTGGATTTCTAGGGATGTTGGGACCAACATCTTTCTTTGGTTGAATTTTCATATAATAATAGTTTTCATTCTAGTATATAGATGGCTCCATTTGAGGCATTATATGGGAAGCGGTGTTGAACTCCAACTTTTGGGATGAAGTAGGTGAAAGGAAACTGATGGGACCAAAATTGGTAGAAGATATGGTAGAAAAAGTTATGTTGATTCAGAAGAACATGAGAATAGTTCAGAGCAGGAAAAAAAATTATGCAGATAACCAGATAAAGGATCTTTCTTTCGAGGTAGGTGATCATGTCTTTCTCAAATTTTATCCATGGAAAAGTGTGATTTCTTTTGGTAAGAAGGGAAAGCTAAGTCCAGAGATTATTAGACCCTATGAAATCCTGGAGAAAGTTGGATCAGTTTCCTATAGAGTGGATTTACCTCCAAGTTTATCCCAAGTACACAATGTTTTTCATGTTTCAATGTGGAGAAATTATGTGTTGGATCCTTCTCATTTTTTGAGTCCAGAGGTAGTTCAATTGGAAAATAATTTCTCTTATGAGGAACAACCAGTCCAGATTCTTGACCATAGAGAGAAAGTGTTGCAGAATAAGGTAATTTATTAAGTAAACATTTTGTGGAAAAACTATATGGTTTAAGAGCCAACCTGGGAATCTGAAAATACTATGAGAGATAAATACCCCCATTTATTTGATAAGTGAATAAAATTGAGGGGACGTAATTCCTAAAAAGGGGAAGGAAGTAACATCCCAGGTAAATAAGTAATAAGACATTTTCATATTTATTAATATTTGTGAATTAAATATTAATTTTACTTTAAATGAGATTCTATTTTTGATGGTGTACCTGATACACAACAATGGGTTTCTTTGAAATCTTATGTTGCACACAATGTGGAGTTATACCGAAAAATAAAATAATAAAATATTATTATTTTAAATGGTAGTTAACACCTAGCCTTTGTAATGGCGGGAATTAACATAAATAACTAAAATATGATTATATATGTTTTTTAAATGTTTTTATATTTATCTAATAAATTTTAGAGCCTTAAAATGTGAATGAATCCAATTTTAAGCATAAATACTATAATATTCTTTAAAAGGTTGATTTACTACATTTTAATGGTGAACCCTTTTTAAATCTAGTTTTTGTCACTTTTATATATTCTATTTGACAAAATAATATTCGTATTTAGAATCAGGACATCAAAATTTACTTTGGATGAAATTCTGGTATTTTTTCTAATAAAATTCATTTTTTAATGAATAGTGAAAATACTGTATCTTAATTCAAAACTGCCTTTTAATATAATTTATTTATATGGTTAGAATATCTTTTTAATTTATTTTAAAGTGTAATTAGATTATATTTTTACCATTTAATCCAATTTTGGTCAATGGAAGCAATTTCACTTTGAAATTGGATATAAACAACTGTCAATCTTTTGATAGTTATTATTTCTTAAAAACACGCTTTTTGTTTTGACAACGAGAATTAATTTTAAATTAATTAATGAAACTTATATGTTTTTAATTTCATAAAATAGAAATAATTTTTGAATTCAGAATATCAAATATATCTTAGGCTGAATTTTTGGTATTTTTCTAAAAACCTTCAATTTTTTATGAATAGTGAAAACACTGAGTAGTTGTTAAAAACTGACTTTATCATTTAAATGAAATTTTAATACTTCTGTGAATTGAATTTTAAAAATCCAACATAAATGGTTGTTATTAGTAAGTAAAATTTGGTTCAATAAGATGAAAATAATTTTCAGTGAATAGTAACTTTTGACTTTTATTTACCGCGGTTAAAGGTAAATAATGTAATTCAATGTAAAATAATATTATAATAATATAAAACTGCTATAACAAGTGTCCTAATCCTATTTTATGATACATTTTTTACCATGGGAATCCTTGGGTCGATTTTGGGACCCCATGAAGCCACTTGGGAGTGATAATGACACTTTATATTAATTAATTTAAAATAAAGACAAAAATGAGATAAACATATATCTTTTAGTAAATCAATTTTTACATTGGGTTATATAAGTTATCTCTTCGACTATAAATATTCATTTGAAATATAAAAATATTTCCTACATCATGGTATTTTTTTATAATTTTTAGATATTAAATAAATAAAATATGAAATGACACAATAATGATGCAGTATTTACCTCATTAATGAATGGTGTAAATAAATAAGATTATAAAAATTAAAAAAAATATCAAAAACCTATCCAATTATTATTGGATGATTTTATTTCTAACATGAGTCATCTTATATTTAACTTTAATAATTTTTGGACCTTAATAAACCAAAAATCATTATATAATAAAATAATATTTTCAAACTTTCCTAAAGAGATCATCCTCCCCTTTATAAAAAGCTATCACATCTAACCCATTACTCACATATCTCAAGTCCATTGTCTTGTCCAAACTCTAACTAAATAAACTCCCTACATCCCTCTCTTCCTCTTAGAATCCTTACCTTAGGCAGAAGACACTTCAAGAAATCTTTTTGGTTCAAACAAAATGGAGCTACCTGATTTAAAGGTAACGTCTTCTCTTAAGTTCTTTTCTTTTATTTTACTTCTCTAACCCCCTAAACTATTTTTATTCCTTTATTTTATAACAACACCAGTATCCTAAAATTACTAGGTTTTTTTATTAGAAGGATTCGAACTATACTTACACACACCTCTGTTTAATGGGTGAAGAACATATTGTTTCTGTGAACAGCGAACTACTGCCTCATGAAACGATGATTGTTCGATTTTCTCCTACTCCCTCTTATAGTGGCCATTATAATGGAACTATATTTATATATGATATATATTATGTTTATTTTTTCTTTATGATTTTTTATTTTTCATTTATATCATACCTTTATGGTTTCCATAATGGGTAAACATGATAATTTCATTTGAGGAAGTGCGGACTACCGCCCCCTCAAAGTGATATGACTCATTCATGCCATATGTGGGACGTATAAAATATGGATTTAATTAACTTAAATATGATATTATACTAGAATTATAATATAACTATGTACATTATGTTTTCATTCCTTTAAAATACAAAATAGAAATTAAAGTAGCATCCATGTGTACGTACGGCTTATCGTCTCCATAAACGGTGTATTTCATTTTTTATCTCCAAATGATATGAACAAATATAAATACATATATATACTAGATCTATATGGTATATATGATATCTAAATCATGAATATCATTCTAGAGATAATATAATTTTTACTACATGAACAACTTGTAATTATAAGAAGTTCATTTTTAACTCAAGTTTGGAACATCGACAAAATGTCCGATATGAACTCAAATAATTATTTAATTGTTATAGAAAGGTAATAAGTGATATAAAAGGAATAATATACTTGAAAATTTTCTTAAGAAAGTTTAAATTAACTTTAATTTATTATTGAGTAAATTAAAGAACGAATGGGTCAATTCAGACATGACGTAAGGGAACTTCTTAACCCAATTTTCATTCTTTGGGTTGATCTTCTGCTTTTTGTTTATGTAATGCTATGATTATATGAGAAATGAATATTAATATCTTGTCTTTTATTTATACTTTATTTAACTTTAATTAAAGTGAATACACATAATTGATCTATTTTATTTACAAAATGTTCTTTGTAAGGGAATTCATCGTAATCTCATTTAATTGAGGCATATTTTTCTTTATACAAGACTTTCTTTTATACTGTGTATAAACACCTTTTAATTTTTATTTCATTCAAAGGGAGTCTTTTTTCTATGAATCCTTTTACTAAATGACAAAAGGAATGTTTTTAACATTTGCAGTGACAATGACTTCTCCGCTGCCATAATTGTTATTTGATTTCTTTTATAATCCTTAATGTTTTTCAAAGGAAAATAAATACCTGATTCTGTTTTTTCATGTTTTGGTATTGAAAATGGTTTTTGAAATGGATTTATTATTTCAATATTTTGAAATTATTTCTTGTGATTACAAATGGTATTTTATTAAGGAAATTTTTATAATTTCAATAATTTATGTGTTATGATTTTATAATGGTACTTGGACATTTAATGGGTGGTTACGTGATAAATCAAATGATGGGTGGTGCTTTGATAAACCAGGATGAGTGGTTACGTTATAACCTCCAATGAATTGGGTATGGAAGTCGTCAATATGTCTATTCTATTTAGTGATATGTGTGAAAGTCGATCGTATAGTTATTCCATTTAAGTACGTTTATGTCACAAGTAACCTTTATATGTTATGTGTTCTTTCTATGGGTTTTATGGTAATATATTGGTTACAGAATGGTAAGAAGTGATCTTTTATTCAGTGAAGAGTATTTACTACTTCATAAAGGTGAAAATTATTACTTATGATATGTTATTCATGGTTTATTTGTTGTTTTTAAAAACTAATAGTTTTCCTTCTTTGTGTATCCCTTACTGAGATTTTTGTGCTCATACCAAGTTTTTGAAATATTTTTCATAAGACATAAAGTGGAATAGGGTCAAGGATGGGATAAAGGAAAATTCATGCTATCTAAAACATGGAACTAGACATGACTCTTGTTTTTAAATATTTTTATTTTATAAAAAATGGATACTGAGTTGAGGTGTCTACATGTAATATTCAAGTTATTTTGTATATGTTATTACCTAATTCTATAAAGCTATAAACCTGAAAATATCCTCAATGTGAATTATTAACTTAATTCAAGATTATGTAATGCTTAAGGTTAGGGCCATATAGTTGGTTTCAAAGGTCAGTTTAGACAACTTTAGAAGTTAGGGTATTGTTAAATTAATATCTATAAATTAATTTATATTAAGATTGAAATGATATAGCATTTACATATTACCATGTTGATTTTCCTAAGATATTTTTATGTTTAGAATGATTTTTCATATAGGAACAAGGTAGCTATGCTGGGAAGGCATGCATAAGGAATTGACCTTCCAAATCAGCATCCTGATATGTTCAGAATCATAATTGAACAGTTGGTAGTGTTTATGGATTAGTTGACTCAGGTGATAAATGGTGGTTGTGTTTATAGATGATATTTTGGTTTATTCTAAAAGTAGAGAGTAGCATGAAAGTCATTTAAGGTTTGTCTTGAAAACTTTAAAAGAGAAGAAATTGTATGGTAAATTCAGAAAGTGTGAGTTTTGGTTACAACAAATTTCATTCCTTGGCCACATTGTTTCAAAAAAAATGGCATAATTGTGAATCCTGCTAAAACAAAAGTTGTTTAAGAATGTCCAAGACCTATAAATATAACTGAGATCCGTAGTTTTATTGGTTTGGAAGGTTATTACCAGAGTTTTGTTAAAAAAAATTCATTGTTATCTAGTCCATTGACTAAGTTAACCCGAAAAGATGTTAAGTTAATCTGGACAAAATAATGTGATGATTGTTTTCAGGAATTGAAAAGAAGATTGGTGAATGCTCTAGTTTTGGTACTGCCTTCTAGAAATGGTGAGTTTATTATTTATAGTGATGCTACGTTGAAAGGACTTGGTTGTGTCCTAATTTATAATGATCAGGTAATTGCTTATTCTTCATTTCATTTGAAACCTCATGAGTTAAATTACCCTACACATGATTTGGAATTATATGCTATTGTTTTTTCTTTAAAAATTTGGGGGCATCATTTTTATGGAGTAAAATGTAAAATATATACTGACCACAAAAGTTTGAAGTATATATTCACTCAGAAATAATTGAACATGAGGCAGAGGAGATGGATGGAATTAATCAAGGATTATGATTGCACGATTCATTACCATCTAGGAAAGGAAAATAAAGTGGATGATGCTTTGAGTAGAAAAGGTAATTCTACATTAACCTTGTTATGTTTGGAACGAGATCCTTTGGTTTTTGATTTGATGAACTTTGGCATATAATTTGTGGGTGCAAGAAATTCCTCTGTTTTGTCTTAGGTGTCAGTGAAATCATCTCCATCAGATAGAATAAAGAAAGCGCAGAAAGGAGATAGTGAGTTACAGAAAAAGGTAGAGTTGGTTCAGAAGGGTAAGTTGCCTAATTTTTACATTGATAATTATTGTGTTTTGAGGTTTGGGAAGAGATTATGTGTGCCTTGTGATTCAAAGTTGAATGATGATTTGTTATGTGAAGCTCATAGTTATTTGTTTTCATATCATCCTGGCAGTAATAATATGTACAGAGATCTTCGGGAGTATTGATGGTGGGATGGAATGAAAAGAGATATCGTTGATTTTATTGTGAAGTGTTTGACTTGTAAAAAGGTTAAAGCAGAGCGGCAGTTATCGAAAGCGATGCTTCAGTCTTTACCAGTGCCAGAGTGGAAATGGTAAAATATATCCATGGACTTCATTGTGGGAATACCAAAGACATATCAAGGTAATAATGCAATCTGGGTTATTATTGATTGATTGACTAAATCTGCTCATTTACTTCCTATTCGAGATACTTTGTCTCTAGATCAACTTTCTCGGTTGTATGTTAAAGAGATAGTTTGGTTGCATGGAGTTAACCTCATCATTGTATATGATTGTGATCTGAGGTTCACTTCTAACTTTTTGAAAGTCCTTCAGAAATTGTTGGGTACTAAATTAAATTTTAATACTGCTTTTCATCCTCAATAAGATGGGTAGTTAGAACAAGAAATTTAGACCTTGGAGGATATGCTATGTGCTTGTTCACTGGATTACCAGGGAAGTTGGGACTAACATATTTCTTTGGTTGAATTTTATTATAATAACAGTTTTCATTCCAGTATACAGATGGATCTATTTGAGTAATTATATGGGAAGCGGGGTTGAACTCCAGATTTTGGGATGAAGTAGGTGAAAGGAAACGGATGGGACCCGAATTGGTAGAATAGATGGAAGAAAAATTTCAGTTGATTCAGAATAATATGAAAATAGCTTAGAGTAGGCAGAAACATTATACAGATAAACAGAGGAAGGATCTTTCTTCTGAGGTAGGTGATCATGTCTTTCTCAAAGTTTCTCCATGGAAAAGTGTGATGTGCTTTGGTAAGAAGGGAAAGTTAAGTTCGAGGTTCATTGGACCCTATGGAATCTTGGAAAAAGTTGGATTAGTTGCCTATAGAGTGAATTTACCTCCAATTTTATCCTAGGTACAATGTTTTTCATGTTTCAATGTTGAGAAAGTATATTCTAGATCCATCTCATGTTTTGATTCTATAAGTTTTTCAGTTGGAAGAGAATCTCTCTTATGAGGAACAACCAGTCCAGATTCTTGACAGTAGAGAGAAAGTGTTGCGGAATAAGGTAATTTATCAGGTAAAGGTTTTATATAAAAACCATATGGTTGAAGAGGAAACGTGGGAATATAAAAATGCTATGAGGGATAAATACCCCCATTTATTTAATAAGTGAATAAAATTGTGAGGACGCAATTCCCAATAGGGGGAAAGATGTAACATCCCAGGTAAATAAAGAATTATACATTTTCATATTTATTAATATTTGGGAATTAAATATTAATTTTACTTTAAAGGGGATGCTATGTTTTATAGTGTACCTAATATGCAACAACGGGTTTCTTTGAAATCTTACGTTGCACACAATGTGGAGTTATACCTAAAAATAAAATAATAAAATAATATTATTTTAAATGGTAGTTAATGCCTAACCGTTGTAATGGTGGGAATGAACAAAACTAACTACAATATGATTATATATGTTTTTTAAATGTTTTTACATTTATCTAAAAAAAATTAGAGGCTTAAAATGTGAATGAATCCAATTTTAAGCATAAATACTATAATATTCTTTAAAAGGTCGATTTACTGCCTTTTAATGGTGAACCCTTTTTAAATATAGTTTTTGTCACTTTTATATGTTCTATTTGACAAAATAATATTCTTCTTTATAATCGAGACATCAAAATTTACTTTGGATGAAATTTTGGTATTTTTCTGATAAAATTCATTTTTTAATGAATAGTGAAAATGTTGTATTTTAATTCAAAACTGACTTTTAATCTAATTTATTTATATGGTTATATTATGTTTTTAATTGGTTTTAAAGTTTAATTATATTATATTTTTACCATTTAATCCAATTTTGGACATTTGAAGCAATTTCACTTTGAAATTGGAAATAACCAACTGTCAATCTTTTGATAGTTATTATTTCTTAAAAAGAGGCTTTTTTGTTTTGACAACGAGAATTAATTTTAAATTAATTAATGAAACTTCTATGTTTTGAGTTTGGTAAAATATACATCATTTTTTACTTCAAAATATCAAATATAGATTAGGCCAAATTTTTGGTATTTTTCTAAAAACATTCAATTTTTTATGAATAGTGAAAACACTGAGTAGTAGTTAAAAACCAAATTTTTCATTTAAATGAATTTTTACTGCTTCTATGAATTGAATTTTGAAAATCCGATATACACAGTTGTTATTAGTAAGTAAAATATGGTTCAATAAGATGAAAATAATTTTTGGTGAACATTAACATTTGACTTTTATTTACAGCGGTTAAAGGTAAATAGGGTAATTCAATGTAAAAATAATATTATAATAATATAAAATTGCCCTAAAAAGTGTCCTAATCCTATTGGATGATACATGTCTGATCATGGGCATCCTTGGGTCAATTCTGGAACCCCATGGAGCCACTTGGAAGTGATAATGACACTTTATATTAATTAATTTAAAGTAATGACAAAAATGACATAAACATATATCTTTTATTAAATCAATTTTTACATGGGTTTATATAAATAAAATCTTCGACTATAAATATTAATTTGAAATATAAAAATATTTCCTACATTTTGGTATATTTTTTATAATTTTTAGACATAAAATAAATAAATTTTTTAATAACACATTAATGATGCAGTATTTACCTCATTAATGAATGATTTAAATAAATAAGATTATAAAAATTAAAACAATATCCAAAACCTGTAAAATTCTTATTGAATGGTTTTATTTTGAACATGATTCATCTTATCTTTGACTATAATGAGTTTTGAACCTTTAGAAACCGAAAATCATTATATAATAAAATAAAATTTCTAAACTTTCATAAGGATCCCCTCCTCCCCCTTTTAAAAAGCTATCACCTCTAACCCATTACTCACACCTCTCAAGACCATTGGAACATAAAAAATCTGCCTAAATAAACTACCTACATTCCTATATTCCTCCTAGAAGCCTTACCTTAGGCATAAGGCACTTCAATAAATATTTTAAGTTCAAACCAAAGGGAGGTACCCGATTTAAAGGTAACATCTTCTCTTAAGTTCTTTTCTTTTATTTTACTTCTCCAACCCCCTAAACTCTTTTTATTCCTTTCTTTTATAACAAAAACAGTATCCTAAATATACTAGGTTTTTTTATGAGAATTATTTGAACTATACTTACACACACCTCCATCTAATTGGTGAAGAACATTCTGTTTCTTTGGACGGCGAACTACCGCCTCACGAAATGATGATTGTTCAATTATCCCATACCGCCTCTTATGTTGTCCATTATGATGAAAATGTATTTATATATGATATATATTATGTTTATTTTTTTTTTATTCTTATGTATTTTTCGTTAATATCATACCTTTATGGTTTCCATAATGGGTAAACACGATAATTTCAGTTGAGGAAGTGCGGACTACCGCCCCCTCAAAGTGATATGACTCGTTTATGCCATAAGTGGGACACATAAAGGATGGAGTTAATTAAATTATATATGATATTATAATATAATTAAAATATACCTATTTATCATTACGTTTTCATTCCATTAAAATATGAAATAGAAATGAAAGTAGCGTTCATGCGTACGTACGACTTACCGTCTCCATGAACGGTGCATTTTATTTTTTATCTCCAAATGTTAGGTATAATTATAAATACATATATATACCAGATATATATGACATATATGATATTTAAATCATGAATATCATTCTAGAGATACTGGACTTTTTACCACATGAACAACTTGTAATTATAAGAAGTTCATTTTTAACTCAAGTTCCAAACATCGGAAAAATGTTCAATATGAACTCAAATAATTAACTAATTGTTATAGAAATTTAATAAGTGATATAAAAGGAATAATAAACTTGAAATAAGTTATTAAGAAAGTATAAATTAACTTAAATTTATTATTCAGGAAATTAAAGAATGAACGGGTCAAGTTGGAAATGAGGTAAGGGAACTTGTTAACCCAATTTCCATTCTTTGGGTTGATATTCTACTTATTGTTTATGTCATGCTATGATTATATGAGAAATGAATTCTAATATCCTATCTTGTATTTATAATTGATTTATGTGTACTTATATTTAATACACATAATCGATCTAATTTATTTACAAAATGATCTTTGTAAGGGACTTCATCTCAATCTCCTTTCATTGTGGCATATTTTTCATTATACTTGACTTTCTTTTATATAGTGTATAAACACCTTTGAATTTTAATTTCATTAAAAGGGAATATTTTTTCTATGAATCATTTTACTAAATGACAAGAGGAATTTTTTTAATGTTTGCGGTGACAATGACCTATCCATAGCTATAATCGTTATTTGGCTTTATAATCCTTGATGTTTTTAAAAGGAAAGTAAATCCCATATTCTTTTTTTGTATGTTTTGGTATTGAAAATGGTATTTGAAATGGATTGATTATTTAAATATCTTTAAATGATTTCTTGTGATTGAAAATGAAATGTTATTAGTGAAATGTTTATATTTTCAATATTTTATGTGTTATGATTTTATAATGGTACTTGGATATTTGATGGGTGGTTACATGATAAACCAAATGATTGGTGGTGCCATGATAAACTAGTATGGGTGGTTACATTATAACCTCCAATTCATTGGGTATGGAAGTCAGTTGTATGGATATTCCATTTAGTGATATGTGTGGAAGTCAGCCGTATGGTTATTTCATTTAAGTATGTTTATGTCCCAAGTACCTTTATATGTTATGTGTTCTTTCTATGGGTTTTATGATAATATTTTGGTTAAAAAATGGTAAGAAATGATCTTTTATTCAGTGAAGAGTATTTACTACTTCATAAAGGTGAACATTATTACTTTTTGTAAGGTATTCATGGTTTATTTTTTGTTTTAAAAAACTAACATTTTTCCTTCTTTGTGTATCCCTTACAGAGATTTTTATGCTCATCCCAAGTTTTTTAAATATTTTTCATAGGACATAAAGTGGAATAAGGTCAAGTATGTGATCAAGGAAAATTCATGTTGTCTAAAATATGGAACTAGACATGTCTCTTTTTTTAAAGATTCTTTATTTTATAAAAAAATGGATACTGAGTAAAAGTTTCTACATATAATATTCAAGTTATCATGTATATGTTATGACCTAATTCTATAAATCTCTAAACCTGAAAATATCCTCATTGTGAATTATTAACTTAATTCAAGATTATGTAATTTTTAATGATGGGGCCTTATATCCTTTCTACTCAGAGCATCTGCCACCTTATATGCCTTGCTGGTATGGTAGTGGATTGAGCAGTCATAATCCTTGATGAGATCCATCCATATTTGTTGAAGCATATTAATCTCTTTTTGTGTGAATATATATTTTAGACTCATGTGATCAGTATATATCTCACACTTCTCCCCATAAATATAATTTCTCCATATTTTTAATGCAAATATCACAGTCGCCAACTCTCAATTATGCATAAGATAGTTTTTCTCAGATATTTTTAGCATCCTTCAGTTTTGGGTTATCACTTTATCATTTTACATCAACACATATCCTAATTCCTTCTTTGAAGAATAATTTTACTCCATAAATAGTTCTCCACTTTCTAGGAGTGTGAGTACTGGCACAGTGATTAGCATCTTTTTCAACTCCTTAAAGTAGTCTTCACATTCTTGAGTCCAGAAAAACTTTCCTCCCTTCTATTTCAACTTGGTCATTGGGTTTTAAAATCATGAAAAGTTCTTCAAAAATCATCAGTAATACCCAGATAGACCCAGAAAGTTACGGATCTATGTTACAGATGTTGGTCTAGTCCGCTCTTCAATTATCTTTATCTTATAAGGGTCCAAAGATATCCCTTTTTTGGTGATAACGTGCCCCAATAATGATACATCCTCCATCCAAAACTCACATTTACTGTACTTTTCATACAGCTAATCCCTTCGGAAAGTCTTTAACATGGTTTTCAAAGGCTCCTCATGTTCCACCTTTCTCTTAGAGTATATTATAATATCGTCAATAAATACTACCAAAAATTTCTTGAGGTAATTTCAAAAGACTCTACTCATTAAATCCTTGAAGATTTCTAGAGGATTAGTGAGTATGAAGGGAATCATTATGAACTCATAGTGTCCATACCTTGTTGGAAAGGAAGTCTTGGGAATATCTTCCTTCCTCACCTTTAATTGGTGATATCCCAAACGAAGGTCCATCTTAGATAAATAACTGGCCCCATGAATCTGATTGAACAAGTCATCTATCTGGGTCAAGGGATACTTTTTCTTTATCATGATTTTATTGAGATCACTATAATAAATGCAGAGGCGCATTGATCCATCCTTCTTCTTGACGAAGAGGACTAGAACACCCCATGGTGAAGCACTTGAGCATATAAAATGCTTCTCCATATTCTCTTGTAACTACTTATTCAAATCTTTCAGTTCTATGGTGTCCATTCTATAAGGTGTCTTTGATATAGGTAGAGATCCATAAATAAGTTCAATTGAGAACTCAACCTCTCGATCATGAGGAAGACTAGGAAACTCTTCAAGGAATACATCAGTGTAATCCTTGACGATGGGCATGTATTCAGGCATGATTCTCTCCTTTGTCTCAATTATTTGAGCTAGACATGCTTTCTCATAAGGAATTAATATCCACACTTGAGACAATGATTCTAAAGAAGATTCATCTTCCTCATTACAATTTTAAAGAATTGGAGGATGCATCAGGATGTGAAGAGTGGTCTCTCTTTCCAAATAGTTGATGTTGGATTTTTTATAAAGATATCCAATCCATGCCCAAGATAGTGGAGAACTCCACTAAAGGAAGTATGAAGAGATTTACTGGGAGGTTCAGTCCAAAAATGTTAATTGGGGAGGAGTTATAAACCATTGACATGATAATTTCCCCATTCTTTATTCCCACAGATAACTTATCCTCCAAATTTTTAGGTGGTGTTTGAATAGTTCTACTAAACTTTCAAGATATGAAAGAATGCATAGAACTAGAATCAAATAGTATGTTTTCTATTCTTTAATGAATAACTAGTGTACCTATCACTATATCATTTTTTGGCTCCACCTCAGCAGTAGTGATAGAATAATACATTCCTTGTTTCCTTGGAGTTTGTTTTTGATTGCCTCTAACAACCTTCAGCTTAGGGAAATTGTTTTCATAATGTTCATAATCCTTACAGTTGTAACAATTCACTACATGTTGAGTGTTAATCTGAACCTTCCTTTATTCTTCCATGTTAGTGGGATTCCTCATATAACATCAGCAGTTTTTAGCCAAATATCCCAACTTTCCACATTTTAAGTAATTCCTAGTTCCCTTTAGATAGTTCCCAGGATACTTCTTCCCAAAATTTTTAAATGTGGGATGATTGGGATTCTTTACATCAAGGAATTTATTTGCAAAACATCCCACATTAGATTCCATTTTCCTATTTTTTTTATTCTGGCCCATGACACCACTGAGAGTCTTCTATCTCCATTTCAACCTTAAGGGAACAACGTGCAATCTCCTCATAACTTTCAAAGTCTCGAATCGCCAAAACTTTTTGTATACTCACCTTTAGTCCACTAAATAAATGATTCACCTTGATTTTGGTGTTCATGAAAAAGCCAGAGGTGTACCTTGAAAGCCTTGTAAATTTTTCTTTATATGCCCTGATTGACTTATCTTCCTTCTACTTGAGTCCAAGGAACTCTCTTTCCATCTTAAGACAGAGGGTTCAGGGAAAATATTTATTGAAAAACATTCTCTTGAATTCCTCCCAATCAATGGAATCAATTTCCTCTTGGGGATTCATATTCTTGATTAGTGTCCACCACTGATCAGCTTCCCCATCAAAATGATATACTTCCAGTATGACTTTCTCTTCTTCTGAGTACTGTAGGATAGAGAAAATACTTTCAATGGAGTTAATCCACAGTTCTATGAGGAGGGTATTGTAAGATCCACAAAAAATGGGAAGCCTTTTCCAAATGAAAGATTCAACAGAAACTTTCTCTTTCCTTGGAGGAGGAGGGTGTCCCACATGATTCAAGTTATTATTTATAACTTGAGCCAGCTAAGAAAGTACTATCATGAAGTTTTGATCACATGTTCCTATCAAATCAGGCATATCATTAGGGAAATCTTTACATTCCCTATCACATTTATTGTTGGAAAATGTTCTTCTATTTCCCTCTATTAACTAATAAAAATAGCATACAATTGTAGAGATTGAATACTTAGCTATTGATTATAAAAAAGGAAACTTTGAACATAAGAGGATAAACTTTTAAAGGATAACTATATTCTAACTTGTGATTCCCTATGTTTCAATCTATGTTATCCTAGATCTAATTATTAACTTATATTCTTATGGGATTTTTTTCATTCCCTTAATAATTGTTTGTACCAAGATCACAAATTTACCAAAGCATATCCCCTAGTAGTGTCAAACCAATAGTTCATCAAGTCCCGTTTTCATGCACCAGTTCTTGTTCGATTCTAGTTCAAAGTGGTTTTTTTTTTTGCTTTACCTCTAGATATATTTGTTCCAGAGCCACCTCTACATGTTTTTATCCTAATAGTGATGTATTTTCTTGAAAATTGCCTTACTCTATACTTACCAAAATTTAGGGGTGTTTTCTTATAGTTAGTCTCATACTTAAGGTTCTTACTAAAGTTCTCTATTTTTAATCTCCAAAAATAATTGGACCATCCTTTGATACTAACTACAACGAACCAAACTTTTTACACATAACATTACATGATTTTCAGCATAATTAAACAACATAGTACAAGCCAAGGATCGTGAAGTCTAGTGTCTTTGAAGACTAGGTACATAAAACTTAAAACATGGGACTAAAAAACACTTCTTTTCTCACATCGAGTATGACTCGCATGGGCTTATAGATTGGAAGTAATCACAGAAACCACACAATCCCCAATCATAATTCAACCATAGTGTGCAATCCATGGCCCTCAATTTAACTAAAAGAACTATGATTCCAACTATAATAAGGATACATAGTATGCCCACCTAAGGTTTGACCTCAATGGGAATCCTCCTCAGGAGTAAGCCCTGATCAAAATAATCCATGGTTATCATCCTCAGGGGTATGTACCAATCACAAACCCCAATTAACCAGGGTATCCTCCTTAAGAATAAGCCCCAAAATCTAACCTATGGGAATTCTACTCGGTATAATCCACAACCATATCATCATAATAAACCATGGGCCACCTCCTTAGGTGTAATCCCCAAACAAGCCTCCAAATCACCGTGAGTTGAGATATCACTCATGGAACCTTTCTATAGGGAATCCTCTTCATGAATAAGCCCCAACTTAATCAAATCAAAGGTATTATCATGACTCTATCCTTTTACACATAACATTACATGATTTTAAGTATAATTAAACATCAGAGTATAAGCTAGGGATCATGAAGTCTAGTGTCTTCAAAGACTAGGTACATAAAACTTAAAACATGGGACTAAAAAACACTTCTTTATTTAATTTTCATAATGATTTCCTAACTTCCTTTGATCTCTTACATCTACATAGGGTACCCTAGGGATCACATGAACAAAGGGATGAGCTAAATTCCCAATAAGGGAATAACCATAAGAACAAAACATTAGAACATGGGATAGAAGGCATGACATGATGACATAAAAAGGCATGTAACATGTAGAATCATAACATACAAACATGGAATCATATAAATATGGAGTCATAATAATGTGGCAGCAATATAAAATGTGACTTTAGCACGAGTCAAATCTAATCGACAATACTGTTGCACATAACATCTCATGAGACTAAACTTTACCCAATACATTGGAGCGCTATCTGGGAAAAAATCATCATTACAAGTTCATGAATATACTTTCCATATATAGAATCATACATAAACAATAATAAACATAAGGGAACCCAATGAAAGAAATGGGTGTCATAATCATGTCATAAATCATAATGAATGGGTTTATCATAAAATTTTCCATGAAAGAAAGGAATTAAAACATACATGGACATTGATAAGGGAAAATAGGCATGTATCATGTTAAGTGATGTCAAATAGAAGTTACAACATGTAATAAGAGTATTTAAGAAATTTTAGCATTAAAACATTTTAGTGTGGTTTTATAGAAATTACTAAAGAGCCTTTAAAATAGAAAAGGGTATAATCCTTTATATAAAATAATAAGTGAACCAAGAAGTTTTATATAATAAAAATAATAATTTTATAAAAACAATGGTGTCTTAAAATAGATGATAGAGGGCACCTGAAATTGGGTAAGAATTCAGGAAGTTCCCTTAAAACAGGTTTTCTTATCTGGAAGTATTGAGGAGGGAACCACTTAAAAACATGTATATCACCAAAAGATAATAATAAATAGATATTTATACATGATTTTGTATAATATACACATTATGTAGAATGTATACGTAAAAAATAAAGGACAAATTCCTTTGGATAAAAAGAAATATAGAGCAACCTGAAAGAATGTAGGAGGTTCAGGTAAAATCCCCTGCAGAATATCATCATGGTACTGGGTGTACTTAGGAGGGATTACTGAGAGATAAATGGGTTTATCTTATTTTATGCATCATGAGGAAATTATGGGGGAGGTGAAAAATCATACCCCATCATTTGTAACTACACATAAAAGGACAAAACATAGAGGAGATTCTTGAATAAATGTGGAAAAGAGAGGATCCCTTACCTTAAGCCTGATGGTGTTCTTCACTTGATCTTAATGAATAGAATAATCAAATTAGGTTAATTAATTAAAAAATCCAGAACCTCTTCTATATGTAAAAGATTTTTTATAACCTTTTTAATCTCATTTGTGGCCTTTTTCATGGGTTAAGTGGTTCAATTTCATTGTTTGGGAGCATTTGCTTCCTTGGTTTTAATGATCGGTTCACTTATATTCATGTTTGGATACATATGTATAATGAGAGTGGTTGTCTAGAATTGAATTTATATGAAACTAGTTAACATCCATAAGATTAAATGGTTATAAAATTCATTTGGTTATATAGAGTGAAGGTGAATCATTATATAAAACATTAATGATAAACACTTGGATTAATTTGGCGATATTGATCATAATCAACTTATTTTGTATTATTATTTTACATCATGTGTGGAAAAGGATTAAATAATATAACATAAGATAAAATAAATTTTTAATAGTTCGGTTCAACCATAAAAATGGTTCCATGACCAGAATTGAAGATGGTAATAGAAATTGACAACCCGTCATCCTTGAATGTGATAAATTAAAACATCTCAGACGGTGTTTTCATTTATTTCATATAAAATGTGGGGAAAGGAGATATTATAATGAATTATCCAATTATCCAAACAATATTTCAGTAAATTTATGTTACTGGAGTTGTAATACCATTTGAATGAGGATAGGTTAGGAAAGAAAAGAGAATAAAGGATCATGAAAATAATATGAAAGAAAAGAAAAGAGGAATTTACCTCTTGATTTAATCTTACTTGAGATACTATTAAGGGGAGATATTTGGGTAGAATTTAGGTAAGGCATAAGTCTTGATAGGATTGAAGAGAAGAGGGGAGTGTGGGTGGTTTTTATAATGGAGGGGAGGAGGGTTTTCATAATATTATAATCATTATTTTATTATTTCTCCACAATAAAAGCAATAGTAATAGTTATTGTGACTAAAAACTATAATATGTGCATGTTAGTTTGAAACAATGTCTATTTACACAATCCATGACTCAAGCATGATAAAGAAATTCAAGTTTCAGCATTTATCGTGAATTATCGTATTTTACTATTCATCAAAAATTCATGTATTTTAGAAAAATCCCAAAAAATGACCCTAAACATTTTTCAACGTGAAAAATACAAGTATTAAATCCATTTTTCAAAAAAAATCTAAATATGATTGATTTAATTTTTAATTAAAATCATAATTTACTTGAAAAATACCAATTCTAAAATTATAACTGATTTTATATTGCTTTCAAAAATTACATAAGGTCATATAAAATTATCTTAAAACCAAAATACATAAAATTATTAATTTATGAACACCTTTTAGGAAAATATATTTTCTTTTAAATTAATTAATTAATTAATTGTAATTAATTTTTTATGACTTACAAAAATACGAATACTTTTACTAAGGTCGTATTATCACTTATAAGATGATTAAATTTTATTTATACATTCAAGGGTGAGGTTACTATTATTTTGGATGATTTACTTTTCATAAAGGTCATAATACTATTCATAATGGTAAGTTACTATTCACAAAAAATTAAGTTTGTTCAATCAGACTCCAAACATATTACTGATCGCAACTATGTATGTTAGATTTTCAAAATTCAAAACACATAAGTGATAATATTATGTTTAAAGGTCACATAGTACTTAGTAGTTCATTGGGTTTTAATTTCATGTGATTATATTACATAATTATAAGAAGAAAATTTCCATTGATAAAACATTGGTTCGTTACATTATTCCCCCATTATGAAATTTCACCCTCAAATTTTTATTTTACATTCTAAGCCATAAATAGGTGCGAGTACTTTTCCTTTATTGCCTCCTCCAATTCCCATGTTTCCTCTTCATACTTATGGTTCTGGCGCAGTACTTTGACTAGGTGAGTAATCTTGTTACATAGAACTTTATCGCTATGATCCAAGATCTACATTGGCCGCTCCTCGTAAGAAAGATCATTCTCTAACTGTACCACCTTTGAAGAGAGTACATGTGAATGGTCCGGTATGAACATCCTTAAGAGGGATACATGAAATACATCGTGTACTTTGGACATGGTAGCTGGAAGTGCGAGTTGATAGGCAATAGTCCCAACATGATCAAGAATATTAAAGGGGCCAATGTACCTAGGACTTAACTTTCCTTTCTTCCCAAACCTCATGACCTTCTTCCATAGAGATATGCATATAAATACTATGTCTCAAACTTTGAACTCAAGGTCTCTTTAATGATTGTCTACATAACTCTTTTGTCGACTTTGGGCTGCCTTGATGTGTTGTTGAATGGTTTTCACCTTCTACACCATTTCTTCGACCATTTCAGGTTATAACAGCTTACACTCATCGAATTCATCCTAACACACCGGTGTTCTGCACCTTTTCCCATAAAGGGCTTCATATGGTTTCATTCAGATGCTCGATTGGAAACTATTATTGTAGGATAATTCAACCAATGTAAGTTGTTGGTCCCATCCTCCTTTAAAGTCCACAGAACACTCTTTCAACATATCTTCTAGTGTCTAAATAGTTTACTCAGATTGGCCATCAGTTTGAGGATGATAGGTCATACTAAAGTTCAGTTCAGTGCTTAAAAAATGTTGGATACTTTCTAGAACTTTTAGATGAATCTCATATATCTATCGGATACAATATATAGTGGTATTCCATGCATCCTTACCACTACTTTGATATATATTTGTGAAAGTTGATCCAATGTGAATTCCTCTTGAATTTCAATTAATTGAGTTGTCTTTGTAAGATGATCCATAATGACCCATATAGCATTGTTTCCTCTGGATGTTCTTGGAATTCCGGTGACAAAGTCCATTGTGATGTTCTCCCACTTATATGTTGGTATGGTTAGTGGTTGAATCATACCCTCAAACTTCTGTCTTTCAGACTTAACATGTTGACATACTAGGCACTTTGATGTATACTCAGCAATCTCCTTCTTCATATTGTCCCACCAAAATTTCTCTTGGAGATCTTGATACATCTTTGTGCTCCCAAGGTGAATAGGGAAGGTTAAGTTTTGTCCATCATTCAAAATCCCCTTCTTTATCTCTGGATCGGATGGTTCACATAATCGTGACCCAAATATTACAACTCCTTCCTCATTAATAATTAACTCACAGGATTCCCCATTTTTAATAGCTTCCACCCTTTTCGGAATTTCCACATCTTTTCTTTGAGCATCCCTTATTTTATCCATGAGGGACGGTTGAGCAATAAATTGAGGAAGGATTAATGATGTTCCTCCCTTAATGATTCCCATGTCCATCCTCAGAAAATCTAATAATATTGGATCCTTTAAAATTATCATCATTGATAAAGATGCAGTATCCTTTCTACTTAGAGCATCTTCCACCTTATTTGCCTTATTGGTATGGTAATGGATTGAGCAGTCATAATCCTTAATGAGCTCCATCCATCTTCGCTGACGTATATTAATATCTTTTTGTGTGAATATATATTTGAGATTCTTGTGATCAATATATATCTCAACCTTCTCCCCATAGAGATAATTCTGCCGTATTTTTAATGCAAAGACCACAACCGCCAACTCCCGATCATGTGTATGATAGTTTTTCTCAAGGATTTTTATCTTCCTTGAGGTGTATATTATCACTTTATCATTTTTCATCAACACACAACATAATTCCTTCTTTGAAGCATAATTGTACACCACAAAGAGTTCTCCATTTTCAAGGAGTGTGAGTATTGGCATAGTGATTAGCCTCTTTTTCAACTCCTTAAAGCAGTCTTCACATTATTGAGTCCAGAAAAACTTTACTCCCTTCTATGTCAGCTTGTTCATTGGGTTTTAAAATCATGAAATTTTCTTCAAAAATCTTCGATAATACCCAGCTGGACCCATAAATCTATGGATCTCCGTTATAGATTTTGTTCTAGGCCACTCTTCAATTAACTTTGTCTTAGAAGGGTCCACAGATATCCCTTTTCCAGTGATAACATACCCCAGGAATGATACTTCCTCCATCCAGAACTCACATTTACTATAATTTTCATACAGATTCTCCCTTCGCAAAGTCTTTAACATGGTTTTCAAATGCTCCTCATGTTCCACCTTTCTCTTGGAGTATATCATAATATCGTCAATAAAGATTACCACAAATTTGTTGAGGTAATCTCTAAATAATATATTCATTAAATCCATGAAAATTTCTAGGGCATTAGTGAGTCTAAAGGGCATCACTATGAACTCATAGTGTCCATACCTTGTTCTAAAGGAAGTCTATGAAATATCTTTCTTCCTCACCTTTAATTGGAGATATCCCAACCAAAGGCCCACCTTATATAAATAACTGGCCCCATGAAGCTGATTGAATAAGTCATATATATATGGCAAGGGATACTTTTTCTTTATCGTGATTTTATTGAGCTCACGATAATCAATGCAGAGGCACATTGATCCATCCTTCTTCTTGAAAAAGAGGACTGGAACACCCTACGCTGATGCACTCGGGTGTATAAAACTCTTCTACATATTCTCTTGTAACTACTTCTTTAGCTCTTCGAGTTCTATGGTGTCCATTCTATAAGGTGTATTTGATATAGGCAGAGATCCAGAAATAAGTTCAATTGATAAATCAACCTCTCGATCAGGAGGAAGACCAGTAAACTCTTCAGGGAATACATCAGTGTAATCCCTAATGATGGGCATGACTTCAAGAATGATTCTCTCCTTTGTATCAATCATTTGAGCTACACATTCTTGCTCATAATGAATTAATATCCACACTTTAAAGAATTATTCTAAAGAAGATTCATCTTCCTCCTTACACTTGTAAAGAAATGGAGGATGCATCAGGATGTGAAGAGTGATCTCCTCACAGATAACGAATCCTCCAAATTTTGAGGTGGTGTTTGAATAGTTCTACTAAACTTGCAAGATATGAAATAATGTGTAGAAATAGAATCAAATAGTATGTTCTCTATTATTAAATAAATAACTAGTGTACCTTTCACCACATCATCTTTCGACTCCACCTCAGTAGTAGTGATAACATAAGCCCTTCCTTGTTGCCTTGGATGTTCTTTTTGATTGCCTTTGATAACCCTCGTATTAGGAAAATTGTTTGAATAATTCCCATGATCCTTACAATTGTAACACTATACTATAGGCTAAGTTTTGATCTGAACCTTACTTTCTTATTTCACATTAGTGGGATTATTCATATCCAATCAGAATTTTTTAGCCAGATATCCCAACTTTCCACATTTGAAGTAATTTTAGGTTCCCTTTAGACAGTTCCCAGGATACTTCTTCCCACAATTTTTAAACGTGGGATGATCGGTCTTCTTTACATCATGGAATTTATTTTCAAAATTACCCACATTAGATTCCTTTTTCCTATTTTTTTCATCAGGCCCATGATACCAAAGAGAGTCCACGATCTCTATCCATACAATGGCCCGTAGGCCTTCAATTTTTTTTATAATCAAGCCCCCTTTTAAGGGAAGAAGGGGTAGAACCCAAACAGACATCATAGACATAAAACAAATCACACCCGAAGGTCAAGAGAGACAAACCAAAAAGACAATATGGAGCACCCCTCCCAAGCATAAAATCGTGGTAAAGATCTACATCGTTACATAGCTGAACGACAAGCAAGTGTCCTGTGTCAAAGCATAGGACTGATCCGATGGCTGACGCCATACCCTCTCAAACATCCAAATCTGTAAAGCACTACAAAGATGAACATCAAGCTCTGGAACCACCTCAAAGGCCTGATCCATGATGTCAAGTCTAGGTGCATCTCCATTATAATAGATTTTCCACATCAAACCATCAAAAGAATCATCCATGCGTCAAATCATTCAAACCATCACCAAGAATTCCCACATGCCAGAAGCCATACTAACTCAGACAACCAGAAAAACCAGCACATAACAAAAAAACAAAAACATTCAAACCAAATTAGAACACCAAACCTTCAATCCTGAAAAAATTTTGCAAAACAAATTCTAGAGACCATGACCTCCCCCCTCCGGGCCTCTCAAGATCTGGTGTCGACCATCACTGGAAGCACACCAGAGGTAACGCCTGGCCGCTCCGGACCAAACCGAATCCAGATCCATCGACCGCACGAACCGAAAACTGCCGATCCGAGATGCACGATGCGTCGCCAACACTCCGAACCGAGATGAAGTTAGTGTCTGCCGAGACAAGTCTTCACCAAAGCCGAAGACACTGCCGAACCTTGCCGAAACTCCACCACGCCGCACCATCACCACCGCGTCATGCCGAGATGATCCGGAGAAAATTGACCACGCTGCGTCAAGATGAGATGATCTGGAGGTCAACCAAGCCGCAACTTGCAGAGGAGATCCAGAGGAGGCCGACACGAGAATGATCCAGGTCGAAGGGGGAAGGGGAAGAAGGGCCGAAGGGGAAACCCTAGTTATCACAAAGGGAGAGCAGAAGTTGCTCATAGGCAGGCTTCCCTAAATATCGATCTCCATTTCAACCTTAAGGGCACAACAGATAATCTCCTCATAACTTTCAAAGTCTTGAATTGCCAATAGTTTTTATATACTCGGCTTTAGTCCACTAAATAAGTGATTCACCTTACTTTTAGTGTTCATGAAAAAGTCATAGGTGTACCTTTCAAGCCTTGTAAAGTTTTATTCATATGCCCTGATTGACTTATCTTCCTTCTGCTTGAGTCTGAGGAACTCTCTTTTTATATTGAGATGGAGGGTTCAGGGAAAATATTTACTAAAAAACATTCTCTTGAATTCCTCCCAATATATAAAATCAATTTCCTCCTGGGGATTGGTATTCTTAATCAGTTTCCACCACTGATCTACTTCCCCATCAAAACAATAGACCGCTAGTATGACTTTATCTTCTTCTGAGTACTGGATGATAGAGAATATCTTTTCAATGGAGTTAATTCACTGTTCTATGAGGAGGGGATCAGAAGATCCACAAAAAATGGGAGGCCTTCACCACATGAAGGATTCAACAGAAAATTTCTTTTCCTTGGAGGAGGAGGGTGTTCCACATGATTCAAGTTATTATTCATAACTTGAGCCAGTTGATCAAGTATTGTCATGAAGTTTTGAGCACCCATTCCCATCATATTAGGCATATCATTAGAGAAATCTTCACATTCCCTATAATATTTATTGTTGTCACATGTTCTTCTATTTCCCTCTATTAACTAAGAAAAATAGCGTGAAATTAGAGAGCTTGAATACTTAGATATTGAGAATAAAAAAGGAAACTTTGAACATAAGAGGATAAACTTGTAAAGGATAAGTATATCCTAACCTGTGATTCCTTATGTTTCAATCTAGGTTATCCTAGATCTATTTCTTAACTTATATTCTTATGGGATTTTTTCCATTCCCTTAATAATTTTTTGTACCAAGCTCAAAAATTTACCAAAGCATATTCCCTAGGAGTGTCAAACCAAGAGTGCAGCAAGGCTCATTGTTGTGCACCAGTTCCTATTTGAGTCTAGCTCAAAGTGGTGTTTTTGGGTTTTACCCCTAGATATATATGTGCTAGAGCCACATATACCTATTTGTATCCTAATAGGGATGTATTTTCTTGACAAACCACTTACTCTATACATACCAAAATTTAGGGGTATTTTCTTATAGTTAGTCTCATACTTAAGGTTCTTACTAAAGTTATCTATTTCTAATCTCCAAAAATAATTGGACCATCCTCTGATACCAACTACAATGACCCTAACCTTTTACAACATAACATTACATGATTTTAATCATAATTAAACATCAGATTACAAGACAAGTATAGTGAAGTCTAGTGTCTTTAAAGACTAGGTACATAAAACATAAAATATGGGACTAAAAAACACTTCTTTATTTAATCTTCATAAAGATCTCCTAACTTCCTTTGAGCCTTTACATCTGTATAGGGTACCCTGGGGATCACATGAACAAAGGGATGAGCTAAAATCCCAGTAAGGAAATAGCCATAAGAACAAATCATTAGCACATGGGATAAAAGGCATGAAAAGATGATATAAAAAGGCATGTAAAATTTTGAATCATAAAAAATAAACATAGAATCATATATACATGGAGTCATAATAAGGTGGAAGCAATATAAACCTGACTTTAGCACGAGTCAAGGCTAATCACCAAGACCGTTGTACATAACATATCATGAGACTAAAATTTACCCAATTCATTGGAGCTATATATGGGAACATCCATATTAACAAGTTTATGAATATACTTACCACATATAGAATCATACATAAACAATCATAAACATAGGGTCACCCATAGAAAGAAATTGGTATCATAATAATGTCATAAAGCATAATGAATGGGCGTATCATAAAAGTGTACATGAAAGAAATGAATTAAAACATACATGGAAATTGATAAGGTTAAATAGGCATGTATCATGGTAAGTGATGTCAAATATAAGTGAAAACATGTAAGAAGATTATTTAATAAATTTTAGTATTAAAACATTTTAGTGTGGTTTTATAGAAAATACTAAAGATCCTTTAAAATAGAAAAGGGAATAATCCTTTATATAAAACCATAAGTGAACCAATAAGGTTTATATAATAAAAATAATAATTTTATAAAAATAATGGTGTCTTAAAATAGATGATATAGATCACTTTAAATTGGGTAAGAATTCGAGAAGTTCCCTTAAAAGGGGTTTACTTATCAGGAAGTATTGAGGAGGGAACCACTTAAAAACATATATACCCAAAAGAGAATAATTAATGGATCTTGATACATGAGTTTGGATCATATACACAGTATTTAAAATTTGTACATAAAAAAAGAAAATACAACTTCATTTGGATAAAAATAAATACAGAGCAACCCGAAGGAATGTAGGATGTTTGGGTAGAATCCCTTATGGAATATCGGCATAGTACTGGGTGTACTTGGGAGGGATTAATGAGAGAGAAAGTGGTTTCTATTATTTTATGCATCATGAGGGAAGTATGGGGAGGTTCTAAATCACACCCTATCATTAGAAACTACACATAAAAGGACAAAACATAGAGGATATTCTTCAATAAATGTGAGAAATATAGGATCCCTTACCTTAAGACCGATGATGTTCTTCGCTGGATCTTAATGAACTGAATAATAGAATTATGTTAGTTAATTAATAATTAAAGAACTTATTATATATTTAAAATATTTAGTATAACCTTTTTAAGATCATTCATGGCCTTTTTGATGGGTTAAGTGGTTCAATTTCATTGTTTGGGTGTGTTTTCTTCCTTGGTTTTAATGATCGGTTCAATTATATTCATGTCCAGATACACATGTATGATGAGATTGGTTTTCTAGAATTAAAGTTATATGAGATTAGTGAACATCCAAAAGATTACATGGTTATAAAATTCATTTGGTTATATGGAGTGAAGGTGAATCATTATATAAAACATTAATGATAAACGCTTGGATTAATTTGGCGATTTTCCTCATAATTAACTTGTTTTGTATTATTATTTTACATCAGGTGTGAAAAATTATTAAATAACATCACATAAGATAAAATAAATGTTTTTTAGTCTGGTTCAACCATAAAAATGATTTCATGACCAGAATTGAAGATAGTAATAGAAATTGATAACCTGTCATCCTTGAATAAGATAAATTAACACATCTCAGATGGTGTTTTCATTTCTTTAGTATAAAATGAGGATAAAGGAGATATGATAATGAATTATATCATTATCATAACAACATTCCTTTATATGTATGGTACTGGAGTTGTAATACCATTTTGATGAGGAAATGTTAGGAAAGAAAAGAGAACAAGGGAATATGAAAAGAAAATAAAAGAGGAATTTACCTCTTGATTTAATCTTCCTTGAGAGACTCTTAAGGGGAGAGATTTAGGCAGAATTTATTTAAGGAATAAGTCTTGAGAGGTGTGAAGAGAAGAGTGGAGTGTGGGTGGATTTTATAGGGGAGGGGAGGACGGTTTTTTTAATATTTTAATCGTTAGTTTATTATTTCTCCAAAAGAAAAGCAATAGTAATGATTATTATGACAAAAAACTATAATATGTGCATGTGAATTTGAACCAATGGCTATTTATTTCATCCATGACTCAAGAATGATGCAGAAATTCAGGTTTCAACATTTATCGTGAATTGTCGTATTTTACTATTCATCAAAAATTCAAGTATTTTAGAAAAATCCCAAAAATTCACCCTAACCATTTTTCAACATGCAGAATCAAAATATGAAATCCATTTTTCAAAAATAATTTTCTAAATATGATTAATTTAATTTTTAATTAAAATCATAATTTAATTGAAAAATACAAATTTTAAAACTATAGCTGATTTTATAATGCTTTCAAAAATTACATAAGGTCTTATAAAATTATCTTAAAACCAAAAGACATAAAATTATTAATTTATGAACACCTTTTAGGAAAATATATTTTCTTTTAAGTTAATTAATTAATTGTAATTAATTATTAATCACTTACAAAAATACCAATATTTTTACAATGGTTATATTATCACTTATAAGATGCCTAAAATTTATTTATACATTCAAGGGTGAGGTTTCTATTATTTTGGATGATTTAATATTCCTAAGGGTCATATTACTATTCATAAGTGTATGTTACTATTCATAAGGGTAGGTTACTATTCACCAAAAATTAATTTTGTTCCATCAGACTCCAAATATCTTACTGATCACAACTGTGTATGTCAGATTTTTTAAATTCAAAACACAGAAGTGACAATATTATGTTTAAAGGTCACATATTACTTAGTAGTTCATTGTGTTGTAATTTAATGTGATTATATGACATAATTATAAGAAGAAAATTTCTATTGATAAAACAATGGGTCATTACATTATTCCCACCTTATGAAATTTCACCCTTAAAATTTTATTTTACATTCTAAGACATAAATAGGTGCAGGTACTTTTCCTTCACTACCTCCTCTAGTTCCCATGTTGCCTCTTCGTACTTATGGTTCTGCAATAGTACTTTGACCATGTGAGTATTCTTATTATGTAGAAATTTATCTCTATGATCCAAGATATTCATTGGCTACTCCTTATAATAAATATCATTCTCCAATTGTACCACCTCTGAAGGGAGTACATGTGAAGGGTCTGGTATATACTTACTTAAGTGGGATACATGAAAGACATCGTGTACTTTGGACATGGTAGGTGGAAGTGCTAGTTGATAGTCCACAACCCCGACACGATCAAGAATATCTAAGGGGTTGATGTACCCGGGACTTAATTTTTCTTTCTTCCCAAACCCCATGACTTTCTTTTATGGAGATATGTGTAGAAATACCATGTCTCCAACTTTGAATTCAATGTCTCATCAATGATTTTCTGCATAACTATTTTGTCAACTTTAGGATCCCTTGATGTGTTGCTGAATGGTTTCCACCTTCTATAATATTTCTTTGACCATTTCAGGTCCTATAATCTTACACTCACCGACTTCATCCCAACAAGCTGGTGTTCTGTACCTTTTTCCATAAAGGTCTTCATATGGTGTCATTTGGATTCTCGATTGGAAACTGTTGTTGCTAGATAATTACACCAATGGACAATGTTGGTCCCTTCCTCCTTTGAAATCCATAGAACACACTCTCAACATATCTTCTAGTGTATTAATAGTTCACTCAGATTGGATATCAGTTTGAGGATGATAGGTTGTACTAAAGTCCAGTTCAGTGCTTAAATCATGTTGGAGACTTTTCCAGAACTTCGAGCAGAATCTCGGATCTCCATCGAATACAATAGATAGTGGTGATCCATGCAGCCTTACCACTTATTTGATATATTTCCATGAAAGTTGATCTAATGTGAATTCCTCTTGAATTGTAATAAAGTGATTTGTCTTTTTAATACAATCCACAATGACCCATATAGCATTGTTTCCTATGGATGTCCCTGGAAGTCCAGTGACAAAGTCCATTGTGAAGTTCTCCTACTTCCATGTTGGTATGGGTAGTAGTTTCATCATCCCCTTAGACTTCTATCTTTTAGCCTTATATTTTTGACATACCAGGCACATTGATGTATACTTAGAAATCTTCTTATTCATATTATCCCACCAAAAGTTCTCTCAGAGATCTCGATACATATTTATGTTCCCTAGGTAGATAGAGAAGGTTGAGCTATGTGCACCATTCAAAATATATTTCTTTATCACTAGATTGGATGGTACACATAATCATGACCCAAATCCTACAAATCCTTCCTCATCAATCATGAACTCAGAGGATTTACCATTTTTAATGGATTCCACCCTTTTCTTAATTTCCACATCTTTTCTATGAGCATCCCTTATTTTCTCCACAATGGATGGTTGAGAAATCATTTGGGGAAGTATTGATGATGTTATTCACTTAATTATTCCCATGTATATCCTCCAAAAATCTAAGAATATTGGATCCTTTTCAATTCTCATCATGGATAAAGATGCAGGATCCTTTCTACTCAGAGCATCTTCCACCTTATTTGCCTTATCAGGATGGTAGTGGATTAAGCAGCTATAATCCTTGATGAGCTCCACCCATCTTCACTAGATCATATTAATCTCTTTTTGTGTGAATATATATTTGAGACTCAAGTGATCAATATATATCTCTACCTTCTCCTTATAGAGATAATTCTGCCATATTTTTAATGCAAAGATCACAGCCGCCAACTCCCAATCATGTGTATGATAGTTGTTCTCAGGGATTTTCATCTTCCTTGAGGTGTAGATTATCACTTTATCATTTTTCATCAATAAACAACCTAATTACTTCTTTGAATCATAATTGTACACCACAATGAGTTCTCCAATTTCTATGAGTGTGAGTACTGGAACAGTGATTAGCCTCTTTTTCAACTCCTTAAAGCAGTCTTCACATTCCTGAGTCCAGAAAAACTTTACTCTCTTCCATGTCATCTTGGTCATTGGGTTTGAAAATCATGAAAAATTCTTCACAAATCGTCAGTAATACCCAGTTAGACCTAGAAAGTTGTGGATCTCTGTTATAGATGATGGCCTGGGCCACTCTTCAATTGCCTTTGTCTTGGAAGGGTCCACAGATATCCCTTTGCGGTTGATAACATGTCCCAAGAATGATAATTCATCCATCTAGAACTCACATTTATTGTACTTTTCATAAATCTTCTCCCTTCGCAAAGTATTTAACACGGTTTTCAAATGCTCCTCATTTTCCTCCTTTCTCTTGAAGTATATCAGAATATCATCAATAAAGACTACCAGAAATTCTTTGAGGTAATCTCTAAAGACTCTATTCATTAAATCCATGAAAATTTTTGGAGTATTAGTGAGTCTGAATAGAATCACTATGAACTCATAGTCTTCATACCTCATTTGAAAATCATTCTTGGGAATATCTTCCTTCCTCGCCTTTAATTGGTGATATCATGACCGAAGGTCCACCTTAGAGAAATAACTGGCCCCACAAATCTGATAAAACAAGTCATTTATTTGTGGTATGGGATACTTGTTCTTTATCATGATTTTTTTTGAGCACACAATAATCAATGTAGAGGTGCATTAATCCATCCTTCTTCTTGATGAAGAGGACTGGAACACCCCACGGTGAAGCACTCGGGCGTATAAAACCCTTCTCCATATTCTCCTATAAATTCTTCTTCAGCTCTTCCAGTTCTATGGTGGCAATTCTATAAGGTTTCTTTGATATAGGCAGAGATCTAGGAATAATTTCAATTGAGAACTCAACCTCTTGATCAGGAGGAAGACCAAGCAACTCTTTAGGGAACACATTAGTGTAATCCCTCATGATGGGCATGTGTTCAAGCATGATTCTCTCCTTTGTCTCAATCATTTGATCTAGACATGCTTACTCTTAAGGAATTAATATCCACACTTGAGAAAAATTATTCTAAAGGAGATTCATCTTCCTCTTTACACTTTTAATGAATTGGAGGATGCATCGAGATGTGAATAGTGATATCCCTTTCCCAATAGTTGATGTTGGATTTGTAAAAAGATATCCAATCTATTCCTAAGATAGCGTCAAACTCCACTAAAAGAAGTATGATGAGATTTTTTAGGAGGTTTAGTCCACAAACGTTAACTAGGGAGGAGTTATAAACCATGGTTGTAGTTATTACCCCATTATCTATTCTCAGAGATAACTTATCTTTCAAATTTTGTGGTGGTGTTTGAATAGTTATACTAAAATTTCAAGATATGAAAGAATTCATAGAACCAGAATCAAATAATACATTCTCTATTCTTGAATGAATAACTAGCATACCTATCACCGTATCATTATTCTTCTCCACCTCAGCAATTGTGATAGAATAAGGCCTTCCTTGTTTCCATATAGGTTGTTGTTGATTTCCTCCTACAACCCTCGGCTTAGGGAAATTGTTCGCATAATTATCATGCTCATTGCAGTTCTAAAACTACACTACAGGATGAGTGTTGACCTAAACCTTCCTTTATTCATCCACATTAGTAGGATTCTTCATATCTCATTAGATTTTTTTAGATAGATATCCCAACTTTACATATTTGAATCAATTCCTAGTTCTCTTTAGATAGTTCCTAGGATGCTTCTTCCCAAAAATTTTACACATAGGGTGATCGGGCACTTTTCCATCATGGAATTTATTTTTAGAACCGCACACATTAGATTCCATTTTCCTCTTGTTTTCATTGGTCCCATGATACCATTGAGAGTATCTGATCTCCATTTCAACCTTAATGGCACAACATACAATCTCCTCATAACTTTCAAAGTCTTGAATCACCAAAACTTTTTGTAGACTCAGCTTTATTCCATTAAATAAGTGATCCACCTTACTTTTGGTGTTCAAGATAAATCCAGAGGCATACCTTTAAAGCCTTGTAAAGATTAATTTATACACCCCAATTGAATGATCTTACTTCTGATTGAGTCTGAGGAACTCTTTTTCTATATTTAGATGGAGGTTTTAGGGAAAATATTTACTAAAAAATATTCTCTTGAATTCCTCCCAATCCATGGAATCAATTTCCTCTTGGGGCATCATATTCTTGATCATTGTCCACTACTGATCATCTTTCCTACAAAAAAGATAGATCTCCAGTAAAACTTTCTCTTCTTCTGAGCACTAGAGGATAGATAATATCTTTTTAATGGAGTTAATCCACTATTCCATAAGGAGGGTATCAGAAGATCAACTAAACATGGGATTCCATTTCCGTATGAAGGATTCAATGGAAACATTATATTTCCTTGGAGGAGGAGGGTGTTCCACATGATTCAAGTTATTATTTATAACTTAATCTAGTTGATAATGTATTATCATGAAGTTTTTACCACCCGTTCCCATCATATCAGGTATATCATTAGGGAAATCTTTACATTCCCTATCACATTGATTGTTGGCACGTGTTATTCTATTTCCTGGCATTAATTAAGGAAAAATAGCATAAAATTATAGGTATTGAATACTTATCTATTGATCATAAAAAAGGAAACTTTGAACATAATATGATAAACATGTGAAGGAGAAGTATATCTTAACTTGTGATTCCCTATGTTTCAATATAGGTTATCCTTGATTTATTTCTTAACTTATATTTTTATGGGATTTTTTTGATTCCTTAATAATGGTTTGTACCAAGATCAAAATTTTACCAAAGAATATCCCTCAGGAGTGTCAAACCAAGAGTGAATTAAGGCCCATTGTCATGCACCAATTCTTGTTCAATTCTAGCTCAAAGTGGTGTTTTTGGGTTTTACCTGTAGATACATCTGTACTAAAGCTACTCTACCTGTTTGTATCTAGATAGAGGTGTATTTTCTTGATAAACCACTTACTCTATACATACAAAAATTTAGGGGTGTTTTCTTATACTTAGTCTCATCCCTAAGGTTCTTATTAAAGTTCTCTATTCCTAATCTCCAAAAATAACTATACCATCCTCTGATACCAACTATAGTGAACCTAGCCTTTTACATATAACATTACATGATTTTAAGCATAATTAAACATCAGAGTACAATCCAAGGATTGTTAAGTCTAGTGTATTTGAAGACTAGGTACATAAAACTTAAAACATGGGACTAAAAAACACTTCTTTATTTAATCTTCATAAAGAGCTCCTAACTTCCTTTGATCCCTTACATCTACATAGGGTACCCTGGGGATCAAATGGATAATGAGATGATCTAAAATTCCTATAAGGGAATAACCATATGAACAAATCATTAGCACATGGGATAGAAGACATGAAATGATGATATAAAAAGGAATGTAACATATGTAATAATAACATACATACATTAAATCATATAAACATGGAGTCATAATAATGTGGAAGCAACATAAAACATGACTTTAGCATGAGTCAAGGATAACCTCCAAGACCAATGCATATAACGTCCCATGAGACTAAAATTTACTCAATGCATTGGAGCACTATCTGGGTGCACCCATCTTATCATATTCATGAATATTATTTCCATATATAGAATCATATATAAACAATCACAAATATAATGGCACCCATGGAAAGAAATGGGTATCATAATCATGTCACAAAGCATAATGAATGGGTGTATCATAAAAGTTCCCATGAAAGAAAGGAATTAAAACATATGTGGACATTTATAAGGGAAAATAGGCATGTATAATGGTAGGTGATGTCAAAAATAAGTGACAACATGTAAGAAGATTATTTAAGAAATTTTAGCATTATAACATTTTAGTGAGGTTTTATAGAAAATACTAAAGATCCTTTAAAATAGAAAAAGTAATAATCCTTTATATAAAACCAGAAGTGAACCAATAAGGATTATATAATAAAAATAATGATTTTATAAAAACAATGGTGTATTAAAATAGATGATAGATGGAACTTGAAATTGGGTAAGAATTCGGTAAGTTCCCTTATAACGGGTTTGTTTATCGAGAAGTATTGAGGAGGGAACCACTTAAAAACATGTATATCCCCTAAAGAGAATAATGAATGGATATTGATACATGAGTTTGGAGAATATACACAATATGTTGAAGTTGTACATAAACAACTTCATTTGGATAAAAAGAAATATAGAGCAACTCGAAGGAATGTAGGAGGTTCGGGTAGAATCCCTTATGAAATATCGACATGGTACCGGGTGTACTTAAGAGGGATTAATGAGAGAGAAAGGGATTTATCTTATTTTATTAATCATGAGGGAAGTATGGGGTAGGTGAAAAATCATATCCCATCATTAGAAACTACACATAAAAGGACAAAACATAGAAAATATTCTTGAATAAATGTGAGAAAGAGAGGATCCCTTACCTTAAGCCCGATGGTGTTATTCACTTGATCTTAATGAACTGAATAATCAAATAAGGTTTATTAATTAATATTTATAGAACCTATTATATATGTAAAAGATTTATTATATCATTTTTAAGTTCATTCATGACATTTTCGATGGGTTAAGTGGTTCAATTTCATTGTTTCGGAGCATTTGCTTCCTTGGTTTTAAGGATCGATTCACTTATATTCATGTTTGGATACACATGTATGATGAGAGTAGTTGTTTAGAATTGAATTTATATGAAATTAGTGAACATAAATAATATTAAATTATTATAAAAATTCATTTGGTTATATGGATTGGAGGTGAATCATTATATAAAACATTAATGATAAACGTTTTGATTAATTTAGTGATGTTTCTCACAATTAACTTGTTTTGTATTATTATTTTAAATCATGTGTGAAAAAGGATTCCAGAACATTCAATAAGATAAAATAAATGTTTAATAGTCTAGTTCAACCATAAAAATGGTTTCATGACCAGAATTGAAGATGGTAATATAAATTTATAACCTGTCATCCTTGAATGTGATAAATTAACACATCTCAAATGGTATTTTTATTTCTTTCGCATAAAAAGAGGGGAAAGGAGATATGATAATGAATTATTATATTAGAATAACAAAATTATATTACATTTATGGTACTGGAGTTTTAATACCATTTGGATGAGGAGAGGTTAGGAAATAAAAGAGAACAAAGGAACATGAATAGAAAATGAAAGAAAAGAAAAGTGGAATTTACCTCTTGATTTAATATTCCTTGAGAGACTCTTAAGGGGAGAGGATTTGGTCTTTTGAAAAGACCAAGGGTTGATGGACTTGGGGGAGTATATTGGGTAGAGATTTTGGCAGAATTTAGGGAAGGAACAAGGCTTGAGGGGAGTGAAGAGAATAGGGGAGTGTGGGTGGTTTTATAATGGAGGGGAGGAGGGTTTCCTTAATATTTTAATCATTATTTTATTATTTATTCACAAGAAAAGAAAGATATAGAGACCCAATTTTTACCTTGTAAGACTTTGTAATATTTCTACATATATTTCTAGATCTAGGTGCTGAGATGGTGTGAAATTCCTAGGACCAGTGTTCCTAGAATAAATTATACACAAATATTAAGTGTTTTTGTACTATTCACATGACGAAAACAAGATATCTCTTAAAAGCTTGATCAGATCAGAAATATGAGAGTACATTTGGGTCTGAAACGTGGTGTTTACCCTAGTAACTACATAAAATATGTTGGTTCAGGATGTTTAGACCCCTCTCTCGTTAGCGGTATGTAAAATGGATGAATTAATTTATTAATTCATACATTTAATAGATCAAACCCAAATAACTCTCAAATGGTAACTCAAATCAGAAATATGATTCCACGGTTTACTCTGGAGCATACCATTTACCCTATGAGGGGTTTAAGTTTTATTAGCGCAAGATTTCTGTAGAAAAAGTCCCAGAGGGAAAAACCGTAAATAAAATAATTAAATTAAATTGTTTTATTTGAAATGATACTTTGAATAAATTACAAACAGGGACTCAGATTGGAAATTTGAGACCATCATTGAGTTCGCAGCATGGTTTTTACCCTAGGGGTGACCTCAGTTGAGATGGTTGGGGAGATTTGGATTTTGCGTTTGTTGGCAGTTTCCTAAAAATAGGAGGTTAGAGGAATGAGCCAGGGTTGCCTCATTTCTCTCTCATATGGAGGGGCTCTGGCCAACGGCGATTCAACATCTGAATGTCGTCAGACCACAACGAAACTTTATATGTTGATAGATCGGTGTGATATGAACGAATTGTAAAAACTTTATTTGAGGTAGGATTTCTATTTCGCATTCTACATCCCCCCGATTAAATATTTCATCATCAAAAATCCTTTCTGTTTGTCTTTTCTAATTTAGAATCCTTTACTAATGGACAAACAAATAACAGCCATCATCTATTTAAATTTTTGATTGCATGTTCTTCACGTTCTTAACATTTTTCATACACCAACTTTTCACCTCTCCAAATCATCAATGAATCGAGGAGCAAGGCATATGTTTGTGAAGCTCTCGACCCAATGAGCCCCGATCTATTCTCGAACTCAAGTTTCGGGCATCGGAGGAGCTACAGTGGCGAGCGGAAGTTCCGGAAACTTTTTGTCACATTAAAACATTGATGATCCTTTTAATGGACTTCATCGCAGTGTAGGTTAGGTCCCGAATATCATAGATCTGGTCTTGGATTCGTTTTTCAGTCACCAGGGTGACTATGGCAGCCCGACGAAGATCCAGAGGCACGTTTCTAGCAAGGAGGCTCTAGAAGCACTATCTGGTAGTGGCAATGGAATGGCCCTATGAAACGGTGATGGTGTTGGGGTCCAATGTGGAGGCAGATGATAGGGTACAATGCGGAGGTGGGTGGCGGAGGTGGACAGCGAAGCCATGGTGGAGGCAGCGGTTCGAGTCGGACTAGCCGGTTCGAGCCGATCCAGGCCATTTCAGATGGGAGGTTTTATTAAAACCCCCTAACTTTCTTTTTGAGGGTCTGTTTTGCGTGTCATCTACGGCCACGTGACCCTTGATTCAAGGAGGGACATTTGAGGATACTTCGGGAACTTTTTGTTCTGGGATTGAGGTTCAGTGACACAAAACTTATATTTTTAATAATAATAATATAATTATTATTATTTGGGAAACTTGTATCGGACTGTACTTCTGCGTCTGACGTCCAATTGACGCGTCATCTGAGGCATTGAGACCTTAGAGTCGAGGTGGACTTTTCAAGACTACTTTCAGGCACTTAAACTGGAATAGTGGTGCATGCCCCATGAGGCATGTTTCAAGAGTTTGTGGTGGAATGTGACCTTTCCACCGAGTATCTATTTTGGATGATCGAGTATTCAATTTTTTGTGTTTTCCCGTGAGTATCGCAATGGCATGATCTATCTGACTAAATTTAGGGCTGAGGCATGGGCCCCACGGGATGCCATTCAAGCGTAATGAAGCATTTTAAGACTTCTGCATTGAAAGTCCATTTAGGGAAACTTAATAGTCTACCTTGTGTGATTTTCTGCAAGTATCACAGTGGTGTTATCTGTTTGGATGTGTGGAGCCTTTTCGTGATTGTTAGTGATCGAGCACTGATTGGGAGTTTGTAGTGAAAAGCACCATTTTCACTGGTTTTCTGTTTTGGGCAAATGAATAGTCAATCCTGTGTGTTTTTTCAAGGGGATCATAATGGAATAATTCATCTAATGTATTTTAAGATCAATGTGTGGGCCCCATGGGGCACTATGTGTGTGCAGCATGGTGGAATGCGGATTCTTCACCGGGAGTCCGTTTTGGGTGAATGAATAGTCAATCATGTGTGCGTTTCTACAAGGATCGTAACGGTGTGATCCATTTGGTTATTTGAGGACATTTTTAAGATTCATGTTAGTATAATTACGTTTTCTCCCTTTGGATTAGTAACAAGTAGCACACACTCGTCAACATTTTTTCTAGAGGTGTCATGTACTCTGAGATACACTGGCATGACTTGTGGGTACTTGATCACAGTTTAGTACTTGAGTATGGATATGTACACTTCTAGATGATGAGGTAGGGAAACACATAATGTGGGCCCCATACATTTTGTGTACCACTTTAAAAATCCTCTACCTCTTGTATCTCTTTCTTCTAAACTCAGATTTTGGCCTGTGAGTAGCCTATCCTAAGTGTTTTTTCACATAGAACACAATGGTGCCCTCCGTAGTGGCTTTCAAGGTATGATGTGAGATGATCTGAGTGAGATTCCTATTTAATTTGATGCTCAATGTTCTGGTAATACCTATTTGAGGAGACTCTCAATGATGATAGTGGTGGAAGTGGTGTTTTCAGAATCACTAGATCAATCCCAGCTTACCCTCTAGCGAGGTTGGGCAGTGGTGTTTGTCATTCTCTTTTGGGATTACCCTCTTGGGAGGCTGGGAAGTAGCATTCTTTGTTTACTCTTTCATGAATTACCCCCCATTTAGGTTGGGTAGTGGTGTTTTCTGATTACTCTTTCAGGGCTTACCCTCTAGTGAGGTAGGGCAGTGGCGTTCGCTGGTTTCTCTTTTAGGGCTTACCCTCCAGCGAGGCTGGGCAGTGACGTTCATCTATTAATCTTTCAAGGCTTACCCTCCAATGAGGTTGGGCAGTGGAATTCTTCGGTTATTCTTTTAGGGATTAACCTCCAGTGAGGTTAGGTAGTGGTGTTCGCTATTCTCTTTCAGGGATTACCCTCTAGTGTGGTTGGGAAGTGGGTTCATCAATAACTCTTCTGAGTATACCCTCTAGAGAGGTTGTGTAGTGGGTTCATGACTTTGTGAAGATACATTCTTTAAGTTACTTTGGACTCTCAAGAAAGGGGTGATTTTCCCACCAAGACATATCCTTGTGATGCGACCTAAAACTGTGCAAGCGAGACAGACCCGCCCAAAGCAGATAGTATCAAGGTGTGATGATTGATCCCCTTTGACGGGTTGAGTTGTACTATTTTACTGTACATTTTTCTATCTAATTCTTCCCTCTTCATTACCTCACCTATTGCTTCCTTGAGCCTTCGGGGAATCCTAATGAGTATTTTTATACTCACCCCTGCTTCGGCTTTGCTCACACTCGGTGTGCCCTTACAGATGATGGACAGGTTGATCATGACTTTAGAGAAGCATAGGGATACAGAGTACTTGGACTGCATGCGGTGGTCATTACTTGGGATCCAAGAATAGGGCTCTCTCAGTTGTTTTAATTTTCCACCTGTTGCTAGGTTGTGGCACTTTTCTTTTTGGGCATGTATTTTTTCCCTTTCCCTTAAGTTTACTTTTCTGCACTTGTACCATTTAGAGGTCAATGTATATTTTTGGTTTATATATATAGCAGTGTTGTATCCTGCTTTCCTTTTCCTTTACACTTTTGCATTGAGTTATCTATGTGTGTGTGTATGGTTACATAGTAAAAGGCCTCCCCAAGTTTGTTATGCCTTCGACACTGGTCGCCAACCCCTGGACTATGGAGATGGGCTTGAGGTAGTTGCGGCTTGAGCCCCAGTATAGGTCGGGTCATGAAAAAGTGGTATCAGAGTTAGTTAATTACTTGGGGTGTTGTTTGGATGATCCCTAAAAAGGAATTGGTTGGGTTTTAGGGCAATAGTGTCAACATGTCTCGAGAGCAGCTCTCAGGCCAGGGAGTCTAGTGATGGTGCAGCGGCTGACATAGCCATTCACCAAGACCCTAATTACCCGCTTGTCAACTCTGCATACTGAGACACTTATTGCAGGGAATATTGGTACATGCATCATATAGGATTAAGTCTTTGACTATCCTTCTTGAGTCAAATCCACATCATTATATATATATATATATGCTCATTTGACTATGGTACTCCTTGATCGGATTCAGGATTCCTCCATGACGATAGCCAGCTAGGATACTAGATTCGGTTCATGATGATGATTCTGTGAGAAATGAGGCCTCAGTTAAGGATCCATCATACGATTCCCCTTTCTCCAGGAGGGTAGGCAGCAACACCTCCGCCTATAGAGTAGTAGTTATTACCAACAACGCAGGCTGATGAAGAACGAAGGCTGAGCATGCTCCACAAGTTCCATCATTATAGACCGTTAAGGTTTCACAGTATGTGATACCCTTAGGCAGTGAAGGGTTGGCTATAGTTGGTGGTTCACCTCTTCAGTCTTGTTCAGACATCGAAAGATCAGATGGTGGATTTGGCACCCAGTCTTTTTCCATAAAGCAGCTTGGTGTTGGTAGAGTCGGGTTACTTAGATGCACGGGGAGTCAACACTCTCGTGGGATGACTTACAGTAGTTGTTTCATGAGGAGTACTACCCCTCCTTACACTCTATATAGTTTCAGGAGCTACTGGAGCTTCATTGGGGAGGGGTGATGGTGGTTGAGTACACAACTAGGTTCAGCGACCTTACTCGGTACTCTTTGGACATGGTCCATGATGGAAACTTCTAAGCATGGAAGTTTTAAAAGGATCTCCATAGAGGATATTCTCACTAGCACGGTGCCCTTGTGCATCCTCACCTATCTCGGGGTACTGGAGCAGGCACTGGTGATAGAGATATTTCTATCAGAGGGGTTCCATTTGATTGGTTTTGGTAGTGGGTGCAATAGATTTTGGATGTCTTCCATAGCTAGAAGATGTCGGTTGGTAGTCCCTTGATGCAAGGGTCTCCCCTTAATAAGATTAGACCACATGGTTGGGGATAGCGTAGAGCACTGGGACATCCCAAGGAGGGTTAGTGTTATGCTTGTGATGGGTGAGGTCACGTGGCACGAGACTACTCAGCCATATGTGTTGAGCTTCCCAGGAATTTGGTAGATGCACCACCATGGTAGAGGTAGTGTCATGATCGGGGATCTCCCGGGTGAGGACAGGGTGGTCCCCATGGAGTTGGTGCTGGAAGAAGACCAGGAAGAACTGTGGTTTGTGGATGATGTTGTGAGGTCCTTCCACCACCACTAGGCGGCCCATGTCAGTCTCAAGGAGCTAGAGGCCAGGGCTGCAGGTAGCTACATGCTATGGATGTCTATAATACCACTGCGCATGAGAAGATAAGATCTATTCTCTATGAATTTTTTACCATTTTCAGTAGAACCTATTAAAAACTGTGTGAGGTACTCTTTTCTTCCAACTCCTTTCTCAAGGAGTTACCAAGGGTGACATGGGAAATCAATCTAACCCTATGTCATTGTTGTTCGATGTAGCTTTGAATGCATTAGAAAGAGGGTTTCTTCCCCCACTGAGATTCATTTTTTGTGATGCGAGTAAAAGTGTGAGAGAGATTTAGTTCCACCCAAATCGGATAGTATTGAGGTGTGGTGGATGAATCCCTCTAACTTGTGCATTCATAGAGGGGTTATGCAGTGGAGTGTCAGAGTAGGTCCTGGATTTTCTAGTGGGGATTTTATTCTTGACCTCCCTTTGCTTGAGGTGCCACTAGTGGGTTTGGCAGAGTGCTTATTTTGGGGATTACTCTCCTTCCAGAGGGGAAAATATGTGTGGGGTATGCCACATGATTTTTGTGTCTATCCTCTTGTAGTTGGATGAGTTTTTTCACCTTCCATATTCTTTGGTACCTTGCATGATCAACATCAATCTTGATATTTTAATCAAGTACAGGTCGAGGTGATGGACAGCCCATAAATAAAACTATGTGACTCACTATGTGGTGTTGGCAGCAGTAGTCTTCACCCCGAGAATGTATAGGTGTTATCTTCTAGGAGAGCTCTTTTTGGTTTTCTCATACCACCAGTGTCTTAGGTGCGTCTTCACCCAGAGATACTTGAAACTAAGACAGTGGTTCTGGTTGAAATTCCTACAGGACTATGACTTTGAGGTAGTCTATACCCCATAAAAAGGGCAATGTTGTAGAAAATTCCCTTAGCAGGAAGTCTCAGGATCTCCTAGTGTGGGAAGTGTCATATTAGTTAGCATCCCTACATCTAACCATGGTGGAGCAGGAGAGTAAAACTTTTCTTCAGTCAATGGTGTTGGCTCCTCTTCTTGAGCGAGTTAGAGAGTTTCGATTGTGATGCATCGACTGTGAAATCTTTCATGACCAGATATCCTTAGGTGTTTCACCAAATGGATATTCTAAAGGAGGGAATCATGAGACCATGTTCTAGGTAAAAACTGTGATACCATTCATGATGTGGAATGTAGAGGTTTTCTCGGGGAAGTAAACTATCCCCTGAGTTTCTTCGGGCCTTTCAAAATTAGGCAAGAGATGGTGAGGTTGCCTATCGTCTTGCCCTACCCCTCCAATAGCTAGAGTGGGCGCATGACATATTCTATGTGTTGTAGTTGATGAGAAATGTGCATGTTCCTAATAAAGTCATCATAATGAGTATAGCTTATGAGGATGGACCATTCCTTTGGGTCAGGTGTTGTGCCAACATGTTAACGTGCATGTTTTCCTGGGAGTGGGAGAGCTCGGTATGAGCTCAGTATCTTGAGTTACTTTTCCTAGTTTTACTTTTTGAGGATGAAAATATTGGAGGGAATAATGTAGAGACCTTTTTTCACCTTTTAAGACTTTAGAATATTTATACATATATTTCCAGAGCTAAGTGCTGAGATGGTATTCAATTCTAGGGCCCAGTTTTCCCAGAATAAAATATACAAAAATATTAAGTGTTTTTTTACTATTTACATGATGGAAATAGGATATCTCTTAAATGGTTGATCATACCAAAAATATGAAACCACAGTTGGGTCCAAAACGTGGTCTTTACCCTATGCACAACATAAAATATGTTGGCGTAGGGCGTTCAGACCCCTCGCTCATTAGCGGTATGTTAAATGGATGAATTAATTTATTAATTCATTCATTTAAAAGCTCAATCCCAAATAACTCTCAAACAATAACTCGGATTGGAAATATGAGACCATGGTTGAGTCTGGATCATGCCATTTAACCTAGGAGGGGTATAAGTTTTTTTGGTGCAAGCCTTCTGTAGAAAAATTCCTGGAGGGAAAAACCGTCAATAAAATAATTAAATTAAATTGATTTATTTGAAACGCTACTTTAAATAACATCTAAACGGGGAATTAGATTGGAAAAATAAGACCACTATTGAGTTCGTAGCGTGGTGTTTACCCTAGGGGTTACCTCAGTTGAGATGGAACGGGAGATTCAAATTTCACATCTGCTAGCAGTTTCCTATAAATAGGAGGTTAGAGGAATGATCCAGGGTTGGATCATTTCTCTCTCAGACAGTGGAGCTCTGGCCAATAGAGATTCTATGTCTGAACGTCATTGGATCATGATGAAACTTCAGATGCTGAAAGATTAGAGTGTAGCAAACGAAATGATGAAACATGATTTGAGGTAGGATTTCTATTTTAGATTCTGCATCCCCCCAGTTAAATATTTCATCATCGAAAATCTTTTCTATTAGTTTTTTCAGATTTAGAATCCTTTTTTGATTGTCGAACAAACAACATCCATCGTCTGTTTAAATTTTTTATTTCCCGTTCTTTGCGTTCGTCATCCACCAACTTTTCACCTCGCCAAGTCATCGACAAATCAAGGAGAAAGTAATATGTTTGCGAAGATCTCGACCTGAGGAGCCCTGATCTATGCTCAGACTCGAGTTTTGGGTACTGGAGGAGCTATGACAGTGATCAAAATTTCCAGAAACTCTTTTTCACGTTAAAACATTGACGTCCCATGGGCCCCATGAGATGTCATTCGAGCATAATGCAGTATTTTAGGACTTCTGCATCGGAAGTCCATTTGGGGAAAGTGAATAGTCAACCTTGCATGATTTTCTACAAGGATCATAATGGTGTGATCTGTCTGCATGTGCGGATCCTTTTCGTGATCGGTAGTGATCGAGCACCGATTAGGCGTTTGCGGTGAAAATCACCATTTTCAAGAGTTGTCCATTTTGGGTGAATGAATAGTTGATCCCGTGTGTTTTTATAAGGGAATAGAAATGGAATGATCCATGTGATGTGTCTTAGGGTTGATATGGGGGCCCCACAGGGCACTATATGTGGGCATCACGGAGGAATCCAGCTTCTTCATCAGGAGTCCATTTCAGGAGAATGAATAGTTGATCATGTGTACTTTTCTGCAGGGATCGCAATCGTGTGATCCATTTTCTTATCTAAGTCCATTTTCTAGAGGCATGTTTGTAGAATTATGTTTTATACCTTCGAATCAGTGACGAGTAGTTCACACTCATCAACCTTTTGGCTAGAGGTGCCGTGTACTCTAAGAGTACACTGGCATAGCTTGTGGGTATGTGATCAATGTTTAATACTCGAGTATAGATAGATGCATGTCCAGATAATGAGGTGGGGTCACATGTCGTGTGGTCCCGATACATGTCGTGTATCATTTTATGAATCTTTTACCTCTCGTATATCTTTCTTCTGAACTCGGATTTTTTTCTTCGAGTAGCCTATCCTGAGTGTTTTTTCACGTAGAACATGATGGTGCCCTCTATAGTGGATTTCGAGGTATAATGCAAGATATTTTGAGTGAGATTACTATCTGAGGTGACGCTCAATGTTCTAGGTGTGACTATCTGAGGCGATGCTCGATGATGACAGTGATGGAAGTGATGTTTTCAGAATTACCATAGTAATCCTAGCCTACCATCAAGCGATGTTGGGAAGTGGCATTCATTGTTCTCTTTTGGACATACCCTTTAACAAGGTTGGGCAGTAGCATTCATTGGTTACTCTTTTAGGGATTACCCTCCAGCAAGGCTGGGCAGTGGCATTTTCTGGTTACTCTTTTAGGGCTTACCCTCCAGTGAGGCTGGGTAGTGGTGTTTGTCAGTTACTCTTTTAGGGCTTACCCTCTAGTGAGGCTGGGTAGTGGCATTCACTGGTTACTCTTTCAAGGCTTTCCCTCCAACGAGGATGGGTAGTGGCATTTTCTGTTCTCTTTCAGGGCTTACCCTCCAACAAGGTTGGGTAGTGGGTTCACCAACAACTCTTCTGATTATACCCTCTAGTAGGGATGGGTAGTGGGTCCACGACTTTGTGATGATATGTGCTTGATGTGACTTTGGAATCTTAAGAAAGGGGTGATTTTCCCATCAAGATGTGTCCTTGTGACGTGACCTAAAACCATGTAAGCGAGACAAACCCGCCCAAAGCAGATAGTATCAAGGTGTGGTGATTGAGCCCCATTAACTTGTAGTTCAGGGTAGACGTGTGGGATGTTGGGAATCGATGGTTTTTACTTCTAGAACTATTAGCGACTTGTTTCCTGGGATGATCTAGTGATATGAAGATCCCCATACTCTCTCATTTGGTTTTCTTTGGTTGATCATATATATATATATCATATTTACAGTACTCACTCCTTGGGTTTTGGTTACTCTCCTTCTAGGAGAGGTGAAGAAGAGAGGGGTATGCCATGCGATTTTCATGTCTATCTTTTTATGGTTAGATGAGTCTACTCTACTACTATATGTATTGAAGACTAAATAAGAAGTTCATCTTCTCACCATTTCTAGCTCCTTGTGTTTGGACGAGCTTACTTCACTCCTTTGTTGGGTTGAACTATACTATTTTATTGTACATTGTTCCATCTATTGCTTCCCTCTTCAGTAACTCACTTGATACTCCCTTTATTCGTCAAGGCATCCTACTGAGTATTTTTAAACTCACGCATGCTTGGTCTTTGTCCTCACTTGGTGTGCCCTTGCAGATGACGGACTGGTTGATCATGACTTTAGAGGAGCATAGGGATATTGAGTGCTTGGACCATGTGCAGTGCTCATTGCTTGGGATCCAAGAGCAGGGATCTCTCATATTTTTTACACTTCCACCTATTTCTGGGTTGTGGTGCTTTTCTTGTTGGTCATGTATTTTTCCCCCTTCCCTTTCAGTTTACTTTTTTATACTTGTATCATTTAGAGGTCGATGCATATTTGTGGTTTATATATATAGCAATGTTGTATCTTGTTTTCCATTACCTATACACTTTTTCATTGAGTTGGATATATGTGTGTGTACAGGTACTTAGGAAAAGACCTCCCTGAGTTTTTTATGCCTTCAGAGTTGGTCGTCAACCCCTGGCCTATGGAGGTGGGCTTGGGGTAGTTACGGCTCGAGCCCCATTACGGGTCGGGTCATGATACAATAGTAATGATTATTGTGACCAAAAATAGTAATATGTGCATGTGAGTTCGAACCAATGGACATTTACATAATCCATGACTTAAGAATGATGCAGAAATTCAGGTTTCATCATTTATCGTGAATTGTCGTATTTTACTATTCGTCAAAAAATCAAGTATTTTAGAAAAATCCCAAAAATTCACCCTAACCATTTTTTGATGTGTAGAATAAAAATATGAAATACATTTTTCAAAAATAATTTTATAAATATGATTGATTTAATTTTTAATTAAAATCATAATTTACTTGAAAAATAAAAATTTTAAAACTATAAATAATTTTATAAATCATTCAAATATTACATAAGGTCTTATAAAATTATCTTAAAACCAGAAGACATAAAATTATTAATTTATGAATACCTTTTAGGAAACTATATTTTATTTTAAATTTATTAATTAATTGTAATTAATTATTTATGACTTGCAAAAATACCAATACTTTTACTATGGTCATATTATCACTTATAAGGTGCCTAAATTTTATTTATACATTCAAGGGTGAGGTTAATATTATTTTGGACAATTTACTATTCATAAGGGTCATATTACTATTCATAAGGGTGTGTTACTATTCATAAAGGTATGTTACTATTCACCAATAATTAAGTTTCTTCCATCAGACTCCAAACATCTTAATGATCGCAACCATGTATATCAGATTTTTTAAATTCAAAACACAAAAGTGACAATATTATGTTTAAAGGTCACATAGTACTTAGTAGTTCATTGTGTTGCAATTTCATGTGATTATATGACATAATTATAAGAATCGAATTTCCATTGATAAAACATTGGATCATTATAGGGATATACTCTCCTATGATAATAACCTTACAAGGGCCTCCATAGGCATAAGTCATTACCACTAAACTACAAGGAATTTGATTCTCATACAAATGGGATATGTGGGAAGCCTCCCTGAGGTCCAAATCCAACATCCAAAATCAACCCTATTCTATCTAGGACACATTCTCAATAGGGTCTTATTCAACCTGGAAATCTATATCCCTTACAGGTTCCCTAGGCTGCTTCAGCATAAGCCCCACACCAAACCTTGACTAGGAATCTATATCCTAGACATCCTTGTTGCATGATGCTAAACCACATGATTAAGTCCTTATCACATTACCTTAAAAGGTATGATGTTCCCCATTAAGTAATAGTGAACTACATGGGTTCTGATTCCTTTTACAAGGATATATAAGAATCCCTTTCATGGGTTCAATCCTGACATTAAAAAAACTACAATATTCCTAAATGAATACCCACTCTAGAGCACCCCACTGTGTGGCTAGAAACCCAACATCATCATAATAACAATCAAAGAATCTCTAATCAGTACATAATAGGATACCATTGATGGAGAACCTTAGATACATACAAATATCTCCATTGATGAAGAACCCATGATATATATAGATCATTATAAGCTCCATACATGATAATAATTGATTGTTAATTCAATGGTGATCCATGTTATACTTGGGAATTAATGAAGGATTCATGAACATATCTTAAATATATAAGAGAGTCCCGAAGTAGGTAACAATTTCCTCCAAAAGGGTGTGATGATCCCAACCTCCCATCCTCTCAACCAATGTGAGTTCTTAAGTATCATTTTCCAAATCCCCCAACAAGCACCTGCCTTTGGAAAGAAGGTACCCATGGATATAGAAATGTTGGTTATTTCTGGTTCCATGAACAAAACCATTGGAAACCATTCAGAAATAACAGGCTTATTTTTCATTGGAAATAAAAAATGGTGAACCCAATGTGAACCCTTAAACAAGATGATAGTATCATCCACCTGTTAGGACCCTTTCTCAAAATGAAAGAGATACAAACAAAATAGTAAATCATGCATGTGTTCATTCAAATGAGATATTTCTTTTATGGGGTTTTATTGTTTGTGTTTTTCATGTATTCAGGAACTTCATCTTCGAACTTCCTTTGATCCAATAGTGTTCTTTTAGTTTCCACAAGATTACATCCCAACAACTATTCAGTCTAGGTCTTCATCCAAGAAAATGATGTTGTCAGCAACCCAACATCTTCAACATTGGGTCTCAAACACACTGGTCTAGGATTATCATTAGAACGATACAAACCCAACACTAAAGGCCACCTGAAAGACCCTCTAGTTCATGAAGTCCCACTAATATCCCAACCACCGGTGTCCAGTTGTCCAAAATCAGGTATCACCTATCACCATCTTCAACCATTTCGGGAGTTTATCCCTGAAATGATATAACCACTACCTCCCTTATCTTAGAGAGGTGGATCAAGAGACCGCATACAGCCTCATCAAGAAGACACAATAATCCTTCAAAAGGCCTCCTTCCAAAAGTCTTCACTGCCAATGTTGCACAGTAGTGAACCCTCAGTATGATGAGGGTGTTGTCCTTGGCCATCCGACCCAGGTCATTCAGACCCGGGTGCGCAAGACAGCCTTTCATAGGTTGAAACTGGTCAATAGGTATCAATGTCAAACCTATTCTCTCTCCATAGAATCCCACCAACTCAATTTAGTGGAAAAATAAAAGTTGGAAAATATGTTTTCCCTCCTTAACTTAGCTAGCTAGTATAATCTCCTGGAGGCATTCAAAGAATCATTCTTCTCAAATCTGGTAGTACACCGCGAGCAGGAACATCCACCTGCCTGCACTAACCAGACATGCTAGTAGCTTCATCTAGTAGCACTAAAAGAATCTTTCCAACTAATTTTGGTAGTAAAATGCAAGTAGGTGCACACACCTACCTACATTCATCAATCCTACCATTAGTTTCATCTGGAATCACCCAGAGAAGTCAGTCGGAAAGTCTCAGTGATGAATAGGGGAAGACCCAACTCTTTTCCCCAACATGTGATTACTTATATTATCCACTAGAAATAAAGGGAGGATAAGAGTAGGAACATACCCCTACTCCAAATATGAAATGGTCATATATATTTTTTCCAGTCACTTAAGTCACTAATCATATCCTAATAATGATGAAATGGAAGATGAAAATCCCTACCCACATTCTATAGACCTATCGGGACATCATAACGGTGATGATATTAGTACTAGAGGGATAGAAACATAGATTAATCCCTATAAATGGGGTGTCTTATCATCATATCACCCAAGAGTAGACACAAACCTTTGTTCCCTTCTAGGAGGGTTGTGGGGAAAACTCCCCTGTGATATATGGACAACTGGACTGGTAACATACACTCATTACAACAGGAGGTAATAATCTTATTTCAATGGCCATTCCAAGGAAGGAACAAACCCCTATATATGAAAACCACTTCTCCAAGCAAGTGACCCCAGTCAGTCGCAAGAAGGAATCCAAGAATAAGCTTCAACAAAGACAACTGTAAAACAAAGAGCTAAACTACAATCCTTCTCTACTCAATGTTGTATTTATTGAATCCCACATATGATTATCTATGGTAGATCAAGATCCTACTCTCCTATAACCAAATTATGGGGGTAATATCATTAATTATTAAGGTCCTCTTCAGACACTTCACCATGAAGTATTTCTTCATGACCATGATATAATTGATCTTGAGAGCCCATCTCTAGATGAGAGTCATGGAAGCCCTCCACATGGCTAGAACATCAAGGAGCAAGAGGGTATTTCCATTGATATAATATAAGATAGTATTTATCCCCATGATGGCACTCACTATGAAAGATCTCTCTACATTAGTATTTCACATTTTCAAAAGGATTCCCCCTTGGTGATGTAGTGATGAGAAAACCCTCCTACCGCGAGGCACTTGGGAAAACAAGGTCAGTCATGTATGATGCCTTTTCATTGGAAAGTTAATTCCTTTCTCAACCTAAAGATATCCTAAGGATACAATCACTCCCTGATCCTCCTTTGTATTTCCTTCCTTTCAACATAACAAAGGAGGTCCCAACTAATCTCACTACTTATGATAAAGCAGAAGGAAAGTGTTCACTCTGGTCGGACCAGGTAGAGGAACCTCTAAAAAAATATATGGAAGATGTGATAAAAATAAGGGAACAATTGGATAAAGATAACATACTATACATGTTCTAGACTTTAGTCACCCCTCAATACAGCATTCCAGGGGAATTTTTGGAAGATTGTGTGGATAAAATTCACCTCAGTATAAGGAAAAATCTTTATCAGTTAAGAGAAAATGTATTACCCTATGATGAGTATCAAAGCCACATTGAGGTGATAGAAGGGATAAAATGCCAAATTGACTTATTATCTCTCCTGGTTGTACAATATCCAAATATCAAGAAATAGAAGGGAGGAATTCAATGCACATGCCTCAGTGCGTTAAAAATATTATGAAATCTGGTCATAGATGCCCCATGTGGTGTTTAAATCAGAGGATGGGGTGCACATAGATAATTACATTTAATTATAATCTTCAACCATAAAATCCCTCTGAAAGTGGTATCTTAAAATATTATTGCTTCAGGTCAGCTCCAAAAAATGGACCCTATTCACGATCGAAGATACGATCAACTAAAACAGGCCCCAACAGACTCTCGCCAACTTCAAGCCAGAAGAGAGTAGGCTATTGAGAGACTTTTGCATCAATCATTTGAAAATATCGATCAAGCATCCCTCTTAGAAAAAGTCATTTGTCAGATAGCACAAATGTCATAAGTAGTGCGATGATCTTTAGAAATGGGTGATTTAGATGTATACCAAATACTGAACACATCCCATATTGGAAAAAACTCCATAAAATAATAAGGGAAGTCATAGAAATAGTAGTTATGGTAGATTAGGAGAAAACCCTACCTACGGAGCTGGGGGATTTTTTAACCCGACCTTTGAGGTTAGAAGACTGGGCCTAAAGAGATATGAAGGGGGAATGGGAACAATTCCAGCCCTCATGGATGGTGGATTTTTCACCTCAACAATGCCCTCCTCAATTGATATAAGTCTTCTTCTAATTATGGGGAACATCACAGAGTGAATCCTCCCAATTCTTCTCATACCATGATTTGGTATCCTCATTAGGGATGTGCATGACCAAACTGTCTGGATATTACCTTTGAATCATTGTCTTCTAAACATCTCCTAGAGAATCAGTAAATGAGATGACAAGGCCTCATGGAGGGAACATAAAGATACAGTCTTGAAAAGACACTGATATAATACCTGCAATTCATTATGCATTAGTGAATGTCATCAATTCCTCCCTTGTAGATTCTATAGAACATGATTAAATTCAGAGGAGGAATAAGAGGAGAAATTTTTGCTTCATAATGTGGTCTACACTATAAAAATTGAAGGATGTGTGTGTACCCAGAACCATAGGATTTCCCTAAATATAGTAATTCCTCAAACAATCCATCATTACCCCCTCTAAAGGCATACAATAAGGAAAAGGGTAAGGTTCGGACTGTGCCTCACCTCCATCCCAAAGAGGTCAAGCCCCTTTCACTTGAGGAAAGATTTTCTCAATAGGAGGAAGAGATGAAATAATTGAGGTGAATCAATGAAGAACTACTCTGAGGTATCCTTCATACTAGATATACTCTATAAGAAGATCCTTAACTCACACCCATAACTGGATTACCTTAGAAAATAGGGTTTTTCATAGTGATTTAAATGAATCTTGAACACCTGATAAATGTGGGATACTAACCACCAATATACTTGGATCCCACAGTAGCAGATCGAGAATTCCCTATATTGAGTACACAACCAAAATAGGTCTAGGAACATCCTTATAGGCCTATCCCTATGGGATACCCACAATAGATACTAGTGATTTTTCCACCCATGGCCCTACCAACTATTGTGCCTGTTCAAGATCTGGCTCAACCATACATTCCCTAAGGTCTTATGAATGCCCTTAAGTTACTACCAGTTCAATTTGAATCCATAGATAATCATAGCACATCAATACAACTAGAAAATAATACTTAACCCGAATGGGTGGATCTGACTCCCCCCCCCCCCCCCCGCCGAACATCGAGAACCTGACATTTCTTATTCTCAATTGATTAGGAGACCCAGAGCATCATTTGATGCATTTCATATCTCATTGTTATCCCATGATGGGTACCCCTAAAAAAAGGTGGTGAATATCATTTTTTCATACAATCATTGTAAGGACCACCCTTTGTGTGGTACACTCGCTTACAGGCTTTGTCAATTACGAGGTGGGAAGAACTCTGTTAGAAGTCTATATTCCAATTCATCTCAACACTATATAAGATAATGGCCCTAGATCTCTCAAATTGAAAATAGTGGGATAATGAAAGGGTATTATATTTTATTGGTTGGTGGAAAGGATTGACATACTCCTTAAACCGATTGATCCTAGAAGAAGATTATTTTCTCATCTATATAACAAATCTTCACAATTAGTTTCACAAGACATTGATTCCTTTGAAATATAGAGGAGGGTTTTAGGACCTTTCTGAAATTGATTAAAATTTATAAGACTCCATTACAAAGACTAAGGAAAATTCCTGAGTAATTCCACCATCTCAAGTAAGGAGAAAGGGGAAATCATAGGCTACTTCTATTACACATAATCATACCCATGTGCCCGCCCTTTCTAAAAATAATGCATCATATCGTGTGGATACACCTCCTAATATTTAGCAACAACACCCTAATCATCATGATGATTAGATATAGTAGAGGTGGAATTATTTTTAGGAGATGAAAAAAAGGTCAATTCTTTTTTAAATCAACAATTCCCCATCTACTTCATCTCAACATTGGAAAATAACTTGGTCAAGTTGTGAAAGCCCAGAAATACTAGAAAAGAATATGAATAAGATATCAAAAATTATTTCCCCTTCCATCAATTACTAGGGAATAATATCCATGAGTGTTTTTTTTCAAATAAATCCTACAAAAAATGGTGGACTCTAGGAAAGTGAAGCTGAAAAACTCACCTAATCAAGTAGCATATGTATCTTCCATCAACCTAGAGGAGGAAAATAAATGGAAGAAAGTTAAAAAAAAAGGTTATGTAGAAGTTTAGTAATTGTATGGTTAGATAGATGATTAACTGAACTCATTTTATTCTCAGAACACGGTTGAAATGGCCAGTTGTTCCTTCAACTACTTCTGCTACAACGCAGCCAACTTCATCAGTAGCTCGGTCCTCTAAAAGCCAGTCTTCAAAAAAAGTGACATGGATAGAAAAGTAAGAAGAAAACTTAGGAACATGAGACTGTACCAAATCCAAATCTGTATTTTAATTTAGATGACTTCATTCTTATACTCTCAAAAGCACAGGTACCACCCCACCAAATGGTTTAATAATGGTACACCCAACATACGGAATCTCCATCAAACAAGGATTTGATCTTTGGTTCCATTAAAATTATTTGCTTAATGGATACCTCCTCAGATGATGATCATGATCATGAACCTAGATTACTTACACTTTATTGGGAACTGGGGGAAGAGTTCATCAGATTTGAGGATACAGGGGAGGACACGGTCGTGCCATGAGTCACTACTTTAACCACACCCCTTCTCGAAATGTCTATGTGGCCAAAACGTATGGGAGAGATCTCTAGAAATCTCAACATGATCAAGGAAGTTCCCCCACTCATGACAGGTTCTATCATGACATGATAATACTAGAATACTAGTTATAGAATACATTATTTCCTAATAAACTTTGGAAAGTATGAAGACCTGACTAACCTAATCCACCAAGAGTAGAAGCACCTTTAGCTCTTATTCCAAGGGATGATATGTCTATATCAGGTACTTCAACTCCTAAATCACCTGTGAAAGAACATACTCATGCTAGAAATCACATACCTTTGGATCAAAAGTATGATGTTTTGAAGAAATTATCCTTGGTTCCAGACAAGTTTTCAATCATGGATGCTCTGAGTCAATCAAAAGACCTCTGAGAAGCACTCATAGAGGCCTTGTTAAACCCTTGTGAATTTTAGATTGAGGTTGTTGCTCCCAAAGTTTATAATGCAGAGAATGATCCTACAAAATGACACATAGAAATAAATTTCACATACTAGGATGAGGATTTAATCATACAAGGTCATGTTATTACCTTGCATATATCGGGCAGGATAAATGACATTGATATCTGATGGTTCTTCATCAACAATAGTTCATTATTCAACCTCATTCAAATATGAACACTCCATCAGGTGGGTTTCAATGAATCCAAATTTGTCCCCCTCCAGTCTAATGTTACAGGGTTATGAAAAGAATGAGAAAATCCTCTTGGTGAAATCAAACTCAAAACTCAATTCGAGGATCTCGTGTCTGACTCAGAATTCGGGGTTGTCAAGTAGGATATGGCATTAAACATTATGCTAGGAAGACCATGGCTACATCAGTATGTAATTATCCCTTCATCATATCACCAATGACTCAAATATTGTATCAATAGGACATTTCATAGTAAAAAATCCTCATTCAAATCATCTGAGTCGTAGTACATTGATGTGGGATTCTACCACAAAAAAGGGAAATAGTCCATAGCTGAAAATGTCACTTGAATCAATGACCCAAATGACCTGGTGATGATCTCAACTAACCCTTTCATACATATTAGTGTATAGTATGTGCTTTCCGTCAACCAATTCTAAGAGGTGGGTTCAAATTCAAGCATGCATTTAGTGAATTTCATGATTTCAATCATAAAAACTGAGTCTAGAAACACTGAAGAAGTCATAAAATCTCCAAGCAGTAACAAAACCTTGGAAGAAAATGTCTTAATTCTATCCCCTGAGCTTCAAAAAATACTTGTTTCACTAGCTAGTCCAAAATAAGTTGTCACATCAATGGGAGAATATAGAGATTCTCATTATTAGTCCCTAATCTCCCTTTTAGAGATTCAAAAAGTCCTTTCACCATCGATTCAGCTAGAAATGATTGATTCATCTTTAGGATGTCCAAATGTCGACTTCTATCCTCCCTCTGAAGAACTTTATCAATCAAATTCTTCCCGAGAATAGGAGAAATAGGTAAATCATGAGAAAGAGTAAAATGAAGAAGACATTAGGGATACCCCTCCATTATTTCAGGAAGGTGTCTTTATCACTTTTGATGAACTCAGAGAGATAAATTTGGGTATGAATGAAGATCCACGACCCACTTTAATCAGTGTGGCAGTGACTTATGAAGAATATGAGGTATATACTTACTTCATGAAGAAAAACCGAGACATTTTTACCTTTAATTACATAGATATTTCAGGCCTCGACCTCAAGGTGGCCACCCATGACTTGGTTTTTTCAGAGGATCGTCAGGGATACAAATAGGTAGCCTGAAGGACACATCTAACTCACACCTCTAAAATTGAGGTTAAAGTGGATAAGATCATAAAGTATGAATTTATCTGGGAGGTATGGTATATGAAATGGTTAGACAATATCATCCCAATAAAGAATAAAAATGGGAAAAAAATAGTTTTCATCAACTTCAGATATCTCAATCGGCACTATATAAAGGAATACTTCCTAGTTCCAATCACAAAACTCTTGATTGATGCAATGGATGGTTATCAAGTCCTATCCTTCATGGATGGTTATTCAGGGTGAAACCAAATTTATATGGCCTTATAATATGAATAAGTCACAACCTTTAGGACCCCCTAGGGAGTATTCTCCTATCGAGTAATGACCTTAGGATTGAAGAACATTGGTTCCATATACCAACGTGCCATGAATCTCATCTTCAAACCCTTCCTAGGGATGTTTGTTGAATGTTAGGTTGATGATCTTGTGGTTAAGTCCTATAAACCTTATGAACACCTGTCTGACCTAAAAACCATATTCAACTAGCTATGAAAACATATATTGAAGATGAACCCCTTAAAATGTGCTTTCAGGGTAACCTCAAGAAATTTTATTGGATTCATTGTACGTCATAATGGCATTGAAGTTGACCCTGAGAAAATAAAAAGACTACAGGATAAGGCCTCATTGTGAACAATTTTGGAGCACCCAGTACACCCATTATGAAAATCCCAGTCTCCCTTCCAACCTTGCTTCTAAATTTTCTATGAAGTGCAGAAGGTTGAGTCATAATAATGAGTCCTTGATTCTTAGATATGTGGCTTTTGATCTGAATTTCAGATGTTATGATGCATGATACATCCAATTGGAACTATTCTTTTCTTAATATAAATACCCCTTGAGGAAATTTTTACATAAAGGATGTTTGTGTGCTTCACGAACCATGACTTCAGGAAGTAACTACAAATCCCAGAAATGAAGGTGTCCCTTAGAAGTATGTGATCATATAGGGGTAGGTAATCACTTCATGGATACTCACAATGAGGCATTGTCCTAGTACACCCATCATTGGGAGATAAAAATAATTATGAACAATTTTGGAGCACCCAATACACCCACATACACTTAGGTCTAACTCCCCCTCTAGAATGAAAATCCTAGTCTCCATTCCAACCTTGCTTTTAAATTGTCTGTGAAGTGAAGAAGGTTGAGTCATAACAATGAGGCCTTGATTCTTAGATATGTGGCTTCATATATTAAGTTTAGATGCAATGTTTCATGATACATCCAATGATAACTAATCCTTTCTTAATATAAATACCCCTGTAGGAAATTTTGGCAGAAAGGAAGTTCGTGTGCTTCACAAAACATGAATTCAAGAAGTAACTACAAAGACCAGAAATAAAGGCATCCCTCATAATTCTGTGATCATAGTGTTGGGATCTTGTAAGTGGGACCCTCTTCTGTTAGCTCAATAAAATCATTCATCCATGTTCCAAGATGGATGTCGCCTTTGGGGTGAGGATCTTTGTTCTGTAATTTCTTCACCACCTTAAAAAGGTTTTGGGCCAAGGGTGGTGTCCTTTCAGCATCATATAATATTGTATTCAGAGGAATGAACTCATCATACATTTACCCTAGAATGGGAACTATATAAATTTTTTAAATATCCCATAGGGTAATTCCAACTTCACCATGCGTTAGGTGGAAAGAATTTGTCTGAGAACTCCATCAGCTCAGTAGATCAGGGATGATCTCTAAATTCTTGTAAACATAACTTTTCCTGCCTAAATAGCCTCATAGATATAGATGTATTGCATCTCCTTTTTAAATTATGAATAATTTTGGAGCACCCAGTACACCCACATACACTGAGGTCTAACTCCCCCTCTAGAATGAAAACCCCATTATCCCTTCCAACCTTGCTTCTAAATCGTCTGTGAAGCGTGGAGGGTTGAGTCATAACAATGAGGCCTTGATTCTTAGATATGTGGCTTCAGATCTAAATTTCAGATGATATGGTGCATGATACATCCAATGGTAACTATTCCTTTCTTAATATAAATACCCCTGGAGGAAATGTTGGCAGAAAGGAAGTTTGTGTTCTTCACAAACCATGACTTTGGGAAGTAACTACAAAGCCCAGAAATGAAGGCATCCCTCAAAAGTATGTGATCATATAGGGGAAAGTAATCACTTAATGGATACTCATATTAATATGGTGAAAAGTGATTCTCTAGATCTGGAAGAGTAGGCTCAACTATATCGTAGTAATCCAGCCCCACTGCTTTGATGATCTCAGAGGGACATACAGCAGCTTGTTTAGCAGAGTTCATCAGGGAACCCATTGAGAACCTATAAAGAAGGCACCAAGTTATCCCATTATGTTAAAATATTGACTTAGAAATGTTAGTTTTTTACTTAGAGGGATTCCAAATTTTAAAAAAGGAAATAACTCACATATCCCCTTCGACTAGGTTCCACGTGCATCCCCTTTAAGTAGGTTCCACGTACAAGCCCCTCGACCAGATTCCTCTTCTAGGCTCCTATTCAAGGTGACTCTACATAGCATCATCGCTCAAGTGACTATACCTTCAAGAATTATTTGGGAGACCTTCTCGAAAATGGAAGCATGGTATATCTGAGTGGACTACTTGCGCGATGAGAGAAAAATTCATGAAACCCAGAATGTGAGAAAAATGAAAAAGGGGCCAAAAGTATTTATAGACCCCGATGGCATGTTCACTAGAGTTGTACCTCAAAGTTACACCCCAGACCTACACATTGGACCTATTCCACTGACCTATGTCGATTACCTGCATGGTTTACCTACACCCCCTCTATAATCTTTTCCCTATTTTACCTACCCTCTTCTTTCGAGTGGATCCAATCCTGAGGGGGGGATTTTTTTGACACTCTTTTTTTTCAAGGGGGTGAAAATAATATTAAGAACATATAAAACATGTTTAAAAAGTTAAAATCCCCAAGAAGGATCAAAGTCACTTACCCAATCTAGCTTGCGGGCAACCTTGTGCACAGAAGGCCCATGCAGGGGGTGTATATCCCTAAAAGGCAGGCCACCCCTACTCAGGAGACCTGTGTCAAGCACCTATTCATGGGACCTATGTGGGAAAACTCCTTCGACGAAGGTTCCCTATTTTCTTATAAATAGGACCCTTGGGCTCCTCATTTTAACAAATAGAAAATCAAAAAAATCCTCAAGCTTTTGTCACACAACCTCTTCACCCAAGTCTCCAAAAATTCCTCAGGTAGCTCTCCAAAACTCGATAGAAGAGATAATAAAGGGGGATAAGTGAGATAAAAATCCCTTTAGGGTCTAAAACAAAAAAAAACCTACACAAATATCCCTTCTCCCCTAGTTTAAAACCACCTATGTGAGGCCCCTTATTTAACAAGGGACACGCATGAGACCCTTCTAGGGACACCTGAGGAGACTCATGGTGCATAGGTTAAAGCCTCTCCCTGGTGTTTTTCCCTAGGTGGTTCATTGTCTGAGGTATATCCAGCTCAAATAGGCATATACTTCCCTGTACGAAGCACTTATAGTTACTCTCAGTCCCTGTGTGAGGCACCTCTTCCCTCTAAGCCAAGAATTTCAAGAGCCCCCCTTTGGGTCCTTTTTCAATCCCATAATGGTAGTAATCCTCTTCCTTTGGCTCCCTTATTAGAAAGGGACCAAATTAAAACCTCCCTAAAAACTTATAGACTTAAAAAAACTATAAAAAGGGGAACACCATCATGTCTCCCAATTAAATTTTCATTCCTATGGTCATAGGTTTCCCGAACTTATCCTACCTAATGGTTAGGGTCCTCGAGGTGCATGTGGATTTTCATTCCCACGGTCATGAGGACCCCGACCTTGGAGATGGTGTCAGGGAGTTCCCGGTCTTAGGCATAAGTTTTAGAACCATGTTATCCCATTTTATTCTCTAATACCCTGATCCTCTAGTTCCAAGAGGGGAGGGTAAGGATTATGCTTTATTTTTCATTCAGTATGGAATGAGATCCTCCTCTCCTACTATAGAACCAATTTTAGTTCATCCCTCCTAGAGTATGCCCCTATCCTTTCTTGCGAGAGGTTACACTCTTTCTCCTATTCACCCTGAGGGCCATGTCTGAATAGGTATTTGGACTTGAATATCCTGGATCCAAAATGAGAGAGGAAATGGGAACATCCAAGCCCCTTTTTCTTCTCTAGTACCCTCAGCCTCTTCCACCAGTAGAGGAGGAGAGGTGTGTGGTTTGTTGGATCTTCTGATTTCTCTTTTTTCTCATGTTCAAGAATTACTCATCATGACTTGTGGGTTTAGAGGATATCGATGAACACAGCACAAAAACACCCAAATGCATGTTTTGGAAAAGTATCTTCCTCTAAATATTCCTCTTTTTTCTTCAGAGTTTCAATATAGGCATAGGTCCTCGAGGACATATATCCAATATCAAGGAAAAGTGGATTGCTCGATTCCCCAAATCTATCGCTTTCTCTTGTTTCTCACACTAATCATGATTCACATGGGCTTATAGGTTGGTGGTAATCACATAATCCACATTATCCCCAAATGTAAAGAAACCTTAGTGTGTAAGCCATGTCCCTCTATTAAACAATGAGAACTCTAATTCCTACTATAATCAGGATATGTAGGATAACCACCTAAGGCTCGAGCTCAATAGGAATCCTCCTCAGGAGTATGATCTGATCAAACCAATCTATGGGAATCCTCCTCAAGAGTAATCCCCAATCACAACCCCCAATTCACTAGGGAATCCTCCTTGGGAATAATCCTTAAAATCTAACCTTTCGGGATCCTACTCGGTATAAGCCCCAACCATATCATCATAGTCATCTATGGGCCACCTCTTTAATTGTAAGCCCAGAACAAGACTTCAAATCACCATGAGTAGAGACATCACTCATGGACCCTTTCCACATGGAATCCTTTTCAAGAATAAGCCCTAACTTAATCCACTCAAAGGGCCATTCTCACCTGTGAGACGAATATTCTAAGGGCCACCATAGGCATAGGTCCTTACCACCAAACTATGTGGTCTTTGATTCCCATCCAAATGGTATACATAGGAAGAATCCTTGATATTTGAACCCAACACCCCAAATCAACCCTATTCTCTCTGGGCCATATTCTCAATAGGGTATTATTTAACCTAAAAATCCATATCCCTTCTAGGTTTCCCGAGATGCTTCGGCATAAGTCCCACATCAAAACAACTTGTGTCTCCATGGATGATGACACACTCCAGATCACCCCACTGTGTGGCAAGAAAACCACCATATTCATAATAATAACCAAAGAATCTCTAATTGGTACATAAGAGGAAACCATTTCTGGAGAACCTCAGATAAATGTAGATATCTCCATTGATGAAGAACCTCGAATATATACAGATGGTTCTAAGATCCATACATGCCAAAAATAGATTATTGATTCAAGGTTGATCCACGTTGTACTTGGGAATTAATGAAGGATTCGTGAACATATCTTAAATCTATAAGAGAGTCTTGGAGTAGGCAACAATTCCCCCCAAAAGGGTGTAATGAGCCCAACCTCCCATCCTCTCAACCAATGTGAGTTCTTAAGCATCGTTATCCAAATCCTTCAACAAGAACCTACCTTTGGAAAGTAGGTCCCCATAGATATATAATTTTTAGATGTTTCGGGTTCCATGAACAAACCCGTTGGAAACCATTCAGAAATAGCAAGCCAATTTTCCATCAGAAACAGTGATCTTCTTAGAAAAAACGTTATATTTTTTAAAATAATATTTAATATAGAAATATATTAATATTGATATATATATATATATATAATTTTATTAAATATGATTTATATAATACTTAAAATTTATTTACATTTAATATGTTATATATTTAGTTAAAATAGTTTATAAGTTAATGAAAAATTCATATTAATTAAAAATATTGACTAATTAATATTAGTAGGCATTTTGGGACATTTTTTTATATCAATGTCATTTTTTCTATTTGATATATATATCAAATAAAAAATATTTAATTACTAATTAAAAATATTAACTAAATATGTATTTACACTTTATATGTCATACAGTGATTTCAATATACCTAATTAATTCAATTTTGTAGAAACACGTATAAACAAATAATAAATTGTTAATATTATCATTTTCAATTTTTATTTATTAATATTAATATTTAATATATATTATGTTTTTAATTATTAAATTTTATTCATTTTTATATTTTTATTTAATATATACTATTTAATAATTTTTAATATATATATATTCATTTATTCATTTTTATTGTTATTTATTTAATTATTAGATTTTTTAATATTTTTGTAATTAATTCATTTTTAATTTTCATCTATTTAATATATTTTAAATTTTATTCATTTTTAATATTTATTTATATATATTTTTTGATTAACATTTAATATTTTTAATACGATTGTAATTTATATGAATAATATATGCATTCATTTTCATTTTAACATATATTCATTTTTAATTTTTCAATTTTTATATACTTAATAACTCTTGCTCATTATTTTAATAAAATTTCAATCTATTCATTTTTAAATTAAATTTAACTCATTATTATTTATTCTTTTTTAATATGTATTCGTTTAATATTTTTGTAATTAATTTATTTTTAATGCTATTTTATACATGATTATTCATTAATATTTTTAGTATTTTTAATATAGAAATATATTCATATTGATATATATATATATATCAATATATAATGTTTCCTTACATATGATTTATAAAATACAAAAATATGTATTTACGTTTGAAATAGGTTGGAGTTTGGCCCCTTTTTATTATGGAAAAAAAACCTCCTTTTTTAAACTTGGGATGAGGGGGAACCCATTACATGAACCGTAGGCCCAGATGCATATAGTCCTATGAAATATGTGATCTGAACACCTAAGACTATCCAAAAGTCATAGTGGGCATGAAATCCCAATGCATGGGTTATAGACCCTTGACCCATAATACCTTATGTCTTCCAAAACCTTCAATGTTGGTTGTTCAATCCTTGCAAACCCGCATCCACCGTAGTGACCTCCGTTGCCTCAGCACCAATATCCGATGACTCCCACTATAAAGAGATGATTTGAAAAATCCCACTATCACTATTAATGAACCTGCCCACAACATCCCACTATCAGTCACCATGGCCCCCTATGAACAACACCCGCCCAACGTCAATCTCCATCAGCCAACTCCCAGTGCTCACATGCGCATCCCAATGTCAAAGAATTCCTTCCTTCTGGATATAAATTCATGCTTGCATGAGGATCTCACACACATAGGTAATTGTTAAAATTTTATATAGAAACACGCACACATGTAATATTTATATAATTTATTCAACTTTTAATATTCATTTTAGAATTTTATTTATTAACATGGTATATTTAATATATTAAGTTTTAAATCGGTAAATTTTATTCATTTTTTATATTTTTATTTATTATATACTATTTATTACTTTTTCATATATTTTTTTAATTTATTCATTTTTCATATTATTTATTCAATGATAATATTAATTATTTTTTAAAATTTTTGTAATTTGTTCATTTTTTATTTTTATTTTTTTACTTTTTTTGTAATTTTATCCATTTTTTATATTTATTTATACATTTTTATTAATTGACATTTAATTTTTTTTAATATGGTTACAATTTATATAATTAAAATTTATTCATTTTCATTTCAATATATATTCATTTTTAATTTTTTAAATAATAGAATGATTAAATCTGCCACTAGGGAACACAGTACAATGAATAAAATTACAATAACCATGCAAGTTTGAGGACTTGACCGCATGACATACCCATAACCCCCCCCCCCCAAATCCTAAACACCCCACCACTTATTCATTTTTTTAATAATAATTCTATATAATTAAAAACACTTATTCATTTTTTAATATTTCTGTAATCTATTTATTTTTTAATTATTAGATTTCACTCTTTTTAACATACATTTATTTAATATTATTTAATCTTATTTATTCACTAATAATGTTAATTATTTTTTTCTTTTTTTATAATTTATTCATTTTTAATATTTATTCGTTTAACATTTTTACAATTTATTCATTTTTAATATTTATTTATACAAATTTATTCATTGAAATTTAATTATTTTAATATAGTTGTAATGTCCATATTTAATATGTATTCATATTCATTTTAATATAGATTCATATTTTGTTTTTAAAAAAAATTATATAATTAATAAAACTTATTTATTTTTTTAGTATTTTTTAAATCTATTCATTTTTAATTATTAAATTTCACTCATTTTTAACATTAATGCATTTGAGATTATTTATTCATTAATAATGTTAATTATTTTTTACTTTTTTATAATTTATTCATTTTAAATATATATTCATTTAATATTTCTGTAATTTATTTTAAACATGATTTATTGGTACTTAAAAAAATGATTATAAAATATGGTTTTATCAGCACTTTTCATTTTATTATTGATAAAACCTATCTCTATCAATGCTTTTTGATAAGCACTGCTAAAATTCTTTTTGTTCTATTAAAATCAACCCTAATAGAACCTCACTCGCTCGTGTCGTTCAAGCTCTCACAAAAATTGGCTTTTGCTGCCACTCCCCCTCAAATTTCTTAGATGAATCAACCCTCCCAAAACTGAAGGTATGTGATTATTTATACTCTTTTTTAGTTGATATTTTATTTTTTTTACAAATTTTAGTTCTTCTTTTCTCATGTCCCATACCACCCTCATTCCCCTTGGCCTATCAGTGCCATAGTGGCTTGACCCAATGAAAATGATCAAGAAAATCAGGTTTTCGATTACCCAAGTTTGATGCATCTAATATCCTCATGGTTTTTTGTTCGTTCATGATTTCTAAAGGCTTTTTATACTCAGGTTTGGGTGTTTGAATTTTTTCAAGTTTGGAAATGCATGTTTCAAGTTTTTCTTCACAAATTTCATCCTTAAAAGACTCTTCTAAAATCATAGAATCTCTCTCTCTCCCATATTTTTTTACTCTATTATGAAAATTCCTATTAATTTTAGGGTTAAACTGTGTGGGTGTTTTGGAATGTGATTTTAGATATAAAATAAAATGGTTTTCAATCAGAAATAGAAACTAATAAGATGGTTTTTCAAAAATATTTCAATCAAAATATAAAAAAATAGTGAACTTCTTGGTAACCCCCTGATAATGATGCCAATTTGATAGTAGGAATTTTATATCTAAGACCCAATAAAAATATTTTTTTTACTTAAGAATTCAATATAGTTATCCTAAGTTGTCTCTCAAGGAGGTTTCTAATTGAGTTCTTTATCGCTTAAAAGATTAATTGATTCAAAATGAATATAATTGGATTTATTGATAAAAAACTTATAATTTAATTCAAAATGGTGATTTTTATTAGATAATGAGTGTGAAACAGTGGGTTTTGATGATTAAAAACAAGTGAAATAGTGATAGGGGTTCAAAGGTAATAAATCATCTTTTGAGGAAAGTAAGAACTAGATTTAGAGTAGTGACCTTAAACATGTTAAAACAATGAGTTTCCTCTTCTCAATTGTACAAAATATTTCTTTCAATAATCAATTGTCCATACTTAATCCATAATTATGAACCAATCACTAATAGGATTAAAATTTAATAGATTATTTACCATAACCACAATGAGAATTATCTTTATTTAAGTAATATTGATTAAGTAATTAATGATCACTGATAAGAATCATTCAATGAAATACTAATTATGCTCACTGCCTCAATTTTGCGATGAGAAATTTAAATAGTTTGTAAATAATTTAAACCATTCTTATTTAGTTCTAAATTATTAGAATAGCATTCACCAAGTAATAATATTTCAATCAAACATATTCAAAAAAATGAGCAGAAGAGAAAACATCAATTAAATTATTTGGGAAGAAGGAAAAAAAATAAAAAAAAATTATTTTACTAAATGTAAACATTCCCAAAATAAAGAATATGAGAGTAAGTAAAATGTAGTTAAATATTTCACTAAATATATCCAAAGTTTAGGTCACCATATTTTTATCCATACATGGATACATAGAAACTTCTATCCTTTTTTTCAATACAATTTTTTTTCACTGCTTCCGTGAGTGTCCAAAATGTGTATGACTTCTTTTTAGTAAAATAATCAAATTTCTGAGAAGTATTGATAACTTTATCCTTTGAATGTGAATGTTTAATACTTATTAAAAAAATAAGATTTGTATATTTACACACAAATATGTTTAGACACAGACTTATATGTAATTATATATTTACACTCAAATTCCGATGCATTGTTTACATATCAATGTATATATACATTATATGCATAAGTTATATGAATTTATTTATTTTTTATACAAAATGAATATTTTTTAACCAAATATTATGGATATGAATTTAAAATGGATGGATTTTAATTTTATGACAAATTATTATGAGGGTGGAGTTAAAGATTTCAACAAGTTTGTAATAAAGCATGAATACGACCCTTCTCAAATCCTTTTTCCGTGTTTACATTATTTTTATTCAAGACAAATTCATCCAAAAGATTTGGAAGAACATTTGATTTGTCACATAATAGATCAAAGCTATAAATATTGTACTAAACATGAGGAAAACTAAATATACATACTGATTGGGTTGATGTCATTATTCATGAATCATTTGATATTAATACTAGTGTAAATGGTGACAGAGATCATATGGCCTGAAGGATTTCTTTTCTTATTCATTCTTGATAATCCCCATTTTAAGGTTTTAAGAGGAAAACTTACATGGCTCGTAGGCTTTGTGACATTACATGACCTGAAGGACTTAGAGGAATTCATTCAGACTATAACTACTTGGAACTACCCCTCCCCAGTATCTACATCATGATGTTAGCACTCCACCTTTGCATGGTTGTTCAGCTAGTCTTACCATGGATGCACAAGCAGGTCCTGATGAAAATTTCCATACCCTATAATTCTTTCAAATCCTCTATCTCTACTCTGGTGAATGCACCTCCTCTGAATCATCATCTGGATCTTGTTCCTTATAGAATCTTCCTAGTCCATTTAAGCACAATTTTCATGTGGCCCGAAGGCCTTGAGGTGGCTCGAAGGCCTTGAGGTGGCCTGAAGTTTTTGAGGTGGACCAAAGGCCTTGAGGTAGCCTATAAACCTTACTGGCCTGAAGGCCTTGGATGGCTCGAAGACCTTGAATCACCAAAGGACCAAACCAGTGGCCTGAAATCCCAAACGGATGAATAGTTCTGGTTGCTACAATACCGAACAGTACCTGCTAAAGTGCCTGCTATAGTACCCCAGAAATATTTCTCCACCCAGATTTGATCTCAAGTCTCTTGGATGCACTTTTAAAGTCCTCACCAACTAGGCTAAGGATCTTGTTCAATGGAGATTATATAGAAGAAATTAAAATGACAATCGAAGATAGTCTTTGTGATTTCCAAAGTTGTTTGAAAATTTAAATATCTATGAAAAGAGACTGTTGTATTTCGATAGTACTAAATATACAACATTATCAGCTGTAATGAAGCTATATAATTGGAAAATAGGTAGTGGATTGAGTGACTCCATCTTTAAAGAACTACTTATTCTCCTGAATGGTATTCTACTAGAATAAAATGAGCTTACTTGTCCAATATATGATGTTAAATGAATTTTGTGTTCAATGGGTATGATTTATGAAAAAATACATGCATTCAAAAATGATTTTATATTATTTATCAAGGACCATTAATCACTCATAAAATTCCCTAAGTGTGGAGTGGATCTATACAAGAAAGATAAATCAAGTCCTTTGAAAGTTTTATGGTACTTTTCTATAATTTCATGGTTTATATGACTATATAGAGGTCAAGAATGTCACGACCCGACCCTACCCGAGCTCGAGCCGCAACTACCCCAAGCCTGCCTCCATAGGCCAGGGGCTGGCGACCAGCACCGAAGGCACAACAACTCGGGGAGGCCTTTGCCTAAGCACCTGTACACACACACATGCAGCACACTCAATGCAAAAGTAAAGAGTAAAAAGAAAAGACAAGAAAAGAAAAGGGAAACTGCTATATAAATACCACAAATGTGCACCGACCTCTAAACAGTACAAGTAAAGTGTTGAAAAGGAAAAAGGGGAAAAACATGTGCCCAACCAGAAAAGTGCCACAACCCGGCAATAGGAAAACAAAACAAACAGCTGACGGGTCTCCCACCTGGAACCCGGCTACGACCACCACACATGGTCCAAGCTCCCAAGCTCCTACGCTCCACTGAAGTCACGCTCCACCTGTTCGTCGTCTGCAAGGGCACACCAAGTGCGAGCAAAGTCCAAGCAGGGGTGAGTATAAAAATACTAAGTAGGATACCTCGAAGGCTTGAGGGAGCAACAAAGGAGGTACCGAAGGGTGATTAGTAGAGCGAACAGGGAGTAGAACAGAAGTACAACAGAGTGTAGTAAAGATTCCAGCTCAACCCAACAAGAGAAAGGAAGTAGACTCGTCCAGGCACAAGGAGCTGGAAATGGTGAGAAGATGAAATTCCCGTCGAGTCTTCGCTACCTATAGCAGGAGTGTAGACTCATCCAACCACGAGAAGCTAGACACGGAAAGCACGTGGCATACCCCGCGCGTCTTTGCCTCTCCTGGAGGGAGAGTAACCAGGACCAAGAAGTGGGTACTCGAACAAGGTATATACATATCTGTATGCTCAACCAGAAACCCAAACAACGTCGTAAAGGGATCTCTGTCCCGTAGCTCAGCCCAAGAAAAATGAGTCACCAACAGTCCCAGAAGAAACACCATTGATGCCCAGCATCTCGTACGTCTGCCCTAAACTACAAGTCAAGGGCTCAATCACCACACCTCGACACTATCCACTTTGGGCGGCACTAACTCGCCCGCACGGTTTTAAATCGCGTCACAAGAACGCGTCTTGGTGGGGAAAGTTCCCCTCGTACTTGAGAGTTCTAGGGAAATTCAAACCACACCTCGTCACTGCCCTGCAGTCGAGAGGTCTCCTCAAAGTCAAAGTCGTTCCATCACCGACCCGTACGACCAAGGGTCCCGCTCCGGTGGTCATGGAGGAAATCCACAGACTAGCCTAGTAGTAAGGACTGAGTCTAGAATGCCAACCGGTGTCCCACTGCCCAGCCCTGCTGGAGGGTAATTCATAATAAGATACTGGGTGACCCACTGCCCAGCCCTGCTGGAGGGTAAACCATAATACATCATCTGGCGACCCACTACCAAGCCCCGCTGGAGGTTGGACCTTAATACATCATCAGGTGACCCACTGCCCAACCCCGCTGGAGGGTAGACCTTAATACATCATTAGGTGACCCACTGCCCAGCCCCGCTGGAGGGTAGACCTGGAATGAGTCGAAAGGCGACCCACTACCCAGCCTTGCTCGAGGGTAGACCTGGAACTAGACGACGGGCAACCCACTGCCCAGCCCCGCTGGAGGGTAGACCCTAAGAGGTCGTCGGGTGACCCACTGCCCAGTCTCTGCTGGAGGGTAGACCCTAAGAGGTCGTCGGGTGACCCACTGCCCAGTCTCTACTGGAGGGTAGACCCTAATAGCGTCGAGTGACCCACTGCCTAGTCTCTACTGGAGGGTAGACCCTAAGAAGTCGATGAGTAACCCATTGCCCAGCCCTACTGGAGGGTAAACTCAAAACTGCTCTGGCCATCTCCAATGGAGGGTACAACACTGGCCAACTGAACATGGAGTGGGTATCACGCAACCACCCAACTCCAGAAAAACTCACCCAAAAGAGGTTCTGCGCCTGTTCCATCACGGGGTGCCACTAGCACCGCTACTGGCCGATCCATCGAGAATGAAACCAGGGGGAGACCACTCAACCCTGCTGGTCAAACAAACGAGCACAGTGTCAGGGGAAAAACTCCACCCTGCTGGTCAAACAACGAGCACAGAGGGACCCTCTACGTCGTGAGAGGTCAAAGTACGCAAAGCAGAACCCGGCACGCACGTGGGGCCCACACAACGTGTGGCTCCATCTCAACCCCAACTGAACGCACCAACGTTCTCAGGTACGAACAACCACATGTACCTCCAAGCATTTCTGTATATTCCCAGAGTATACCACAGTCTCAGCCCAAGGGCCATCGTGCATACAGCACCCAACGTCAACGCGAAGGCGTGACGTAACATCTCCAACTCAAAGTCCTAGGCACAGCCAACCACATCTTGTGAACCACTTACATCACTCTCCCAAGAGTGCGCGATCACACGCCAAGGGCCCGCTACAAACAAGGTAGGGTGAACCACCACCGGAGCACCTTTCATGCTTCCACATTTAATAAGATCGTGTATAAGGCTCTGCACAACCAAACGGATCACACCATTGTAATCCTCGCGGAAAAACACGCGAGATCGACTACTTACTCGCCTCCAACGGATATCCGACGAAAAAGTCACCAACACCGCCTCACGCCCGAACGGCGTCCCGTGATCCCGAGCCTCGGCCTTGAAAACAGTCGGGCACATCACACCATTGCGATCCCCTTGGGAAAACACGTCAAAATCACTACTCACATGATTGCAACGGATATCTGGAGAAAAAGATGCATTCCGGCGCACCGCACACGAGCGGTGCCACGTGGGACCCACAACCCGGTCCCAAAACTCAATAAACGGATCACACTGTTGCGATCCTCTCAAAAAAGCACACAAGACGGACTACTCACTTGTCCAAAACGGTCGCCCGGTGATAAAGATGGAAAATCGTCGTCGACGCCCAAACGGCCCTCGTGGGCCCCGCACCATCATGCGGAAATACAACGGGCAGACTGCACCAACGTGATGCCCTCAGAAAAACATCCAACATCGACTGCTCGCACGCCCCGAACGGACGTCCGAGGAAAAAGTCGCAAAAAGATGCACGCAGCTCAAAAGACGGGTTGTGGGGCCCACGCCTCAACTTCGGCCTCAACGCCTGGAACTGCCCTGGAAAGATCTGCCTCAGTGCCAGGGTCCCAACGCCACTGACGGCGTTTAAATCGGACGTCAGACGCGTCTGCGCCGTCCAAGACAAGTTCCCCCAGAAAATGACAAACCACTTAAAGACGTGTTGTGCCATCGCGGCCCCTCGTTTCAGGAATTAAAAATTCCCGAAACCATATCAAAAGATCTGCCTCTGTTCCAGGCCCGCGCCGCCGCAGACGGCGCGCAAAACAGACGTCCGTAGCGAAAGCTACGGACGTCGGAAGTTATAAGGGGGGGGAACCCCTTGGGCCGGACCGGCCGGTCCGCCCACAGCCGGCCCGCAAGGACCGCGGCCCAGCCGCCTCCCGTGAGCCCGCCTCACCCGCGCACCGCACGGGTGCCTCTTCCCCCGACCGGTCGACACGGCCGGTCGGCTTTCCACACAGAGACCCGCGTCGCGCGGGTCTCTGTCCAGCTGCGGGGTCGCGCGCCTGCGACCCCGCCGTCTCCTCTCGCCGGCTCCCGCAACCGGCGCCCTCAGCCGGCGAGCCGAGCCACCCCACACCATGGAGGTTCCGCCCAGCCGCCTGGATGGCCGGCCGGCCTTCCGCCGCGCCGCCTCCCCGGAACCACCATCCGCCGCCAGTATCCGCCGGAAATCCAGATTTCCAGCCGGAACTTCCCGGGACTGCCCCGGGCACCCCGAGACTCGGATTTTCGATCCGAGAAGAGCATCAGAAACCTTAGAACATGATCTATGCGACTATGGTCTTGGATCGAAGATCGGGAAGCAATTCAACAATATAAATTGGGCTCAAATATTGCGGGAATTTGAAAACAAAAACGAAGTAACTCCTACTTCTTGGGCGATGCCCGTCGCTTCGCCGTCAAACCGCCGGGGGGGGCACGCCTCGCCGGAGCTCGCCTTGACGGAGGTGAAGGAGGGGGGAAGGTTTTGAGGAAGAGGAAGAAGAAGAAGAAGGGGGGGTGGGGGTGTTTAAGTACAAATCACTTAAACGCCCGCCCGACAGCCCTGAACCCGAACTCCCGACAGGGTCGGGATTTAGCCTCCCCTAGGCTAAAAACCATGCTCTGAGCGCAACGGCGGTCTCAGAATTTTATTTTGAGACCCCGTTCAAAAGTTACTAAACTTAGCGCCCGAGGTCGCCAAATTACGAAAACGCCCCTAGGACCATTTTTCACAGACGGCCCGCGCCCGCGAAACTTATACCCCTCCTAGGGTAAATGGTACACTCTGAACTCAACGGTGCCCTCAGTTTTCCAATCTGAGCCACCGTTTAATAGATACTAGCATTTCACCATTATAAGAATAAATTAATTAATTAATTTATCCATTTAACATTCCAGAAGCGGGCGAGGGGTCCAAACGTCCCACACCGACAAGTTTTATGTCGTTCCTAGGGTAAACACCCCATTCTGGACCCATATGTACACTCGGATCTCTGATCCGGATCTCTTTTTAGGAGTTATCACATTTATTTAGCATTTCTAGTGTGAACACACTGAAAATTTAATTTTGGCCACTCTGGGGCTCGTAATTGCACGCCGTCTGAAGGCACTGCTCTGGAATATCATAAATAATATTCCAAAGTCTTTCACAGCAAAAATCAGGTTCTTACAAAGAAACCACTAGAAAATTGACATGGAATTCATATAAAATAATTGAATATGGGAAACTAGCAGACACTCCTATGTGGAACAAAATTGATTATGAGTGTCCTAAATTTGGAAATGAGTTAGTCTTGTGTTATATATAGATAGATTGAATCATTTTAGTGTACAAATTAGTACTCATAATACATGGATAGTTATGCTGGTAAATTATAACTTTCAACTATAGTTATGCATAAAGAGAAAATACATTATATTGTATCTACTTATCTATACCAAAAAAAACCAAGTAATGATATTGATGCTTATTTCGCTCCGTTGATCGAAGATCTAAAATTTATGTGGGATACAGATGTTACATTTTATTATTCTCATAGAAGTTAGGAGTTCACATTGAGAGCCATGTTATATGAGATGATAGATGAATTTTCTGAATATGGAAATTCATTAGGATATAGCATTAAAGGAATTTTTGGATGTTCTATTTATGAATAAGGTATACACTCATTTAGGTTGAAACATTCTTCGAAGACATTATTTTTAGGGAATTGAAATTTTTTAACTCGATGACATAAATATTGATCTTAGACAACACCATTCGATGGAAATACAAAATAATTCACAACACTGTATCTACTAATAGGCGATCAACAGTTTAAGAAAGTAAAATATATTGATATTATTTTTGGTAAACCTTTTTTGAAAAACCTTATGAAATCATGTTAGAAAAAGTGATCAGTTTTTTTTAATTATTGTACTAAAATTTTTTGTACATTAGATATTTTCTTGATGTCATGAACGAAGAAAAAAATATATGTGATGGTTTTATTGGCATGTTACTAAATGCACTGAAAAAATAAAAGAAATCATTAAGGATGGGTTAGACATTATTGACATGAAAAAAAGGTAAGATTTTCCACCAGTGAAGGGTGAAAGACGAACTTTTCTTCCTCCAATATCTTACACTCTATCTATAAAAGAAAATTTTCAATTTTTTAAATTCTTTAATGGTGTAAAAGTTTTATATGGGTATTCATCAAATATCAAGAATTTTATATCAATGACTATTTTGAAATTGAAGGGTATAAAATCAAATGGCTATCATATTTTTATGCAATATTTAATGTATATATCTTTACACTGAATTCTAATTAAAACTTTACAACATACATTAACCAGACTTTTCTTATTTCTAAAATTCATGTGCAATAAATTTATAGACCCAATGAAGTTTTTAATCATGAATAAGGAAATTATAGTCATATTATGTGAATTAGAGATGTTTTTTCTATCGTCATTCTTTGGTATGATGGTCCACCTAATGGTTCTCTTGGTTATAGAGATTCAACTATGTGGTCTTGTATATTACAGATGGATATACCCCGTTGAATGGAATATGAATATTTGGAAAGGGTAAATTCAAATTCAAATTCAGCCAGAATGTTGTATTGTAGAGAAGTATATTGTCGAAGAATTCATTGAATTTTTTACTGATTGCCTATAAGGTATTGATATAATTGTTCTCCCAAAATATCATTAAAATTGGCACCTTATGGGAAAAGGAATTTCCAGAAGAGATGTTGTTACAGTTATCATTTAAGATCATGAGTAAGATCAACTTTACATTTTAAAAATAGTATATAGATTTTTCCATACATTGAATCCAATAAAGTAATTATTAGACATTTTAATCCATAAAGGGATGGAAGATGGATATCCAATACACATATTCAATGGTTTATAGGATGGTTTTGAGATAATATTTATAAAGAGTTATCTGCAAATATGAATTCAATTTTTGAATGAATTTGATGGCTAGACCAAATGTAAATGTATTATCATTGAATGGTCATGTAATTAATGGTTATGTATTCTATATAAAAGAATAATATGAACATAGTAAAATGTAAAACAGTGGAGTTACACTTGTGTAAGAATAAATACACATATCTAGTTTCAAGGATAGAAATCCAATTTATGTGAATATTTCACACTTCATCATCATCAAACCAATATATAAGTTTGATTATATAAAATTTCAAGTGTATATTTTACATTACAAATGGGTTGACAAAAGGAGGGTATTTAAAATTGATAAATTGGTTTTTTTTAAGGTGAATTTCAATGTGAAGGAAAATAAGGATGAACCGTTCATAATGTAATAAAAATAAGTGAAAGTATTTTTTTTCCCAAATCATGCAAACGAGAATTGTTCATTTGTTCTATTGGTAACCAAAACAACTCCAGGGTCATATGAGAATTCAATTGAGGATGACCCTTTCATTGGGAGATCACAATCATTTAATGGTGTTCCCAATATATAAAGAGTTTTTTATGTTAGATGGAACCACAGGGAGGGGATTTGGATACTCGATAGAGGATCCAAATCCTTTCAATATTTAAAGAAAAATGAGAGAGTTAAATGAACAGGTTAAATTTTTTTTAATATAATATGTTTTTTCTCATGATATTATGTTTTATCTACTACATTTACATAATATAAATAAAATTTTTAACTACTCATGAATATAATTACTTCTCCACACATTGATGTTACCAATCCCATGTAATAACACACTATTGATGCCGAAACTGAGGGATTGTTAGGGAATCAGCAATGTGTGGATAAAAAAAAGAGTGGCATCGCATCACCATATTAACTAAATTTATCAATGTAAGAAGAAAAGGAATAAAATTTGAGGTTGGATGGAATCAATTCATCCAACATGTTAACCCCAACAAGTCAATGTTCATTAGTTACATTGGGGTCACAACGCAAATGCGTGTGCCAATTGATATAGATATGTGGAACAAGGTCATGAATACATTGAATAAAATCATTTGAGAAGATATTAAGGTAATTTTTTGATATAATTTATCCATTTTACTAAATAAATATATAATGAAATGTTAATTTAATTTTCATTATCCCTTACCGTGTTCATTTTTTTAAAATGATCATCATAAGAAATTTGTATTAATGGTCACTAAAAAATCTCATAGATTCTTCCATACACTTTTAAAAAATCGGAATATTAGGGATATTTAGGGGAAAGTAAACCCCCACCCACTGGAGACATGTTAAAACATTATAAACTAAGAAACATGGAAATATTTCATTAGTCATCATGATGAGGAATCATTTCAAGTTCATTTTAATTGATAATATTTTATTTGAAATTATTTATCTTATCCACTTAGATTCAAAAAAAATTAATTTATGAAATAGTAAAGGAGTGTTGAAAATAAGCAACATGCATCAAAACAAATGTACCCCTGGCATAAGGAAAGGATGGGGTATGCTTCACTTGAGAAGAAAATGGAATGTATTTTAAATCTACAATAAATTTTTTATGTGATATGAAACAACATATGTTCCTTTATTTATTTATAAATTTATGAATCATGATCCAAAGTCACTTTCATCCCATGTGATGTGCTATAGAAGGAGGCTTGTGTAAATAAATAGGGAAAACTAGTAGATGAAACCCGATAAGTGGTATGGGAATCATGTGTAAGTATGACATAATAGTATTTGTTATGCTTCATAATAGTATTTAATAAAAACATTTATTTCTGTATTTATGTTTTTTATAAGTTTTAGGCATAATAATCATCTTCAATTATACCTGAAGAACAACTGATGTCAGTAGATTTGAAGTAGCCAGAACAAAATGGCCATGTTAGAGGTGCTGGTTTTGGAGTGTCACCTTGACCATACTTCAAGAAGACAAAGTTTCAAGGAGAAACATATGATATGATTAAAGGCATACAGACAAAAATATATTCTTTAAAAGATATTATTATCTGGTCTAGTTTAGAAAACATGTATATGAATAAGGGTCGAATCAAACCAATAGTAGAACAATTATTAGTACATAAAGAACTATATAATCCCATAAGCTTTGACGCTATACATTACCCTCTATAGAATGTAGTACCCAATATAGGTTCCGGGTGCAGCGGAAGTGAATTAGTGGGTGTACCCAACTTTAATTTTATCATTAACAATGATCAATCCAAGATCTGTCACGATAATAAAATGTTGGATCTTCAGAATAGAATGAAGAATGAAAAATAAATAGGGGAGTCCTAGAACCATATATATGATCATTATATGTTGGTTATAATTAATTTAATTAATTTAAAATAATTACCTTGATGGATTTCTCTCTCTGTTGATGTTTCCGATCACGATCTGATGTGATCCACCATTGCATCATATAATCCAAGTGTAGGATTCCTCTATCGGTGATCCACACATGATCTACGTATCTCTGGATGTATTCTAAGGGATCTCCAGGTGCTAGCACCGAAGATCCTTCGCTTGTAATGTCCACCTTCGATCACCTTGATCCGGTGGAGGAGGATCTCTCTATCAAATCTTGAGAGCGTTCTTGGATCATTTGTGCATAACCACCACCAAAAAATGGCTAGGCTAATGATAATTATATAATTGTGATTTTAATTACATAGAATAATAAAATTAATTAATTACCCAAAAGCATTTATTCATTTCATTTAATTCTTAGTAATACCCCATGTCTAATAATAACTGTTGACTATTATTATAACTTGACATGATCCCATCAAATTACACCTAATATTATTTAATTAAATAAATAATATTAATTCCCATAAATTCCCAGAAAAAATAAATGGTGTGTATATTTAATATACACGGCACGTACTTTTATTTTTCCATTTTTCTTTATTTCCTCCACCACATTTATTAGACCTTGAATAATGGCTATTTATTTCTAAAATAAATATCACTTCATTACTCGCTAATAAATATATTATTTTTCCCACAATATATTCTCTCGAATAACTAGTGTCTAAATAAATGTGATCAGGCATCCTTAAATAATTATTAAACCACAATCAGGAATAATTTTTATTTAACTTGTTAAATTAATATTTAACTGAGATACTTGGACACACTTAGTGTATGACCCTCTAGACCTCTTTATCAGTGGCATTAGGTAGATCCTTCCTAAAGTCCAAGGTTAAATTATAGAAACATGACAAGGTTCCCATAGAGAAAGAAGTTAACGGCGCAATAACATGTCACCTCCTATGAACTCTTACTATGTAATATAATCCCTTTGTCTCAATATCTCGAATCAACCGAGTTTCATTCTAGTGTCATCAACCCATGTGCTTGATTATTCTTTCTTTGAATTTCCTGAATTGAACTCTCCCATTCCATACCATGGACATGGATTTATTTAGGCTATATCAATTCCATCAAAGGTTCTGAGATATCTACTTCCATTGTGGAATAGAAGGGACAAATCCTTTCTCGCATTATCTATTAATGCAGTATCACTCATGATGCACCCAACGTATCCTACCTCGCTGCAAATAGTGTGTCATCATAGTTTTTGTCAATACATCTAAGTGCATGAGTTGTAATACCCATTAATAATAATCTTAAAGTCTAAGGAGAAATACACACATCCACAGATAGGAACATCCAATGACATTATGAAATGTGGATTTCCTACTGGCGGGTCTCATTCTCATAATATCCTCCTGGATATTACCAAGGGTTCACACCATGAGAAGGTGCCTCGAATTTTTATGATTCCTCACCCGTATTGGCTTGTATTATTTTTGTCCCTCAAATAACATCATCCGTCCATATAACATATATTCAAGAATAGTGTTATGGCACTTCCGGGTTCTCATCATAGCAGGGATCCTCTATGACCCTTTAATGCAATAGTTATCATTAGGACATTATCACATGCATTGTCATGCAGAAGAACAATCAAGATTTGATAAGGTATTTATTAATGAATAAAGTTCAAAGTAGTTGGTTCTAGACCACTGACTCCAACACCCAAGGTAATTAATTTTTTCATAAATCTTTCTTATAAATGTGAATCAAACAACTACCGATAACTTTATAATATTAAAATTCTATAGGGTAAAATTTTATGTGATTTATATCCATTAGAACTTACCCATAACCCTGTTGTGAGGGGTATGGTGTAAAATTTCCAAGGAGACATGAGACATAATAAAAACTACTAAAAGATCATGTGATAGTGGGGATTTAAGAAACTCAAGAGTTTAGTGTCGATTTTCCTATTTTTCTTGATGATCTGGATGTCACCAAGATCGATAATGTTATTGGAATTTTCATAGAATGGTCTTTTAATCTTATAAATATGCATGGTGATACTGAGGTATGTCTTTTATAATTTTTTTCAAACAAAAAACCTTTAGTAGTTGATGAAAAAATTTCTGAAATGAGGTATTGTATTGAAAATGGACAAAATGGTGGTAAAATGGAAGGTCGGATCAAGAAAATCCAATGGACCAACCATGAAATAAAAAGGTCCTTCTAATATTACCTTCACACCACAAATTACACTACCTTATATATTAACATTGTAAGTTCTGTTGTAATAGAATGACTATGATAAAGACACAATATGGTGGTGAATTGTTTCCTTTAAAAATATTGACAAATTTAATACGTCCCTCTTGAATTGGATTGAAACTTTCTTTCTCACTTAAATTTGAGTAAGTAGTAAAAAATAAACAAAGAAAATAAAAAAGTGATGTATAGTGGTTTAGGTCATATAAATACCCTAGTCCTCTCTATAAATTCTCTCTCCAAGAGTTTGGTAATTTTCACTAGCAAGTCCTTTTACCGGGTGCATCTACAACTGAGTGCGGGCAGTTAACACCTTAAAAGACTTTTACAAGGCCTTTTGGTTCTTTTATAAGGAACTTAAATATCCACATATTAGTATGAGAATCTGAAACTCCACCAATTACTGAGTACGAGTATTCAATACTTTAGAGAAAATAGATGAGATGTAGATTATTGAAATGGATTCGGGACACAGTTGCAGTAGCAACTGACATATGTAAAATATCTTCAATAAAGTACAGAGAAGTAGACAATTAATTCTTCAATATTTCACAGGATGTATTCTTCTTTAAACAGAAAAAAAATAATATTTTTATTATTTGGAACAGTTTGTCTTCTTCTTGTTGTTCTTTTCATGGTGATAGAATAATTATATATAGTGTATTTCAATTCTCTCTTCAAAAATGATAAGAAGAAATTTTACAGCACTTTATTTTCATAAGTGTTTTCTTGTATCTTTTATTCTATGCATATTACTTAACATTCCAGAGAGATAGAGAGATATAAATAATAATATATTCATTAATTTTCAATTTCTCCTCCTCCTTTGGGTATTCCAAAAAAACCATCAAATAGATTCCATAAATTTCTCTAAGAATAGCGTAGTACCATTGGATTATTCTTGTAGAATAAATATCAAATAAATTCATTCAAAATAATTTAAATAACTCCTATAATAATATCTCTAAAATAATAACAGTGTTGAACTATCCTTTTAAATAGATTTAAATACCCTTAAAAATTCTTTAAAATAGCTAAAATGATCCCCAAAAACTAGCAGCAGCATCTGCATGTAAATTCATATATTTGAAATTAAATAACCATGAGTCCTCCGAATTCATTGGAAAAATGATGTTGAAATAAATTTTTTATTTTTTCTATTTAAATTAATCATCAAAATCTTCACAGATAGTTTTTTCACAGTCCTTGTATTTAGTAAGAATTTATCCAACTGATAAACCAAGGAGAATGATCTAGGTAAAAATACAATAGCTTAAAATACCAAGAATATGTAAAAAAGATAATTGTGACATAATTCATGATTTTATTTATGTATACTTAACCATTTAAGTATTTATTTCCAATAAACACATGTCGTATATCAATTATCCTCCAATTTTGTTTCTAAAATGATAGCAAAGAAAAACGAAAGAAAACTTCCAATGCTTCCAAAAACTATTCATCATATTCAACCTACTAGTGATTTTTAATATACATGACTTATCTATTATACATGTGCATATTACTCGTGTCCACACATGAAGTAAGAGAGTGTGAATATTTAGAGGATAACTTTATAGTTTTGAAAAATCAATACATGCAGCGGTAATATACAGTAGGATAGAAACATGCAGTGAGGCCTTCATGTATAGAATTTAGGTGCTAAAACATCTCAATAATGTCAATTAATTATGTGAGGAATATCATGGCATCACATAATTAGTTTAGAATTCATGAAGTTGAAGATTTATAATTTTAGAATAAATGGATTGTGTAAGTCATTTGTTCATGACAAAGGCATTTTCTAGCTTGAGTGCATGGCGTAGGTTTTCTCCAGCTTGAGTGATCTCTTATTGCACAATTGTTTCATATTTCAATGTATGTTAGAGGCTTATGAATGTTTCATCATTTCAGGATAATGAAGCATATATCATTTTCTAGGTTTGATCTATTGTTCATCAACTTCAACCTTTGGTTCTATTCATACAAACCAACAGACAAGCTCCTCAGTAGGTCATCTTCTTCAGATCAACTACTATCAAGAATTAACATGAAACAACCTATAGGAACATTCTAAAAAACATGGATATGTAAATTTCCTTCATCTCAAGTTATGTACATCACTTGGTTAATATCAACATACAACAAGTTTTCTAGTTGCAGCAATAATGAAAGGTTCAGCTTCAATAGTGGCAGCAATAAACATTGGGTTCATTTTCAAGCATAGGGTTCATTTACCATACTTTTGATCCAAAATATGGTTCATGTACCATAATTTTTTCTTTAAAAGTATGGTTCACTAAAAGTATCATAGGGTTTATAAACTCAACATAGGGATCAAAAACCCTTTGAAAATATGAACAGCTTATCTCTATACTTCACTTATTTTTTAGAGCCTCTTAACGATAGATTCAGAAACTAGTCCATCAAACTAATATCTATAAAATTTAGATACCTTTAAAATAGATCAATATTTGTATAAATCTGAACACCAAAACTCCTATTATCTCCAAAAAATATATATGTAATAACATTTTGGAAAAACTACAGCTGAGAAACATTAACGCATAAATTCGGATATTTTATTGACCATCAAAAATAAATTTTCATCCTTCTATGTAAACTAATTAAATCAATATAAACTTCTTGTCTTTACAAAACACTAGATTTTATATGATTCCAATATTTTTAGTGCATGCAGTAAATGAAATATGGGTTCTTTACAAATCTATACATTGTAGAGTTTCTAAATTGTTGCAGCAACTTCAGTGATCTTTTAGAGCACCAAATATATATTTTTAGACTTACTCATAAACTAATTTAGTTTCAATAAATATCTTGGATATCCAATGGAAAAATTATCACACAAATCTTAGAAATGTATCTTTATACATAATCAAAATATATAGGTTACTTTAATCAAAAAAATTGTATTGTTACTAAACAACTTATAACATCTTTGCTGATTTTTTTCACCATCAAAACAACTGATTTGTCTTTTCACATAATAAGATAAAATTAAGATAATATTCTTATCTTTCCAATAGAATATATGGTGTAAGAATCCAATCAATATTTATTATAATATAAAATAAATACCAAGTCATATTAAATATTAACCCACTTAAAAAATTATTAGTAAACAAAGAATGATGGGTTGAAGTAATTATAAAAACCAAACCAATATGAGAATGGAAAGGATCCACTCAAAAATATCCCCATTTTTTATAATTACAAAACCTTGAATCTCTACCAACTTTTCTCCCCCTTTTTGTAAGGATAAAAAAATGAGTTCTTGAGAATATTAAATAACATAATATATTTACCCATTTTATAAAGAATAGGAATTCGAAATTTAAGCAATAGTATCTAGAATATTGAAAATTTTAAAAACAAAATTTTCTTCCACATTTTAAGAATATCAAATAGATGAGTTATTGGGAATGGTATAAAAAATATATTCTGAATACATTTAGAAATATAAACTCCCCCTAAATGCATGATTCCTTTAAAAAGAAAAAATAATATATTCGAGGAGCCACAAAAATATATAAACTATTATTCAATGAATAATAATATATTTTCAAGGAATTAAAAAGAGTATCAGTCAAATTAATTAATTCCATAATAATAAAATATTTTAAAACATGCTAAAGATTTAAAATAACTCTCCCAAAGAATTATCATAATTATAAATTAATTAAAATAAAATATTTTCAAAGAATTTGTAAATAAGGATTTTTAAACAATTTCAAATAAATTTTATACATGTCATAAATGGTCTAAAACATTTTAACATAATAAAATAATAATTTATCTCATACCATAATAGATTAATTTATCACATGGAAGTATTTTAAATGGTAATATATTAAACAAATGCTTACATGCAAGATAACCAGTTATATAAAATCATAAGAGTATTCTTAATGGTCATTGGTTAATGAAATAATTTATTAAATTAATTAATCTCATAAAATAATATAGTGAGAAAATATTTAATAGTTTAAATATAAGGATAATTAAATATTCCATCTCTAATGAAGTTTCCATTTAAAATAATAAGAAATAAAAATATAATAAATTTTTATAATTTTGAAGCATCCAATTAATGATATGATAATGAAGTCTAGTGATGTATACCTACAAAATATCAAATATAAGTGTCTTTTGATACTCATGTTCTTTTGGGTCTGGTAGTGTTAGAAAATAAAGAATTCGGTAACCAAGTCAATTTATTTTGAATAGTCTTTTCAAAATTAAAGCTAGATAATTTTTTGATAAATGAACATGCTTGAGTAATGTATCCTACATTAAATATGAATAAGAAATATTTGTAGAGTTCATTACAGACGTGATTGGTCTTGAGAGAATAAATGAAATTATAATGTTTGAATGACTAGGAGTCTCAATTTTGAATTTATACATGAGGTACATTTTCAAAGTCTGTTTTTTCAAAAAAAAATGATCTACTATGTTCATTATAGTTAATAACTACTCATATTTTATTCAGGCATATATATTACTACTATATAAAGGGAAAATCCTATGATGAAAATTTTGAACTCATTAATCACACTATCATTTATAATCCAGGATTTAATTTAGAAAGGGAAGAAATTGAAAAAAAAAAGATGAACTAAGTGTGACATTTGAAAAGAAAATAATAGACGATAAACTGTTATTGATGCCTACAATGTAGGGGTAAAACTCTACAATCTAATCATATAAAATGTATTTTTATTTTTTCATTACTTATTTGTTTTTGTTTTTTTTAGGAAGCATTGGATGCTAATTACACTTAATATAGATCCCTCGAATGTTTATTAATTGGATCTAAAGCATGGATTTTCTATAAATCGACCACACATGATGTCCATTTTGAATTTTTAATGCACTACAATCAACATTTTATATATAAAATTCAAATTATATGTTTTAGTTTATGTTTTAATGAGATTTTTTTTATGATAAGGTGATCTATAAATATCGTATAAATCATGGTATGTGGTCGGTGACTAAACACAACAAGCCTATAGATTTTTTTTGAATGGAGACACATTGAGGTAAATATAGTAATATTCTCCTATCAAAACATATTTTAAAACTATTTTCTTATTTTTATCAATGTATCTATAGTGTATAAAATAATATAACGACAATTATTGTGAATTTTATATTTGTAAATTTATGAAAGATATCATATACTATCAACAAACAAGCATCCCCAAACAGGTATTTCTAAAGGTAATTATAATTTCATTTAAAATATTTATTAACAATTTGTTTGTTTATATTTTCTTAATACTACCAGTATTATCAATAGTACACATACTCAAAATAAGAAATATACTTGTTTAGAGATGAGTGGTCAGAGTACGTGACATCAGAATGTTTTCTGACATCAATTTTAGGTGATCGCTTATTATGTTTCTGATCTAGTACAGTCTATGGCCTTAGAGATACATTTGGAATGTGAAGCATTTGTATCATAATGCTTATATATTATTTTTCATAAAATAAAATTCATGTAGTATTAGAAATTTGTTGGTTATATTTTTATTCTAATCCTACATTTACAATTGTCATCCAAAGATTTTTTCAAATTTGATCCTTCTATAATTCCAAAGGAATTTGAACCGCACCATAGATTATATTCCCCTATTGAACAAGGAAAATAATTTGATGATCCCCTCCATGGTTCCTCCACCTAATGAAAATTGAATTAAAGTTTTGATTGAGGGAGTTGAAACTTTAATAGCTCATTGTGGTAAACTATTTAAGGACCAATATAGGGAAAAACACCAGTCAAACCCTTTATTTTTTTTATTACTAGGGAAGATTCCCATGATTATTATACAAGGAATTTCTAGGAGTAGCAACAAAATCATTTTGATGAAAAGTTACACCTTTATGGGAAATCATTTCAGAATATACCAAACAATCAAATACACCAACTTCTAATATGGATGTGGTCCAACCTTAATTTAAACATTAAGATATATTTACTAAACTTTCATTTCATGTGAGTACTTAAATTTTCCTATTATTACAATAATTTTTAAATTCTTCTAAGGAGTATGTGACCATTCCCCAATTTACTGTGAATATCTTTTCAAATTTTAACTAATTTACTTCCTATAGGGGGTGGGATGAGTTGCTAGAAATTGAAAAACCTTTTGGTGATCACCCAAAAAAGCAAGAAATATTTGAGTTATTTCTTAAGGGGAAGAATCATCAAGGCTTCATATGAGATAATGGTGAGAAGGAAATGGGTTAAGGATCCTTCTACCTACAAATCTAAATACATATTAACAACTTCTTGGATGAAATTCACCCCTGGAAATATAGTAGTGTGTGACTTAGGGTTGTTATTCTTCATTTTAAGTAAGTTTTGTGCCTATATTTCTTGGGTTTTTACTATATTCAAGTTGGTGTTCCCTTATTCCCAAGCACTGTAGGTGATAAGGCTAGAGATTTAGAAATAAAGAAACACTACCCAAAATGGGAGGAGTTTCAATGGAATCCTTCTCCTATTTTATGCAAGCGTTGTGATATTAGTGACCTTTATATAGGGAAGGTACCTCCATGATCCTAGACCCATAATTTTAATTTTGTTTATTTTTGTATTTTTATGTGTAATGTCCCATGTTTTTAAAAATATACACTATGTCCTATAGTGTATATGATGCGCCACATCAAACTTAAGCGAATAACTAAATATTTTTATTGAAATGTTGCCATTATAACCTAGATGTTAGAATAGTGGTAATTAATATTATTAACTAAATTATGAAAATATGGTTTACATATGTTTATATAACGATTCATTGGTTACTAAATTAATTAGTAAATTAAATAAAAACCAATTGAATATAAAGGATGTGTTTTTATGAAAAACTATTTAAATGTGAATAATTGTGTATATAAAATAATCAAATCACTCTTGTTGTATTATATTAATGAAAATAAATTCAATTTAATGTTTAAAATTCATCTTATGTATTTTATAGACCCAATATAAGAACAAATTCAATTTTACATATAAAAATAGTATTTTTCAAAAAATGCATTTTTACTATCTTTTAATGGAGAACTCATTTTAAATATAGTTTTTGAAAAATTAATAAGTTATATTTTACAAAATAAAATTCTTCTTTGGAATCAGTTCATCAAAATTTAGTGTGGATAAAGTTTTGGTATTTTTCTGATAAAGTTCATATTTTAATGAGTAGTGAAAAATACTGCATTTTAATTCAAAACTGTTTTTTCATCTAATTTATTTATATTGTTGGATTATACTTTTAATTAGTTTTAAAGTATAATTAGATTAATTTTTTATCATTTAATCCAATTTTCATCATTATAAGTAATTTCACATTGAAATTAGATATAAACACATGTCAATCTTTTGATAGTTTTTACTTTTAAAAAACTTGTTTTCTCATTTTGATAATAGGGATTGATTTTAAATTAATTATTGAAACTTATGTATTTTAAATTTTGAAAAATTGATTCCATATTTAGAATCATTGTATCCAAATTATTTAAATATATTTCTTTTATTTTTTGAATTTTATTAATAGTAACTTTGATAATTTTTATTTACCACAGTTAAGGGTAAATCAAGTAAATTAGGGTAATAAATAATATGATAAGGATGATAAAATTTCTATAACACATTCCGAAATCATATTTAATGAGTTAAAATCGACCCTTAATACCTAAGTATCATAATTGACTCGTTTAATGGACTTTTTTCTATGAAATTGATATAAATATTATTAAAACGAAAGAAAGTGAAAACATGCCACCCTCTTATTTCTTATAAGTATAATAATTTTAATATAGTGATAAATATGATATAACTTTGATAATAAATATTATCCAGAAATATAATAAAATTATCTACATCATGGAGTTTATTTAGAATTTTTAGAAATCAAATAATTACCATAAATACTGACATAATAGTGAAACAGTAATTATTTTATCAAATAAATTATATGAAAATTATTAAAATAAATATAATTAGAATTAATTAGGATACTCCATGAATTTTATATGTGACTATGACATATTAGAAGTCTATTAAATGGTTTTTTTCTAAGTTATCTCTCTATTTGGATTTTATTTAAATTCAATGAAATTAATAGTGTCAAAATTGACATTATTGATATTTTATAAAAATAATATTTTATTAAATTATTTAAAAATCATAAAAATATTTAAAAATTAAAAAGTGGATTTGATAAGTTCTAAAAGTTCTTAAAGTTTCAATTTATAGGAAATTTACCCTATATAAGTAAAATTTATAGCCTCTTAATATTTAAAATGGTGTTACTACAATTAAAATTAAAATAGATCAATTAAGGGTAAACTAAAACGATAAGGTTTAAAATAAAATATATACATGTATAAAAATTTTTGAATGAGAATATTTATAAAACTAATAATATTATATTATACATAACTCAAGTTTTAGTCATTTGTATTTAAAAATTAATTTATCTTAATTTAATATTTTAAGAGTTTCCAAGGGTGCCCCTCCCCTCTCCTATAAAAAGGTACACACTCTTCACTTTTAATAACACCTAAAGAACCATTTTTTCAGGAAAGATATACCCAAAACCATTCCTAAAATCCCTTACCATATTATTGGGTCCTTATTCTAGGTAGAACACCCTCTTTAGAGGTGTTGTTCTTTAAAGGTGATCAACCAAAGAAGAGGTATCATTTTCTTTAAGTATTTCTATTTTATTTCTTCTTCCAATTCCTTCAAATCTCCTCCAACCATGATGAAATAATAAATCAAATATTATCAATATACTTATATGTTATTATGTTAATATCATCGCCTAAATCTATCTCCAATTTTATTAAATGATAAATGATCATTTCATTCATGTGTACGGCGGACTACCACCTCGCGAACCGATATAGTTCGTTTTTCATTACCGTCTCTCAAGACTGGTAATAATGATGAAATTAATGTTTTTATATGATTTTAATTACATATTTATCATTATAATAAAATAATATATCAATTATGTTCTTACTTTCCATGCAAATAAAAATGATAGCGTCGTTCGTGCGTACATGTGAACTATCACCTCCATGAAGCGATGTGAATCATTTTTATCCACCACATCACTTGTATGATATATATATATATATATAAGTATATTTAAATTATAATTATGATGTTAATAATATTATGATAATTCTATAAAGATAAAATAATAATTATATTATTTACATAATGATCAATGAAAAATGGAAATGTTACTCATGAGTACGTGCGACCTGCCGTTTCCTTGATTATAATGTTGTTCATTTTTCATAAAAATACTTAATGGTTTGATTTAAAAGTATAATTTATGTATAATAATGATAATAATGTAATGAATATTATTCTGGATATTATGGAATTATGACCACATAGACTAGTGACATCAAACCATTTTTATTTTCGACTCAAGTACCGAATATCAACAAAACGTCCGACATGAACTCAAATAATTAACTAATTATTATAACATGGTGATTAATGATATAAAATGAATAATAAACATTAAAATGTTCTGAATCAAGTATTTAACCTAATTTTATTTTTTTGGAAGAACAAGGAACATACATGACAATTCAAACTCAAGGTAGGAGACTTCATCTCAATCTTCTTTCATTGATGCATATTTTGATGTTATACACCACCTTGTTTTATGAGGTGTATAAATAAATCTTTTTCATTGTATTTTAGTATTTAAAATGGTTTGGAAAATTTATTTATTATTTCAATATCTTGAAATTATTTTTTGTGATTACAAATGATATTTTATGAGTGAAATGTTGATAATTGCAATCATTTATGTGTTATGATTATATCATAACACTTGGACATTTAATGGGTGGTTACATGATAAACCAAAGATGAGTGGTTACATGATAAACCAAATATGGTTGGTTCCGTGATAAACTAAGGATTACTGGTTACATTATAACCTCCAATGCATTGGGTATGGAAGTCAGGTGTATGGCTATTCCATTTGTAAGAGTGGTATATGTGGAAGTTAACTATATAGTTATTCCATTTAAGTATGATTATGTCCAAAGTTACCTTTATATGTTATATGTGATTTCTATGGTTTTTATGGTAGTATTTTGATTACAAAAATGATAATAAATGATATTATATTTATTGAAGAGTAGTTACTACTTCTTAAAGTTGGAAAGTATTACTTTATTATAAAGTATTCATGGTTTACATGTTTTCATAAGGCTAATAGTTTTCATTATTTGTGTATCCCTTACTGAGATTTTTGTGCTCATCCAAAGTTTTTTAATGTTTTTTATAGGATTTAAGGTATAATAAAGTCAAGTATGGGATCATGGAAAAGTTATAATGATTAAACATGAAAATAAACCGTGTTTCATTTTTTAATAGTTTTGTTTTTGAAAAAAATGGATAGTGAGTAGAAGTGTTTACTTTGTATTATTTTATTTTTTATGTATGATTTATGGCCTAATTGTATAAAATTAAAAACTTCAAAATATCCTCAATGTGAATTATTAACTTAACTCAAGATTATGTAATGTTTAATGTTGGGGTCTTATGGTTGGTATCAGAGGATGGTTTAGAAAACTTTGGAGATTGGGATATTTTCTAAAGAGTTAGGGATATCATCATGATTTTATAATTACAAGGTTTATTAAAAGTTTAATGTCTTGAAATCCCTTTTGAGGTTATATTCTATGATCTTTTAAGGTGACTAACGGTATTTTTGGATATATTCACCTTTAAGGTAATTATTTATTATTACTTTTTGGGATACAAAATGAGAGGTATGAAATAACCTTTCAGTTTAAAACATTTTATTGTTATTTTTGATAATTTTATCTCATATTTGGAAAATTTTATAAGAATGATATATTTTAGAAAAAGGACAACCCGCAGGATGGATGACAACACATCGGGTCTGGCAAAGGCCATAGGAATTGAACCCACAACCGAAGGGTAACAAGGGTGCATTGCCTACCATTGGCCTACATGAATTCCCTGGTTAGTGTGACTTTTTCTTTTTAGTTAAAAAAAGTTATTTAAATAATAATAAGTTGATTTTGAGAACTTTTGTTTTATCAAATGGATATCCTTGGTATTTGAAAATGATTTGGGAATTAAGTGATAAATGTTATTTTAGAAGATGTTCACTATTTTGGGAACTTTATATAATTACGGTAAATAGAATACTATGGGAATTTAATTAAGGATAAATGGTTTATTTATATTTTTGGAATAATCTATGATTTACAGTATAGACTTATATGGAATTAGGTTATTTATGGAAATGATTAACCTATCTTGGAGAATATGTTATTAGATTAATTAATTTTTGGTATGAGACATTAAGATTGGTTTATGTTATTTGGAGATAAATTTTAGAACTTATATTAGAAGATTATTTGATTAAATCCTTATGATTTTTGTGATTTAATCTTAGTTATAATATTTTTGTGGAATTTTAAGGATAATTATTTGTTGAATGGTCTATGTTGAACTTTTGGTATTACAGTTGAATTTTGGAGATTAAAATTAGTTTTTCATCAACCAATGGTTTATTATTTTTGTATAATTGTTTTATCTTATCCTAACCATATTGGATTTGGTTAATTTTTCAAAAAAAGATAAATTTATAGTTAATATTTTATGGATTATGTGATTCTATAGAAATTTATTCATCTTGAATACTTATCGTTTGGAGAAAAAGATGAGTTTGTGGTGGAAATTGATTAAAGGATGAACCTCTAATAGAAAATTAATTATGTTTCCTTATATTCTAAGTCAAGTAAGTAAATTAATTTCACAAATCTATGAAAAGAATATTAAAAAAAACATTTTCCATTTACTTTTCCTACTGCAAAAATCAAAGATTGTTTAACCCGTCACAAATTTATGGTTTTTTATTTTTAACTTTATTGGAACATTTTTTTCTATTATTCTACATCATAACTTGATCATTGGTTTTCTCTTACATATCCATGTTTTCCTACATGGAAACATAGTATGTGTTATCTCATGTGACCTTCGTACTTTCCATTCTTTCTTTTAAAGTGGAAGTTTTATTAATCCTTTTCTCGAAGGGGGATTGCAATAAAGGTATTTTGAAAAGTCATGCCTTAGTTATTGACCCCGAATTTAAATTGAGTGGATAAAATTTATTAAAGGAGGGAGGATATAACATCCCATGTTTTTAAAAAGAGACACTATATTCTATAGTGTATAGGATACGCCACACCGAACTTAAGTGAACAACTGAATATTTTATTTAAATGTTACCATTATAACCTACTTGTTAGAATGGAGGGAATGAATAGTATTAACTGAATTATGAAAATGTGGTTTATGCATGTTTATATAATGATTCTTTGATTACCAAATAAATTATAAAAATAAAATAAAAACCAATTGAATATGAATGATGTGTTTTTATAAAAAAACTATTTAAATGCAAATAATTGTGTATATAAAATAATAAAATCACTCTTTTTTGTATTATATTAATGAAATATAAATTAAAAATTAATAAGTTCTATTTTAAAAATTAAAAAAATATTTGGAATAAGGACATAAAAATTTAGTTTGGATAAATTTTTGATATTTTTTTGATAAAATTAATATTTTAATGAATAGTGAGAAATACTGCATTTTAATTCAAAAGTTTTTTTCATCAAATTTATTTATATTGTTAAATTATCATTTTAATTGGTTTTAAATTATAATTATATTAATTTTTTATAATTTAATTCAATTTTTTTCATTGGAAGTAATTTTAGATTGAAATTAGATATAAACGCATGTTAATCTTTTGATGGTTTTTACTTTTAAAAAACTCATTTTTCTTGTTTTGACAATAGGGATTAATTTTAAATTAATTAATATAGTTTTTTATTTTAAATTTTTAAAAATTGATTCCATAATTGGAATCAGTGGGTCCAAATTATGTAAATAGGTTCCTTTTATTTTTTTGTATTTTATGAATAGTAACTCTGGTAATTTTTATTTACCACGGTTAAGGGTAAATCGATAAATTGGGGTAATAAATAATATAACAAGGACAATAAAATTATCCTAACACCTTAAAATACTATTAGGTGAATAAAATTTGACCCTTAACACCTAAGGATTTGAATTGAATCATTTAATGTACTTTTTACTATGAAAGTGATATAAATATTATTAAAACAAAAGAAAGTGACAACATGTCACCCACTTATTTCTTATAAGTATACTAATTTTAATATAGTGATAAATATGATATAACTTAGATAATAAATAGTCTTTAAAAATATAATGAAATTATCTACATCATTGAATTTATTTATAATTTTTAGAGATCAAATAATTACCATAAATACTGACACAACAGTGATAAAGTAATTATTTTATCAAATAAATGATATGAAAATTAATAAAATAAATTTAATTCGAATTAATTAGGGTACTCCATGAATTTTCTAGGTGACTATAGCATATTATAAGTCTATTCAATTGTTTTTTTAAGTTATATCTCTATTTAGATTTTATTTAAATTCAATGAAATGAATAGTGTCAAAATTGACACTATTGATATTTTATAAAAATAATATCTTATTAAATTATTTAAAAAATATAAAAATATTTAAAATTTAAAAAATGGATATTATAAGGTCTAAAAGTTCATAAATTTTTCATTTACAGAAAACTTACCCCATATAAGTAAAATTTTTAGCCTCTTACTATTGAAAATGTTGTTACTATAATTAAAATTAAAATAGATTAATTGAGGGTAAACTAAAAAGATAAGGTTTAAGATAAAATAAATACATGTCTAAAAATTATTGGATGAGAGGATTAATATCCATACTAATATTATATTATACATAACTCAAGTTGGATTTATTTTTATTTAAAAATTAATTTATATTAATTTAATATTTTAAGAGTTTCCAAAGGTGCCCCTCCCCTCTCCTATAAAAAGGTACTCACTCTTCTCTATTAATCACACTTCAAGAACCATTGGGTTTTCTCAAGATATTCCCAAAACCATTCCTAAAATCCCTCCCCACATTATTAAGGCCTTATTTTAGACAAAACATCCTTTTTATAGTTGTTAAGGTGTTCTTTAAAGGTGATCAACTGAAAAGAGGTATTGTTTTCTTTAAGTATTTATATTTTATTTCTTCTTCCACTTCCTTAAAATATCCTCCAACTATGATGAAATAATAAATACAGTATCCAAAATTTATTGAGATTTTATTATATTAATATCACCACCTAAATACATCTCCAATTTCATCAAAGAGGAAATGAACATTTCATTCATGTGTACGGTAGACTACCGCCTCACGAACCGATATAGTTCGTTTTTCATTATTGTCTCTCAAGACTGGTAATAATGATGTAATTAATGTTTTATATTATGTTCATGACATATTTATCATTATAATATAATAATATATCAATTATGTTCTTACTTTCCATGCACATAAAAATGATAACATTGTTTGTGCGTACGTGTGAACTATCACCTCCACGAAGCGATGTGAATCATTTTTATTCACCACATCACTTTCATGATATATATAAGTATATTTAAATTATTTTTATGATATTAATAATATTATTATCATTATATAAAGATAAAATAATAATTACCTTATTTCCAAAATGATCAATGAAAAATGGAAATGTTACTCATGTATACGTACGGCATACCATCTCCATGATTATAACGTTGTTCATTTTTCACAAAAATACTTAATAGTTTGATTTAAAAGTATAATTTAGGTATAATAATGATAATAATTTCATTAATATTATTATGGATATGATGGACTTATGACCACATGGACTAGTGACATCAAACCATGTTCATTTTCTACTCAAGTATCGAATATCGATAGAACATCCAACGTGAACTCAAATAATTAAATAATTATTATAAAATGATAATTAATGATATAAAAGAAATAATAAACATTAAAATTTTATGAATCAAGTATAAATTAACCTAAGTTTATTATTTAGGAAGAACAAGAAACATATGTGATGAATCGAACTCAAGGTAAGGGACTTCATCTCAATCTACTTTAATTGATCCATATTTTGATGTTATACACCACCTTATTTTATGAGGTGTATAAATAAATCCTTTTATATGTTTTTTGGTATTGAAAGTGGTTTATAAAATGAATTGATTATTTCAATATCTTGAAATTATTTCTTGTGATTTCAAATGAGATTTTATTAGCGAAATATTGATAATTGCAATCTTTTATGTGTTATGATTATATCATAGTAATTGGAAATTTGATGGGTGGTTATGTGATAAACCAAATATGGGTGGTCCCATGATAAACCAAGTATGGGTGGTTACATTATAACCACTAATTCATTGTTTATAGAAGTCAGTCATATGGATATTCTATTTGTAAGAGTGATATGTGTGGAAGTCGACCATATGGTTATTCCATTTAAGTATGATTATGTCTAAAGTTACATTTATATGTTATATGTGATTTTTATGGGTTTTATGGTAATATTTTGATTATATAAATGGTAAACAAAACGATCTTATATTCAGTGAAGAGTATTTACTACTTCTTAAAGTTGAAAAATATTACTTTGTGATAAAGTAATCATGGTTTATATGTTTTCACAAGGCTAACAGTTTTCCATATTTGTGTATACCTTACTAATATTCTTTTTCTCATACCATGTTTTTTAATGTTTTTTATAGTATTTAAGGGATAATTGAGTCAAGGATGGGATCATGGAAAAGTTATTATGATTAAACATGAAAAGAAATCATGTTTCATTTTTTAATAGTTTTTTATTTGTGAAAAAATGGATAGTGAGTATAAGTGTCTAATTTGTATTATTTTAGTTTTTATGTATGAGTTATGGCCTAATTATCTAAAACTATAAACCTGAAAAGATCTTCAATGTGAATTCTTAACTTAACTCAAGATTATGTAATGTTTAATGTTGGGGATTTATATGATGAGTTTGTAAAAATAGTATTGATATTTTAGGACAATGATCTATAATTAATTTTTTGTGTGTAATAATTTACCACACATCAATCTGAAACATTATGTGGTTTATATGACTCAAAGTATGAGTTTTCACATTAAAAGTGTGATTTTACTCTAAAACACACATCATATAGCAAAAATTGAGTAAATGAGTTTGGATTGTCTTGAATCATTATGAAAACAGTACATAATTTATTTTTCACATTTAGGAATCAACCACACTTTAATAAAACACACGATGTGGCAGGTATGACTCAAATTGAATGTTTTAAATATGAAAGTGTCGTTTTAATTTAAAACATGTGTCATATTGTCAAAACTAAGAAAACAATATCATATTGTTATCAAAATTTATGAAAATAATACATAATTAATTTTTTATGTGTAGTAATCAACTACACATTAATCTTACCCATGATGTGGATGGTATGACTCAAAGTGTGTGTTTTCATATTAAAAAGTGTCATTTTACTATAAAACAAATGCCACATATCCAAAATAGAGAAAAAGATCTCATATTGTCTTGATACTTTATAAAAATGATCAATAATTCATTTGTGACGTGTAGGAATAAAACTCATGTCAATATAACACATGATGTGTCCTGTATTACTCAAAGTATGTGTTTTCACATTAAAAGTGTAATTTTACTCTAATACATGCATCATGTAGTCAAAACTGAGTAAACGGGGTCAGGGTGTCTTCAATATTTAGAATAATGATACATAATTAATTTTTGGCATGTAGGAATCAACCTCACTTAAATCTGACACAATATGTGGTCGGTATGACTCAAAGTGTGTATTTTCAATATAAAAGTATCATTTTAGTTTAAAACACGCATCGCATTGTCGAAACTGAAAAATTGAGTTCTAATTATTTTGAAACATTAGGAAGACAATAAATAATTCATTTTTGACATGTATAAATCTACTGCACATCAATCTGATACATAGTGTGACTAGTATGACTCAAAGTGTATATTTTCACATTAAAAAGTGTCATTTTTCTCTAAAACATGTTTCACATAGCCAAAACTAAGAAAAAATCTTAGGTTGTCTTGATGCTTTATTAAAATTATCCATGATTTATTTTTAATGTGTAGTCATAAATTTGACACATGATGTGGTCAGTATGACTCAAATTATATGTTTTTATATTAAAAGTGTGATTCTAATCTAAAACACACATCACATAACCAAAATAGAGTAAATGAGCTTGATTGTCTTGAATATTTAGGAAAATGAAACGTAATTCACTTATAGAATTTAGGAATAGACCACAATCCAATATGATACATGATGTGTCTAGTATGTTTCAAAGTGTGTTTTTTCAATGTTAAAGTGTCATTTTAGTTTAAAATGTGCATCACATTGATAAAAACTAAGAAAACAAGATTGGATTGTTTTTAAACTTTAGGGAAATGATCCATAATTCATTTTTTATGTGTAATAATCAATTACACCTCAATTTGATACATTATGTGGTTGTTATAACTCAAAACATGTGTTTTAACATTAAAAAAGTGTCAATTTACTCTAAAACATGAGTCACATATCCAAACCAAGAAAAAACGCTTTTATTGTCATGATACTTTAGGAAAATGATCCATAATTAATTTGTGACATGTAGGAATTCATCACATATCAATATGACACATGATTTTTCCAATAGGACTCCAAATGTGTTCGTAATAAAAAAAATGTAATTTTATTCTAAAACATGATTCACATAGCCAAAACCAAGAAAAAGAACTCATGTTTCCTTGATACTTTAATAAAATGATCTATAGTTCATTTTGGATTGGGTAATAGAGATAGGGAAATGGGTTAATGATCCTTTTACCCACAAATTTTAAGACATATTAACAACATTTGGGATGAAATTCACCCCTGGCAATGTAGCAGTGTGTTCCTTAGGGTTGTTTTTCTTTATTTTAAGTAAGGTTTGTGCCTTTTTTTTCTTGGTTTTTAGTATTGTATTTAATCTAGTGTTCCCTTGTTTCTAATCACTTTAGGTTGACAAGGATGAAGATTTAGCAATGAAGAAACCATGCCGAAGATGGACAGAGTTTCAATGGAAGCCTTCTTCTATTTTATGAAACCACTTTGATATGATTAACCTTAATCTGGTGAATTTACTTATATGATCCAAGCCTCATCATTTTAATTTTTTGTATAATGTATTTTTATGACTTTAAAAATGGTATGACTCAAAGTGCACATTTTCACATTAAAAGTGTGATTTTACTCTAAAACATGCATCGCATATCCAAAACCGATTAAACAATATTGGATTTTCTTGAATTATTAGGAAAATAATACATAATTCATTTGTAGTGTGTAGGAATAAACTTCATGTCAATCTGACTGTTGATGTGTCTGGTATGACTCAAAGTGTGTGTTTTCAATATAAAAAGTTTTATTTTAGTTTAAAATGCACGTTGCATTGTCAAAACCAAGAAAAAAAACATGAGTTATTTTAAAACATTCGGAAAATAATTAATAATTCATTTATGACAAGTAAGAATCAATTGAATGTCAATCTAACACACAATTTGGATGGTATGATTCAAATTGTGTTTTTCACATTAAAAAAGTGTCATTTTACTCTAAAACATGCATCGAATAGCCAAAACTGAGAAAATGAGTTCAAAATATCTTGATATTTTAGTAAAATGATCCACAATTTATTTTTTAAGTGTATGATTTGAATGAACATCAATTCGACACATGATGTGGACGGTATGAATCAAAGTGCATGATTTCACATTAAAAGTCTAATTTTACTCTAAAACTCACATCACATGTCCAGAATCAAATAAATAATCTCATATTGTATTGAATCTTTAATAAAATGGCACATAATTCATTTTTGGCATGTAGGATTTAACTGTATGTCAATCTAACACAATATGTGACCGATATGATTCAAAATGCATGTTTTCAATATAAAAGTGTCATTTTAATTTAAAACATGTGTTGTGTTTTCAAAACTGAGAAAAAGGATTCATATTGTTTTCAAACTTTAGGAAAATGGTCCATAATTCATTTATGATGTATAGGAATTTACCACACATCAATATGACACACTATGTGGCCGGTATGACTCAAAATACATGTTTTCACATTAAAAAGTGTCATTTTACTCTAAAACGCGCATCACATAGCCAAAACCAAGAAAACAAGATTGAATTATCTTGATAATTTAGGAAAATTATCCATTATTATTTTTTTATATAGGAATAAAATGCACATCAATCTGACACATGATGTAGTTGGTATGACTCAAAGTGTGTATTTTCACATTAAAAGTGTAATTTTACTCTAAAGCACGCACCACATAACCAAAACTGAGCAAACAATATTGAATAGTCTTTTACCTTTTGTAAAATGATATATAATTTATTTTTGGCATCTGGGAATCTATTTCATGTCGATATGACACACGATGTGTCTGGTATGACTCAAAGTCTGAGTTTTCACAATAAAAAGGTATCATTTTACTCTAAAACACATGTCACGTAGCCAAAACTTAAGTAAATGGGTTTGGATTGTCTTGATACTTTAGAAAATTGATCCAAAATTCATTTTTAAGGTGTATGAATTTACTACACATCAATCCGACACAAAATGTGCTTAGTGTGACTCAAAGTGCGTTTTTTACATTAAAAGTTTAATTTTACTCTAAAAACATGTTACATAGCCAAAACCAAGTAAAAGATCTCATATTGTCTTGAATATTTAGGAAAATGATACATGATTCATTTTTGGAATAGTGGAATTGACCGCGTATCAATCTGACACATGATGAGACCAGTGTAACTCAAAGTGCATGATTTTAATATAAAAGTGTCGTTTTAGTTTAAAACATGAATCACATTGTCAAAACTAAGAAAATGGGAAAAAATATTTTAAAACTTTATAAAAACAATCCATAATTCATTTTTGACATATATAAATTGACCACACCTCAATATGAAACACGATGTGGATGGTACTACTCAAAATGCATGTTTTCACATTAAAAAAATGTCATTTTACTCTAAAACATGCATCACATATCCAAAATTGAGAAAATGAGTTTGGATTGTTATGATACTTTATAAAAATAGTCCATAATTCATTTGTGACATGTAGAAATTGACAACACATCAATCTGATACATGATGTGCTTAGTAGGACTCTAAGTGTGTGTTCATAATAAAAAATGTCATTTTAGTCTAAAACGTGATTCACATAGCCAAAACCAAGAAAAAAATCTCATATTGTCTTGATACTTTAGGAAAATAATCTATAATTCATTTTTTATATTTAGGAATCGATTACACATCAATCTGAGATGATGTGACTAGTATGACTCAAAGTGCATGTTTTCACATTAAAAGTTTCATTTTACTCTAAAACACCCATAACATAGCCAAGGTCAAGAAAAAAACTAGGATTGTCTTGATAATTTTTGACAATGACCTATATTTCATTTTTGACATGTAAGAATTGACCTAACTTCAATCTGACACACAATATAATTTATATGACTCAAAGTGCGTATTTTTATATTAAAAGTGTCGTTTTACTCTAAAACACAGGTCATGTAGCCAAAACTATGTAAATATGATCATATTATTTTGATAATTTAAGAAAATGATCCATAATTTATTTTTGATGCATAGGAATCGATCGCACATCAATCTAACACACGATGTGACTGGTATGACTCAAAGTGCATGTTTTTTATATAAAAGTATCATTTTCATCTAAAACATGCATCACATAAGAAAAAGTGACAAAACGAGTTCTGATTGTCTTAAATTTTAATAAAATGATATATAATTCATTTGTGCCATGTAGGAATCGACTTCACATCAATTTGACTTAGAATGTGACCGGTATGACTCAAAGTGAATGTTTTCAATATAAGTATGAATGGAGACCCTGACAGAAGATGTGAACCATGTTCATGTCTAGTGTGTAATCTATAATAACAAAAAATAATAATTAATTTAATTAATTACATCAATAAGTAATAATAAAAAATAACTAATTAATATAATAATATAATTAATTATATAATTAATAATGTAATTAAAATATTAGTATTTAATGATATAATTGTTAATAACTATTTAAGTAATTAAGATAATTAATAACTGATAATATCATTAATATATTTAGTAATTAACAATATAATTCATCATATGTTGATTATATAACATTAAAATTATTTTGAAAACAAAAATTGAAAGGAGTAAAAGTTGAATAGCAGATAAAGATGAGCATAAAAGAAGAAAAATAATTTTATTGATACTTCTAGTATCTCCCTTCTATAAGCAGTACCTCTCCAGGGGGGCTATACTACCCTATTATTGGCAGTGCATCATGATAGTTGGGGGTGGGAAGCCCACCCTTGTTGAAGAGTTGCATCCACCTTTTCCAACAGCTACCTAACACCCCCCCCCCTTGGGATGCACACCCCTACTAAGGTCATACGTGTTTTGATACTGCCTCATTAAAAACCTTTTCCAGAAAAAACCCAGTGGGATAAAAACTGGAATAAGGAAAAGAGTATAGTCACATATAATTCCTCTGAAAGTTACATTACATTACAAATTTTTTAATCTATACATCCCAAAATCATGTACAAGCTTTCTAAAGATAACAATTGGTGGTGCCTTTGTAAATAAATCAGCAAAATTATCAATGGATTGAACATATTGCAATTTGATATCTATGTTCTTCATTAACTCTTGTGTAAATGAGAAAATTTTCAGTGGTATGTGTTTTTTTCAGATCATTATTGATGATGTCCTCCTTTAATTGTGTAATGCACATAGCATTATCTTTGAATAATATTTTTGGGCTATAATCCATAGGCAGTCCACTTAACGCTCGAATGTGTTGAGTCATAGAACACAACCAAACACATTCTCAACATTCTTCATGTAATGTTATTACTTCCCCATGATTTAAATATATTTAAATGATTGTTTTATTTTTTGATCTCCAAGATAGTGTAGTACCTCCAACTATGAACATGTAACTAGTTTCTGATCATGCATTATGCGGATCAGATAAATAACCTTCATCTACAAAACTGACCATCTTATTTTCTAATTTATTAGAATATAATAAAACCAAATCAATAGATCCACAAAGATAATAAAAAATATGTTTAATTCCATTAAATTGTCATCATAAAGGGGTTGAACTAAATATTTCCAACAAATTAGTAGAGAAAGATATATCAGGATGAGTACAATTAGTAAGATACATTAGTACTCCGATAGTACTGAGGTATGGTACTTTTGGACCAACTAACTCCTCATTTTCTACAAAAGGTTGAAAATGATATTTCTCGGTATTTAAATACCAAACAACCATTGTAGTACTTAAAATATTATATTTATTAATATTAAATCATGTTTAAGACCTTTTTAGTGTAATTTTACTGATGAAAATATATACCACTTGGCATATGTTCAATTTTTAAACCAATAAAATACTTGGTTTCTCCTAGGTATTTTATTACAAATTCATCCTTTAATTTTCTCATTGCTTCATTTAACTCCTCTAGAGTTCTGGTGATATTTAAATCATCAACATAAACAGCAATTATTTCATATCCATAAGTTGTTTTCTTAAAAAACAAATTTTATATGGGGTTATTTACATACCCTTTATTTAAAAAATATTCTCTCAAATGATTATACCACATACACTTAGATTGTTTTAATTCATACAGGGATTACTACAATTTAATTGAATATAGATCTTTGGGTTTTGATTTCAATATTTCAGGTATTTTGAATTCTTTAGGGATTCTCATATATATACTCCTATCAAGTGACCCATATAAACAAGTTATAACAACATCCATAATACACATATTATCCTTCTCAAATACTACAAGGATGATTAGATACTGAAAAGTAATATAATCCATAACATGAGAATATGTATCCTCATAATCAATCTTGAGTCTCTGAGAAAACCCATGTGTGACAAGACGGTATTTGTATCTTACAATCTCATTTTCCTCATTATTCTTAAGCAAAAAAACCATTTATATCCAATAGGATTCATATCTTATGGTGTGAGCATGATATGTCCAAAAAACCTTCACCTATTAAGTGTATTTAATTTAACTTGCATTGCATCTTTCCATTTATTCCAATCGGGTCATTTTTTACATTCTGTAACAGACCTTGGTTTAGGGTCTTCATTTTATATATCATTGACATAGAATATGAAAATATTTCATCAATATTTTCCAAATTCCTTCGATTATATATATATTACCTATACTGGAATAATTAAGAGAGATTTTATTATTTTCAAAACCTTCAGGGTTTTCTATATCCTGTGAATTCTCTTTATGATACTCATCATCTGTTTATTTAAGAACACTTAAATTACACATTTTTTCTGGAACACATGCCACCATAATGGGGTTTTCAATTATACTCATTCCTTTTCTTTTTCAAGGATTTATATCCTTATATCCAATTGGTCTTCCATGCTTCAAGCGTGCTTTTGAGATTTCTGTAACATCGTTATGTAATTATTTCTTCAATTCATCAATTATATCCAGTAAATTTACAGATGATATGTTTGATTTAGTCATTACTTTTTAATCAATAAATGAATCAGGTAGTTTATTTTCTAGTTCTTGAAAATGTAAACTCATTTTCACTTCCATCTCACACTATCAGGTGGGAGGATCGAGAAAAGATTACATTTTCAAATTCTATGAAATTACCCCCTTTGTTTCTTTTCTCTCTCTAATGCTGTAAATACTTCTTCATTGAAGTGAAAATCATCAGAACATGTTGTAAATACATCATTGCTTTATGGTTCAATATATCTGATGATGGATGAATATTTATATCCTACATATATTGCTAACCTTTTTTTAGGTCCCATATTTTTATGTTGTGGGGGATCAATTGGTACATATACTGCACAACCAAAGATTCTTAAGTGGGAGATGTCAGGATCTTGGCCAAAATCCAATTGGAGTGGATATTTCTTATGATATTCACTTGGTATGATGTGAATTAATGTCAAATCATGAAATATTGCATGACCTCGTATAGAGCTTGGTATCTCTGTTCTCATTATTAATGGTCTAGCAATAAGTTGGAGGTGTTTTATCAGTGATTTAGTTAAACCATTTTGTGTATGCACATGGGTGACTGGATTCTCTATAGTAATTCCTATTTCCATACAATATCCATTGAAATATTGAGAGTTAAATTCTCTTTCATTATTAAGCCTTACTTTCTTGATGACATAATCAGGGAATTGTGCTCTCAATTTAATTATTTGAGTAAGAAATCATATGACAACCCTGATCTTTATTTCACATTAATACATTATTTATTACATAAAATTACACTTAATACAACCCAAAAAATCAATAATTCTAGTGTAATTAGGAATTAGGTACATAGAATAACATCTTGAACATGGGATACAACAATGTTATTGAAAACTTCTTTAACATTCCTTTAAAATTCCATGTATTTTTAAAATTGCATGGGATAACCTGAGGAAAAACATAAGAAAGGGGTGAGTTATAAAATAATGACCTTTCTTATGTTGAGGTGAGTCATACTCTTTAAAAAATGATTTTAAACCCCTAAAATATATTAATGGTTTTGGAGGATTCATAAAGGATTTATAAAATTAACCAAATTGTAACGTCTTGGATCCGAGTTCTACCCAAAGGTGCCCCGTATCTAGTTGGCCACATGGCCTCAAGTGCATTTCCCCAAATGCCAGAGGTTGTTGACTAGCAGCAAGGGCCTAGGGTGTGATAGTGGGGAAACTATGCCCCCATTGGTAGGGTAACACAGCAGAAAACAAATAGTAAACAATAGTGGAAGTAGTAATACCAAACAAAAATAAACATTGGAAGATTGATAGTAATTAAATAGTTGAATCCATGTTATATATTTAATGATTCATGTCATATGTGTCTAGGAAATTATCCAAAACATGTCACAATGTTATAAGTACAATACAATCCGAAACAAGGAAAAAACAAGTAAGCTTCAATAGCATCAAAAGCCTCAACTTGGTCCCATGCTCTCTAGCTTCAACATACAAAAATCAAGTACCTGATGAAGAAGGGAAATTTCCCTTATCTACACCTACAACCATATAATTTGTTTGGATCCAAAAGCATGACCCAAACAGGGTGTGAGACGAATCCTAGTAGGCAACCACCAAAAGCTTTTTACCGAACTATCAGTGAATATATATAGCAGGTAATATGCAGGAATGAAGGAATAAACTAGGAAGTACTCAAAAGTAAATAATCTTACAGTTTTCAATTACATTCATTTAAATTTATTATTCATCCTTTGAATCATTTAATCTTGGGATCTAGCCTAATCTCTACACCCCCTGTGTAATATTAACAAAAAAGGTGTCTCAGAAGACCATCTAAAAAATCAAGTAAGACCGAGTCCAAGCTTGTGATTTGTCTTGGAAGACTCATCGCAATCATTTAGTCATTCACAAATGACACCCTGGGAAAGCTCTCACAGTATAACCCATTTTGTTCCACAAAGTAGAGATCAATCACAAATGACCACCTGGGCAGCTCTCATGGTCAATACCCCTTGGTCAACATAGCATCAATAAATTATAAATGACCACCTGGGAAGCTCTCACAGTCAATACCACTTGGTCTATGACCACCTAGAAGATCTCATGGTCAATACCCATTGGTCAACATAACAGTAAAACATACATAAATTACCCTCCCTTGAGAATCTCTCACAATCCAATTCTCCTTTTGAAAAACTTTCATGATGCATATCATAGTCCTCTCATATAATCATCAACTCCATCCTAAAAAATCAAGGCATGGAAAATAAGGCAAGCCTAACATGCATCCTAGACCAAACGGCCAGAAAATAGTTAAACAAGGAAAATGCACCCACGGTGTCCCATAAACAAGGTATATAACCTTACACCTAAGAAACTACCCTTTATCAATTAAATAAACCATAGAAGTTGATAAAAAGGGTTAAATTCTAAATCAAGAAATACCCCAAATGTGGGTATGCAGCACTTTAAGAATATATAATCCAAAACAACACAACAAAAGGCCCAAACCACCTACCTCAATTTAGTATGATTGATATACTCAAACATCGACCCTTGAATCAGACTAAAATGGCGTAAATCTACAAAAAGGTAAAAACTATAAACCTTTAATAATTCACAAGAGATGAGGAATCATGACGAAAGGCTCTAGAGGATTTGAGAACTAATTAGTGGGATTCCAACACACCTGATGGTGTCTCGATCGGAGCTCGGACGAAGAATCAGGAGGAGTTTGGAGTTCATTGGTTGTTTTTTCACTCTCCTATAGGAACCACTAAGAGAATAAGACATATCCAGACATAAGATGCAACCCCGCTCTGATATATCAAATAAAAAAGAAAAGTACATGGTATGTTCATTAAACCTACACACCATATAGTAGCCTTAACTGGACCCCAACTAAAGCGGTCTTCCAGTTCATCATACGACCATGTACTCGGCCATTACACGTCTAGTACGTAGTTATACGTGGCAACCGGGTACACAACATGTGCATGGAAGTACACGGCATATACTTAGAAAAACCATTTTTCTTCCTTTTTCCTCAAAAACAACATGAAATCAAGATCTATACCTAAAATAAAGATCTAGGTGCTTAAAAACTTCCCCTCTTAAAGAAATTAATCTCTAAATTTCTCTTCCAAGGGTAGTAAAGAAGAATCTACGAACAAATCCATCCACTATGATCGTACATCATCCTCCCTCTCATAAGTCTCATCTTGTACTCGCTCATGCTACTATAGCAATCATATCATAGGAACAAACTAGCCATGGAGAACCTTCATGTTGTGATCCACAATTTGAATAGGGTGATCCTCAAAGGATGAATCCACCTACAACTCAACCTCCTCGGGTTGAAAAGAATGAGACAGGTCTGAAAAATAATGTCGTAGGTGAGAAACATGAAATGCATTGTGCATATCCCGGTACCTCTGAGGTAACTACAACTGATAGGCAACGGGACCGACTCTCTCCAAAACCTCAAACGGCCCGACATTTCTTGGTGAAAGCTTACCCTATATTCTAATCCTCCTGTTTCCCAACCACGATTTGGCATGTAAAAAAACCTGATCTCTGACCTCGAACTCTAGAGGTCAACTCTATCGATCAATATAAGATTTATAGTGATATTGTGCAGAATCCATCCTCTTCTGAATCAAATCCAGCTACTCAGTGGTCTCCTAGACAATACGATGTCCCAGTATAGCTACCTCCCCAACCTCTATCCAACATATGGGTGATTGGCATGGCCTACCGTACAAATCCTCATAAGGTGACATCAGAATTGTTACCTAAAAATTGTTATTGTAGGAAAACTTTACTATGGGTATGTGTATATCCCAAGATCCCTTGAAATATAGGATGTGTTCTCAAAGCATGTCCTCCAAAACATGAATCATGTGCTCATACTGGACATCTTTCTGGGGATGGTAAGTTGTACTCAAAAGTGCTTATGTACCCAAAGCCATCTGTGGTCACTGCCATACATGAGAAGTAAACTGGGAATCCCTATCTAAAATAATAGAGTGTGGAACCCCATGAAAACTTACTATCTATCATATGTACAACTTTCCAATCTCATCAACACTGAAGGTTTCCTTGATCAGTAGGAAATATGAAACCTTTGTGAACATGTCAATAACAACCCAAACCGCATCATTCCCTCGAGGAAACCTTGGTAAACCTGTCACAAAATCCATTGCGACATCATTCCACTTCCACTTAGTAATGGTTAACTACTTTAATAGACCTTTCATTCACTGATACTCCACCTTCACCTGCTGATAGGTGGAACATTTCATAACAAAACCAGCTACATCCCTCTTCATACCTGGCCACCAATACTGATGATGTAGATCTTGATACATCTTAGTGACACCATGATGAACTGCCCATACAGAGGCATAAAAATCTCACAACAGCTCCTCGTTTATGTCTTATGACACCCATACGCGCCCATGAAAATTCAAAACATCATCCTTTCCTACATTCCACACAGGAGTAGGGTTCTCTCCTAACACACTCTCCCGTAGGACTAGGCCTTTGGAATCTGATAGTTTCCTCATTCGCACTCGATCTAGTAGAGTATAGGTAACAACTATAGAAGAAAGAAACGTCTATCCATGTTTGTCATGCACCTCCAAATGCATCTTAGAGAACATAGAAATAAGTTTCCACTCACTTCTATCCTCTTGAACTGCTTGTATCTGAGTTCTCCTACTCAATGCATCATCCACTATGTTGCATTTCCTATGCATGTAGGCAAGCTCAAATTTAAAAGACTAAAGGTAATCAACCCACCTTCACTATCTCAAATTCAGATCACTCTAATTAAAGATATATTTGAGGATTTTTTGGTTAGTTCATACCACAAAACTCTATCCCAAAAGATAATTTATCCAACAATGCAAGGCATGAACAACTGCAGCCAACTCGAGATCATGCGTCGGGTAATTCCTCTCATGTGCCCTCAACTGCCGAGACCTGTATGCAATGACTCCTTCCCCTGCATAAGCACTGCTCCCAGCCTGATACCTGATGCATCATAGTAAATGGTGTAACTTTTTCCTGGATCTGGAAAAATTAGTATTAGTGTTGAAGTCAATCTCCCTTTCAGTTCCTAAAAGGTTAAATCATAGGAATCTGTCTACAAGTACTTTTCACCCTTCTTAGTCAGGCCTGTAAATGATTATTTTATGCATGAAAAGTCCTAAATAAATCTCATGTAGTAACTAGATAGCCCCAGAAAACTTTGTACCTCAAAGATGTTCTTCAGCTGCTCCTAGGAAACTACTGCTCTCACTTTCTTTGGGTCTATTGATACTCCTGTCTCTAAGATGATGTGACCCAAGAAATGAATATGGTCTATCCAAAAGTGGAATTTTTAGAGCTTAGAATATAATTGATGCTCTCTCATTGTACTCAATAATATCTCAAGATGGATGGCAAGGCCATGTCGAGTGTGAGAGTACCCCAAGATATCGTCCACAAAGACTACAAAAAAAGAATCCAAGTAAGGATGGAACACTCGATTCATTACTACCATAATAATTGTCGGTGCATTTGTGAGACTGAATGGCATAACCGAATACTCATATAGACCATACCTCCTCCAAAAGGGTGTAAGAGGTATATCTTATGGTCTAATGCACAATTGATGATAACTGGATCTCAATTAAATCATTGAGAACACCCAACTCCTCAAATATGATCAAAGAGATCATCAATCCTTGGAAAGGGATATCAGTTCTTGGTCATCAGCTAGTTTAGCTTCTAATAATCCACAAAAATTCTGAGGGTATTGTCCGCCTTCTTTTCAAAAAGGACAGGTGAACCCCAAGGAGAAGCATTGGGTCGGATGAAACCCTTTTCTTGTAACTCCTATAACTAGTTATTGAAATCTTGTAACTCTGTTGTAGCCATACTATAAGGAGGAATGGACACTAGTGTCACTCCTCTAACAATCTCAAAAGATAAATCTACCTCTCTCTGGAGGTAAACTTGAAAATTTATCTAGAAAGACATCTCTGAAATGATCCACCACTAAAGAAAAATCCATCTATGAAGTCCCCTAGTCATCCAGATATAAACTAGAAATTTGGGTTTTAATTCATCCCAACCCATGATGTTCGAGTCCTGCTCTACTTTCCTGGACATCCCATTCTCCCTTGTGTAGAAAAGATCTTCCCTTTGGTGATGTGAAACTCACCCTACAGTGATAGCAGTCAACGAAGGCCTGAAAGGAGACCAACTAGTCCATTCCAAGAATGACATCGAAGCCTGTCATCTCTAAGATGCAGAGGTACCATAAGAAGTGGCACCCACCAACCTCAAGAGGGAACTCCTTACACTAATGTACATTATCCGTCCTAATCCCCAACAGAGTGTCTAGCATCATAACATCATCATAAGTAAAGATACAGAGCCCAAATCTCTCTACAACGGTAATAGATATAAAACTATGGGAGTCCCCTGTATCAAAAATAGAAGAAGGTAAAACTAAGGCAACTAGAATTGTACCTCTAACCATAGAGGGTCTGGGATCCTGCTCCTTCTAGGTCTGTTCCATCACAAAAGTCTGACCTGCACCGCGGCCCTGCGACCCTACATGGATAACTTGAGTTGATCCACCCTGTTGTCGCTGAAAACTTGTCATTGGGATGTCGTGGCCACAAACACCTCCTTATCCTGATGTACCCCAATTCCCTAACGGATGAGAAAATGGTGGTCTTGCTCTTAAACGTGGAGTCATAACAGATCCCCTCTCACTCATTGTTGGTGAGAACTTCATGAAAAAAATGTTGAATGTGGTCCATCCTACTGCAAGATCAGCACTCAACTTGGTCCTTCGGGCAATGTGGTCTTGTGTTCCCATTCTTCCTACACTGGAATCACACCACTTGGATACCTGAAGAAACATCCCATGAAATTTTCCTATGGTGCTTCTTGCTATCGGTCGAAGGAGTACCAACCCTAGATGCTGAACCGCCTTGGCTCGTAGCTCCAAACTCCCTCAGGTTGCACTCGGTAATCAGCACCTAATTTATTGTAGCTATCACCAAAGTCAACCTAAAAACATTCACTTGTGATCAGATGTTGTACTCGATACCATCCTCAAATCACCTAACAAACGATAACTCGTCACCCCCAGAACAGGTGTGAAGCACTGAAGCTCTATAAAATGAGAAGAGTAATACATCACTGAAAGAGCACCCTGCTCCAAATGCATGAACTCTTGGGCTCGGTCGGCCCTCAATGTCTTAGGGTAGAATTAATCATAAAAGGTCCTACAAAACTCTTACCAAGTTATATCCCAATGACATACTTCATGTGAGATAACATCCCACCATCTCTTGGTGGAATCACGTAGCATGTAAGTCATGAGCTTCACCCTTCTCTCTGGAGGCATCTCCAGATGCTCAAAGATAGAAATCATGGCCTCCAACCATGACTTTGTACCCTATGGTCCTCCATCCCCTGAAAAAGTGGGAGGATGCTACTTCTGGAACACCCTCATAAACTTTGTCATAGTCGGGGAAGGATGTGGTGCTCCTTGAAAAGTCTGCATCATCCTTATAAATCCTTCATGGAACTATGCATCAGCACCTAAGTCTGGTATAATAGCTTGTTCCAAGATGGTCACGATGGGAGGATCTGTCGGTAGTCCCTAATCCACCATTTCTGGTGTCTGATCATTGCCCTGTACCTGGTGCACAACCAAAGGATGTCTTGGTAGCATGACTCTATAAGGTCAAGCTCACACCTTAGTGCAAGATTAAAGTAACTAAAAATTAGAAGTTCTATAATGGAATAGAAGAAATAAAGCATTCAAGATTTACAAAATAGGGTTACACGGCATGTAAAACCACTACACGACATGTTACCTTAAGCCTTAACATGGGCATGTACCTCTTACAACCTGGGCATGTAACACCTCATACACATGGCATGTTCCTCATGAGATACAGCATGTAATTGAATATCCCCTCCTACCCAAGTACTTATACATGGCTATAACTACACAATCCTGCTGGTGTAACACTACACGGCGTGTTCACCCTAGACACAGTATCTACTCAAAGTTCTATCCACCCATGTCGTTAATCACATGGTCGGATACACAGTAGACTATACCACAGCGTGTACTCCCAATACACAGTGTGTTCTACCAAAGGTTTATCAACCCCATGTCTCTACTCACACAGTCAGTCACATGGTCAATAATTGCACGGCGTGTACATACAGTACACAGTGTGTACTTAAGAAAATTCATGTCTTTCAAAATAGAAGAACACATGGCATGTCTTCATAAAATCACATGTTGTGTTGTCTAGGTTTCCAGACAATAAGCCTCTGAAATTTCTCCAGAACCACCAAAATCTTAAAATTTTGGTCAAGGAATGCCAATTTATGATCCGTGAGAGCCCATACTTCCCGCAAATCAAAGTTTTTCATCCTTATTCATATTATACCTTAATATAATTCATTTAAAGTTCAAACATGATCCACCAAATTTTGATCCAAAAGGGCCCATAACACCTCAGGTACCAAAGCTTGGCGTCCATCCAAATGAAACTTTACATATACCAAAACTCTATAAAAATATCATATATTTCTATCATAGAATTTATCACAACAGCATGTATATCTAGCACAACATCCATCACAACAACATGAAATCATTAATGCACTCTAAATGTCATGACAAGAATGTATGGAATGTGATCTCTAGAAGGTTCATATATGATTCATGAGATTTAATACCCTCATTTCATTGGGTTACAACAGAAATAGAACCACAATTATATCAATCATAACAGCACAAAACAAGTGAATCACCCAATGGTGAAATCAAATCAACTGTAACAATTGAAAAACCAAAAAAAGTGTAATATTCAAGGTAACTTGGCTTTTCCCTATACAAAAGTTAGCTACTCCTGAGAAAATATTATTACCAACTACCTATTCCTTTCTATCCTAGTCTATTGGATCCAAATAGTAAGGCAAAGTAGAAAAGAAAACTCCTTTGATACCACTTTGTAACATCTCAGATCCAGGTGCCTCTCAAAGGTGCCCCGTATCTGGTTGGCCACATGGCCTCAAGCATATTTCCCCAAATTCTAGAGGATACTGACTAGCAGTGATGGCCTAGGTTGTGGTAGTGGGGAAACTATTCTCTCATTGTTAGAGTAACACAATGGAAAACAAATAATAAATAATAGTGGAATTATTAATACCAAACATAAATAAACAGCAGAAGACTGATAGTAATTAAATAGATGAATCCATATAATATATATAATGATTCATGTCATATGTCTCTAGAAAAGTATCCAAAATAGGTCACAATTCTATAAGTACAGTATAATCCAAAAAAAGAAGAAGAAAAAAAGTAAACTCCAATAGCATCACAAGCATCAGCTTGGTCCCATGCTCTCCAACTCTAACATATATAAATCAAGTACTTGATGAAGAAGGTCACTTTCCCTTATCTACACTTGCAATCATATAATCTATTTGGGTCCAAAATCATGACCCAAATAGGGTGTGAGATGAATCCCAGTAGGCAACCACCAAAATATTTGTTCCTAACTATTAGTGAATATATATATCAGGTAATATGTAGGAATGAAGCAATAAACTATGAAGTACTCAAAATTAAACAATCCTACAGTTTTCAATTACATTAATTTACATTTATTATTATTCCTTTGAATCGTGTAATCTTGGGATATATCCTAAGCTATATATCCCCTTGTGTAATAGTAACAAAATAGGTGTCTTATAAGACCATCTAAACAATAAAGTAAGACCCAGTCCAAGCTTGTGCTTTGGCTTGACAGACTCATCACAATCATTCAATCATTCACAAATGACCCTCTAGGAAAGGCCTCACAGTCTAACCCATTTGGTTCCACAAAGTAGAGATCAATTACAAAAAAACCACCTGGGAAGCTCTCACATTCAATACCCCTTGGTCAAAATAGCATTAATAAATTATAAACGACCACCTGGGCATCTCTCACGGTCAATACCCCTTGGTTGATGACCACCAGGCAGCTCTCATGGTCTATACCCCTTGGTCAACATAACAATAAAACATACATAAATGACCCTCCTTCAAGAATCTCTCATAGTCCAATTCCCCTTTGGTCAAACTTTTATGATGCATATCACATGTCTCTCATATAATCATCAACTATATTCTAACAAAGCGGGGCATGGAAAACAAGGAAAGTCTAATAGGAATCCTAGACCAAACGGCCATAAAATAGTCAAACAAGGGAAACGCACCCACGGTGTCCCATAAACAAGGTATATAACCTTAAGAATAATCAACTACCCTTTATCAATTAAATAAACTATAGCAGGTGATAAACAGGGTAAAATTCCAAATCAAGCAATACCCTAAACGTGGGTATGTGGCACTTTAAGCATATATAATCCAAAACAACACAACAAAAGTCACAAACCACCTACCTCGATGTCATAGGATCAATATACTCGAACATCGTCCCTTGAATCGGACTAAAATGGAGTAGATCTACAAAAAGGTGAAAAACGCTCAACCTTGAATAATTCATGTGAGAGGAGGAATTAGGAATAAAGTCTCTTGAGGATTTGAAAACTCACTGTTGGGTTTCCAACACACCCAAAGGTGTATCGATCGGAGATCAGGCAGAGAATCAGGAGAGTTTTGGAGTTCTTCTATTGTTCGGTCTCTCTCCTCTATGAACCATGGGGAGAAGAATATGTCTCCAGACATAAGACGTGACCCCACTCCAATATATTAAATAAAAATAAAAGTACACAGTATGTTCATTAATCCTACATGTTGTGTAGTAGCCTTAACCAGCACCCGACATATCAGTCTATCATGTCATTACACGGCCACATACTCAACCATTACATGGATAGTACGTAGCTATATGCAGCAACTAGGTACACATCGTATACATGGAAGTACATAGTGCGTACTCAAAAAAACCTATTTTCTTCCTTTTCCCTCAAAAACAACCCAAAATCAAGATCCATACCTGAAATAAAGATCTGAATTATTACAAGAATAAATATAAAATCAAATTATTTTAGATGTAAAACATATATTTGGTCTTAGATACCCTTTATGGTATTTATTACATCACTTTTGGGTCATTATTATGTCATAATATAAAATGTATATTTATACAATAATTAATTTTTACCCAAAAATTTGACTATCTCATAAAATTATTAAAAATTTACCGCTGGATAATTTAGACATTCTAATTCTAAAAATAATATTTATTTTTTTTAAATAATTTTCTAAATATGTGATTTTTTTCTTTTAAAATAAAATCTACATTTATTAAGAAATGATGGTTTTTTTGACAATAACAGTTTTCGAACCCTTATAAAAAAAATACATTCGACTTCATAAAAAATATATGATCATTTATATTTTATAAAAATTATTTAATAATAATATTTTATTAAAATATAATTTATTTTAAAAAAATCATTAATTCATAAGTTCATTAATTGAATTTGAATATTAACCAAAAATATAATGTGTACTTTATTGTATCAAAATAAAAATCATTTAAAAAGTAAAAATAATAGGATAAAAATATATTCATTATTCTATACAAAGTAATATACATATTCATATTTCTAGGGTCTTGGTACATATCCCTTTAATACAACAGCAAATGCCCTAAGAGTAAGGTGCGCGATGGTGGGACTTTCATGGGGTGGTTCAGCGAACATGGATTGGGTCGTGATCTCAATGAACTTGAAATTTTCTAATAAATGGTTTATCTCATGCTTAAGTTGTTGGATCACAACTTGGTCTTGGTCAAGTGCAAAGTCCAGTGATTCTATCTCCATCGAAAGATCTAATAAATGGTCTCCATAGGGTACCATCCTACTGGTTGAGGTCATCACTTCCCTTGTCTATGTCAATTTGATTTTTTAAAACCCTATATTTATACTAACATGTAATCACTATTCAATAAATATATTATCAATGGTAAATATTCTTAACAGTCATTTAAATTCGATAGTATATGATAAATCCAAAGAATTCCATGTGTTTTATGTAACCATAATACATAAAAAGTCATTTAATTAAATCAGAAGGGGAATTTAATTTATAACTGTTTGGGTTGTTATAATATTTCCCCCTTCATAAATTTCTCCCTTGAAATTTTATTTTCCCACACTAAAAAAATGAGTGTAACTCTACTTCATCACCTCCTCTAGTTCCCACATTTCTTCTTCAAACTTGCAGTTTCTCTACAACACTATGACAAGGTGCATTCTCTTATTTCGTAGAACTTTTTCTCTATGATCTAAGATTTTACCCAGATGCTCCTCATAGGAAAGGTCATTCTCCAATGGTATCACCTCTGTATTGAGTACATGTGATGGGACTGGTATGTACTTTATTAATAGGGATACATGGAATGCATCTTGAACTTGAGATAGGTTCAGTGGGAGTGTTAGTCGATAAGTCACGGCTTTGATGTGATCAAGGATCTCAAAGGGGTCAATGTATCTTGGACTAAGCTTTCCCTTCTTCCCAAATCTCATCACTTTATTCCATAGAGATATGCGTAGGAATACCATGTCTGAAACATCATACTCTAGGTCTCATTGATGATTGTCAACATATCTCTTCTGTCGACTCTAAGAAGCTTTGATGTGCTGCTAAATAGTCTTAACCTTCTCCACCATTTTCTTGACTATTTCAGAACCTATAAGTTTTCGTTTCCCAACTTCATTCAAACATATAGGTGTTCTAAAACTCTTCCCATAAAAGGTTTCATAGGGATCCATTTGGATGCTCAAGTGGAAACTGTTGTTGTAAGAGAACTCGACCAGAGGTAGATGTAGTTACCATCCTTCTTTGAAGTCAATTGAGCATGCTATCAACATATCCTTGAGTGTTTAGATATTTTACTTATATTTTCCATAATTTTGGGGGTGATAAGTTGTGCTGAAGTTTAGATCAATATTTATAGCATGTTGGATACTTTTCCAGAACTTGGAGGTGAATCTCGGATCTGGATCGGATACAATCAATAGTGGTACTCCCTAAAGCCTTACCACTTCTCTAATGTATATCTGTATAAGTAGATCCAAATATAATTCCTCTTGAATTGTGATAAATTGAGATTTATTTATAAGATTATCCAAAATAACCCATATAGCATTGTTTTACCTAGATGTCTTTGGATGTCTCGTGTCAAAGTTCATGGTGATGTTCTCCCATTTACATATTGGTATGGGTAATGGTTTCATCATCCCCTTAGACTTCTTCCTTTATGACTTAACTTACCGGCATATAAGATAATTTGATGTATATTCGATGATCTCCTTCATCATATTGTCCCACCAATAGTGCTCATGGAGATCTTGATACATCTTTTTGCTTCCTAGGTGAATGGATAAATTCAAACTATGTGAATCATCTGGAAGTTCCTTCTTTAACTCATGATTTTATAGAACACATAGTCTTGACTCAAATATCACAATTCCTTCTTTATTAACATTTAAATTTGAGGATTTCCCTTTTTTTATAGTTTCAACTTTCTTATGAATTCTCACATCATTTCTTTTATCATCCATTAAACTCTCCAGAAGAGATGGTTGAGAAATCATTTTTGAAAGGATTAATGATGTTCCTTCCTTTATGATTCTCATGTCCATCCTCTCCAAATATAAAAAGATCAGATCCCTCTCAATTCTCATTGATGATATAATTGTTGGATTCTTTATACTTAGAGTGTATTACACTTTATTCACTTTACCAGGATGGTAATAAATTAGCAGTTATAGTCCTTGATCATATTTAACCATCTTCAATGGTAAATATTTATCTCTTTCTATGTAAAAATATATTTAAGGCTTTTGAGATGCGTATATATTTCAAACTTCTCCCCAAATAGGTAATGTCATCATATTTTCAAAATTAAAATCACCACATCCAACTCCAGATCATGTGTTGGGTAGTTCTATTCATGGAATTTCAACTTCCTTGAAGCCTAGGCTATGACTTTGTCATTCTTCATTAGCACACAGCCCAATCCCTTCTTTGATTAATTTCTAAATATTATGAAGATTTATACACTTTTGGGTAGTGTAAGCATAGGGGCAGTGATAAGCCTCCTTTTTAGATTCTTAAAGCTCTATTCACATTCATAATTCCAAGAAAATTTGACTCCCTTCCATGTTATCTTGGTAATAGGGTTTGAAAATCATGATAAATTTCACACAAATCAGCGATAATACCCAGCTAACCCAAGTAAATTATAGATATCTATCATAGATTTTGGCCTCAGTCATCCTTCAATTGTTTCTATCTTTGAAGGGTCCACATATATCCCATTTTTGTGATGATATGTTCCAAGAAAGAGACTTCCTTCTACCAGAACTCAAATTTACTATACTTGGAATAAATCTTATCCTTTTGTAGGGTCTTTAGCATAGTGATCATATTCTCCTCATGATCCTCTTTGTTTTTGGAGTATATTATAATATCATCTATAAATACTACCATATATTTGTCAAGGTAATATCTAAAGATGATATTCATCAAGTCCCAGAAGATTTCCAGAGCATTAGTGAGTATTAATGGCATCACTATGAACTCATAGTTCTCATACCTTTTATGAAAATCGATATTAGGGATATCTTCATTCTTCACCTTTACCTGATAATATCTAGACTGAAGATCCACCTTGGAAAATTATTGTGCTCAATGCAGTTGATCAAACAAGTCATAAATATGTGGTGGAGGATACTTGTTCTTTATCATGATCTTGTTGATCTCATGATAATGGATACAAAGGTGCATTGACACATCCTTCTTCTTGATGAAGAGGAATGATGCACACCATGGTGAAGCACTTGGGCGTATGAACCCTTTATCCAGATTCTACTATAATTATTTATTCAGCTTCTCAAGTTCCAAAATATTCATTCTATATAGATTCTTGTATAATTAAAATGCCCCACATATAATCTTGATAAAAAATTTAGCCTCACAGCTAGGAGGAAGTCCGTGTAATTCCTCAAGAAGCACATCAGTTTATTATCACACAATAGGCATGTCTTTAAGGATGGTTTTTTCCTTATACTCAATCATTTGAGATAGCTATTCTTTTTCATTGGGAAATAATATCCATGATTGAGATAAAGGTGATAAAGAATATTTTTCATCCTCCTTGCACTCGTACCAAATCGGGGGTCAATTCACAATATGAAGAGTTATTTCCTTATCATAAGAATGTATGTTCGATTTGTATAGGGAAAGACAATCCATGCCTATAATTTCATCAAATTTCACTAAAGGGGGTATGACAAGGTTTTCTAGGAAGTCCATCCCACAATATTGGATAGAGGAGGAGTTAAATACTTTAGATTCCATAATTTCCCAATTTTCTATTTTCACCTATAGCTCAACTTTCGTGCTTTTTGGTGGTGTTTGGATAGTTCTACTAAACTTTCATGATATGATGGAATTTTCAGAACCATAATCCAAAAGTATGTTCACTGTTATTTAATGAATAACTAGTATACATATCACCAATTCGTTTTAGGGATCCACATTGGTGGTAGTGATGGAAAAAAGATCACCCTTGTTACCTTGGAGGTTTTTGGTTGTCTCCAAAAACCCTTGGATTGGTGAATTGGTTTGTAAAGTGCACTTATTTCTTGCAGTTGAAGTAATGGAAAATGTGTTGAGGGTTGAACAGAGCATTCCTTTATGCTATTTCATTAATGTTTTTCTTCTATCATTAATTTATATCTAGGTGTCCTTCTTTCTTGCACCTAAAGCATTTCTTCATTCCTCTTAGGCAATTTATGCGGTGCTTCTTCCCACACCTTTGATAAGTCGGATGTTGAAACTTATTGGCACTATTCAATTTCTCCATCAGACTGCCAAAATTAAACTCCACTTTATGCTTCTTATCCCTGTGATTCCCTTGAGATTCATTGATCTCCATTTTGACTTTTAGGACACAACAGACAATTTCCTCATAGATATCAAAGGCATGGATTGCCGAAGCTTTTCATAGACTAGGTTTTGGTCCACCAAAGAAGTTCTCAACCTTGAATTCAGGGGTAACGACAAAGTTGGAGGCGTATCATGCAAGTCTTATAAAGTTTTCATTGTACGCCCTGATATATTTTTCACCTTTTTTATTGAGGGAAATTAAATCCCTTTCTATTTTAAGTCAAAGAGTGTGAGTAAAATATTTATTGAAAAAAAATTAGAATTCATTTCACTCCATTATTTTAATCTCTTCCTCAGGCTTTATATTCTTATTCAATGTCCACCACTAATCAATTTCTTCCTCTATATGATAAATATCTGGTATAACCTTCTCTTAGTCAGAACATTGAAGTGTAGAGAAGATCTTATCAATGGAGTTAATCTATTGTTATGTGATTAAGGGATAAGACGATCCATTGAAAGTCATAGGTCTTTATCGTATAAAGCTCCCAATCATAGCTTGTTCTCTCTTAGGGGGACTTATACACTCCTCCTAATCTAGGATTCTATTCATAACTTAATTCATCTGAGAGAGTATCATGACAAATTTTGTGATTCCTACTCCCATCGGGTTGGAAATCTCATTGGGGCAGTCATCACATTGCCCGCCGCATTGATTGTTTACCTGATTCCTCCAATTTATGGCCATTTTGATAGAATAAAAGGACAATTATGGGTGATTATTTTAAACCATTAAACACATAAAGGGTAATCTAATGACATTAAAGTGATAATTTATAAATTTCATTTATTTCTTTAACTTATTAATTTATAAGATTTAATTTATGTTACCCATGATCTATTTCCTAACATATATTCTTATGGAAATTTTTTTATTCCCTTAATAATTATTCATAATGAGCTTATAAATTTACCAAATAATATCCCCTAGGAGTGTCAAACTATGTATGCAGTAAGTCTTGTTGTTGTGTACTAGGTTACCCCGAGTCAGGCCCGGGACACCTTATTGGAGTTATTACCCGTAGGTATATTTGTGCCAGAACCACATCCACTTATAGTATCCAAACAAGAATGTATTTTTTTGATAAACCACTTAATTTATACTTACAAAAATTTAGGGATGTTTTCTTATACTTAGTCTTATCCCTAAGGCTTTCAATGGAGTTTTATAATCCTAATCCCAAAAATAACTAAACTTTTTCTATGATACCAACTATGACAATCCTGATCTTTATTTCACATTAATATATGATTTATTAAATTAAATTACACTTAATACAGCCCAAAATATATATATATATAAGTATAGTTTATTTTGGAATTGGGTACATAACATAACATATCGAACATGGGATACAATAAAATTATTGAAAACTTCCTTAACATGCTTCTAAAATTCCATGGATTTTTAAATCTACACGAGATACCTGGGGACAAACATAAGAAAGGGGTGATTTATAAAGCTCAGTAATGGAATAAACATGAAATAAGGTGATACATATTATAAAATATACATATAAATGGGTAATGTAAAGAGTAGTAATCATAAACATGAATAATGATACATGATATAGCATGATAAGCATAACATGGGAAATGTGGAAACAACTTAAAACATTGCATTATAAACATAGGTCAAGGCTAAAATACCAATACTTCATGGTGGAAAAAGTGACATAAAGGAATTGGGTTCACTCCTTATCCCAACATTACATATCATGATACTAAACATTACCAAATGCATTGGAGCTCTATATAATTTTAGGTGCACCCATCACATTCATTTTATTCTCATGCTTAAGTGTGCCACATAGATCATACAACATGGATTCATTCATCATCATGATTTATTCCAAGATCAATAAGTATGGAAAAAAACATGTAAATCCACAATAAAAATATATGTGAACAAATGTGAACACCCTTGATAGGAAATGGGTATGGTATTCACCACACAATTGGTTTGGCATGGGAAATCACGGTGATATTTCAGAAACATAACGGCATCACTTAAAGATTCATAAAAATTTGTTGATGAGAGAGAAAGGGGTCTCTAATCACATAGAAACCAAATGGGAAGTAATAGGGACATGTAAAAACACATCCCAACATTGTAAATTTGAAATAGAAGGCATAAGATAATGAATAAACTTGAATAAAGAAGATAATCTTAACTATGTTTCGGAATGGTAACAGGTGTACATAAAGGATCATGGGAGGCTTAATGAGATTGAAATGGGGATATCATAATTTTAACATTAAATGGAAATTAATGGAAATATGTAAGAAATATCCCAATATAAGTAAATGTAATTTAAGATACATAACATAAAATAAGTGCCTGAATGGAAATGATAAGAGAGAAATCTCTTACAAAATTTCAGCATAGTAACTGGTGTACATAAAGGATCATGGAAGGCTTAATGATAGTTAAAGAAAGATATAATTATTTATAAATCAAATTTATAGTAAGTTGGGTATGTATGAACATATCCCAACATAATAAAATGGAAATTTAGAGAATTAAAAATAAGTAGTGCTTGATAAAAAGAGGAGAGTGAAAGATCCCTTACTTGAGTGTGTGACTCCAAAAGCTCAGGAGGGGCTTCTTGAAAGATTTAGAGTGCCTTGGTAGAACTCTAGATAGAAGAGGGTGGATTATGGACGTTCTATTGGGAGTTTTAGTGAATATAAAAGGTGTTTGGGTGGGTGTATATTGGAAGATAGGTGGATTTATTTATTATTTAGGTTTTGGACTCTACATAATAAAATAACCAAAACCACAAACTATACCATGGTTTTTTCCCATATTTTCTTCTAAATGATAGTGGTTATTATTATTTTATAAGTTAAAGGTCCTAAATTAATAAAATAATGACCTTTATTATGTGGAGGTGAGTCATACTCTTTAAAAAAATATTTTAAAACTTTAAAATATATTAATGATTTTGGAGGATTCATAAAGGCTTTATAAAATTAACCAAATAAACATAAAATCACATTATTTTAAATGGAAAACATATATTTGGTCTTTTATACCCTTTATATTATTTATTATATCACTTTTGGGTCATTATTATGTCATAATATACGAAGTATATTTATACAATAAGTAATTTTTACCCGAAAATTCGACTATCACATAAAATTATAAAAAAAACCATTGGATAATTTAGAAATTTTTATTCTAAAAATAATATTCATTTTTTATATATAATTTTCTAAGTATAATAATTTTCACTTTCAAAATAAAATCAACATTTATTAAGAAATGATAGGTTTTTTGACAATAACAATTTTCAAACCCCTATAAAAAGTTGCATTTGACTTCATAAAAAATATATGGTCATTTATATTTGGTAAAAATTATTTAATAATAATATTTTATTAAAATATTATTTATTTCAAAAATCCATTAATTCATTAATTCATTAATTGAATTTGAATATTAACCAAAAATACAATTTATGCTTTATTGTATCAAAATAAAAATCATTTACAAAGTAAAAATAAGAGGATGAAAATATATTAATTATTCTATACAAAATAATGTACATATTTATATTTCTAGTGTTTTGATACATATCCCTTTAATGCACCAGAAAATTCCCTAAGAGTATGGTGCGCGATGGCGGGACTTTCACGGGGTGGTTCGACGAACATGGATTGGGCCATGATCTCAATGAGCTTGAACTTTTCCCATAAAAGGTTTCTCTCATAATTAATTTGTTGGATCTTAACTTGATCTTGGCCAATTTCAAAGCACAGTGATTGTATCTCCCTCAGATTCTCTGATAAATGGGCTTCATAGGGTACAATCTTATTAGTTGAGGTCGTCACTTCCCTTGTATGTGTCAATTGGATTTGTTAAAACCCCATATTTATACTAATCATATGATCATTGTTCAAAGGGTATATTATTAATGGTAAATATTCTTAACAACCATTTAAATTTAATAGGATATAATAAATCCAAATAAGTGCATGTGTTTTCTATAACCATAATACATAAAAAGGATTTTAATTAAATCAGAAGAGGAATTTTATTTATAACAGTTTAGGTTGTTATAATATTTCCCCCTTAATAAATTTCTCCCTTGAAATTTTCTTTTCCCACATTAAAAAAAGGAGGGTTACTCTGCTTCATCACCTCTTATGGTTCCCACATTTCTTTTTCAAACTTGTGGTTTCTCCACAACACTTTAACAAGGTGCATTCTCTTATTTCATAGAAATTTTTCTCTACAATATAAGATTTTCACTGGATGCTCCTCATAGAAAATTTCATTCTCTAATGGTACCACCTCTAGATTTAGTACGTGTGAGGGGTCTAGTGTGTACTTTTTCAAGAGGGGTACATGGAATGCATCATGAACTTAAGAAAGGTTTAGTGAGAGTGTTAGTTGGTAATTCACTGCATCAATGTGATCAAGGATCTCAAAGGGGTCAATATATCTTGGACTAATCTTTCTCTTCTTCCCAAATCTTATCACTTTCTTCCATAGAAGTATGAATATGAATACCATGTCTCCAACATCATACTCTAGGTCTTTTTGATGATTTTCAACATAGATATTCTGTTGACTCTAATAATATTTTATATGTTGTTTAATGTTCTTAACCTTCTCTACCATTTCCTCAACCATTTCAAGACCTATAAGTTTTTGTTCCCTAACTTCATCCCAACATGTAGGTGTTCTGCATCTATTCCCATAAAGGGATTCATAGGGAGACATTTTGGATGATTGAGTGGAAACTGTTGTTGTAAGAGAACTCAACTAGAGGTAGATGGTGTTCCCATCCTCATTTTAATTCAATTGAGAATGATCTCAACATATACTCAAGTGTCTGGATAGTCCTCTCATATTGTTCAGCATTTTGGGGGTGATAAGTTAAACTGAAATTTAGCTTAGTATTTATAGTGTGCTGGAGAATTTTCTAAAACTTGTAGGTGAATCTTTGATCTCGATCGGATACAATCGATAATGGTACTCCATGAACCCTTACCACTTCTATGATGTATATCTGTTCAAGTAAATCTAAAGAGAAGTCCTCTCAAATTTTTGATAAATCAAGATGTCTTTGTAAGATGATCCACAACAACCCATATAGCATTGTTTCACTTGGATTTATTTGGAAGTTAGGTGACAAAGTCCATGGTGATGTTCTCCCATTTACATATTGGTATGGGTAATGGTTGTATCATTCCCTTAGACTTCTACCTTTAAGCCTTCACTTAATGTAATACCAGATACTTTGATGTAAATTCAATGATCTCATTATTCATATTGTCCCACCAATAGTTCTCATGGAGATCTTGATACCTCTTTATGCTTCCTAGGTGAATGGAGAAAGTTAAACTATGTGAATCATACAAAAGTTCCTTTTTTAACTTAGGATGTTATGGAACACATAGTCTTAACTCAAATCTCGCAATTCCTTCTTCAATAACATTAAAGCATGAGGATTTATCTTTCCTTATAGTTTCCAATTTCTTATGAATTCCCACATCATTTCTTTGAGCATCCTTTAACCTCTCTAGAAGAGACAGTTGAGCAATAATTTTTGAAAAGATTGATGATTTTCCTACCTTTATGATTCCCATGTCCATCCTCTCCAAATCTAAGAAGATCAGATCCCTATCAATTCATGTTGATGATATAATTTATGGATCCTTCCTATTAAGAGTGTATGAAACTTTATTCACTTTCCTATGATGGTAATGAATTGAGAAGTTATAGTCCTTGATCAAATCTAACCATCTTTGTTGGTGTATATTCAGCTCTTTCTATGTGAATATATATTTAAGGATTTTTTGATGCATATATATTTCACACTTCTCCCCAAAGAGGTAATTTTTTCATATTTTAAAAAACAAAATCACCATAGACAACTCCATAACATTCATTGGGTAGTTCTGTTCATGGACTTTCAGCTACCTTGAATCATAGACTATGACTTTTTCATTTTTCATGAACACACAGCCCAATCCCTTCTTCGATACATTGTTGAATAATACGAAGATTTATCCACTTGTGGATATCATGAGCATAGGGGTATTGATAAGACTCCTTTTTAGATCCTTAAATATCTCTTCACATTCATTATTCTAAGAAAAATTTTACTTCTTCCCATGTTATCTTGGTAAGAGAGTTTGGAAATTGTGAGAAATTTCTCACAAATCAGTGATAATGCCCAGTTAACCTAAGAAAACTACATATATCTATCACAGATGTTGGCCTCAATTATCTTTCAATTATTTTTGTCTTTTAAGGGTCCACAGATATCCTATTGTTTGTGATGATATTCTCCAAGAAAGATAATTCCTTCAACCAGAACTCACATTTACTGTACTTGGAATAAAGCTTCTCCTTTCTTAGGGTCTTTATCATGGTGCTCAAATACTCCTCATTCTCCTCCATGCTTTTGGAGTATATTAGAATATCATCTATAAATACTACCACACATTTATTGAGGTAATCTCTAAAGACTATATTCATCAATTCCATAAATATTTCCAGATCATTAGTGAGTCTGAATGGAATCACTATGAACTCATAGTGCCCATACCTTATATGAAAAGCGATCTTGGGGATATCTCCCTTCTTAACCCTTACTTGATAATATCCTGACCAAAGATCCACCTTGGAAAAGTATTGTTCTCCATGTTGTTGATCAAACAATTCATCAATATATGGAAAAAGATGCTTGTTCTTTATCATGATCTCGTTGAGCTCATGATAATCGATGAAATGGTTCATTGACACATCCTTCTTCTTGATGAAGAGGACTGGTTCACACCATAGTGAAGCACTTTGGCATATAAACCCTTTATCTAGATTCTTCTATAGTTTTTTCTTCATCTCTTCAAGTTTCACAATAGTCGTTCTATATATATTCTTGGTTAATGGAAACACCCCACATATAATCTTGATGAAAAAATTAACCTCTCGACTAGAAGGAAGGCCAAGAAAATCCTCAGGAAATACATCAGTTTATTCTCTCATAATAGGTATGTCTTCAAGGATGGTTCATTACTTAGACTCAATCATTTGAGTTGGATATGCTTGCTCATAGGGAAATAATATCCATTCTTGAGAAGATGGTGATAAAGAATATTCATCCTCATCCTTACACGTGTACAAAATCAGGGGTCGATTAACAATATGGAGAGTGATTTCCTTATCATAGAAATGTATGTTGACTCTGTATAGTTAAATCCAATCCATGACTATAATTTCATCAAATTCCACTAAAGGGAGTATGACAAGTTTCGATGGGAAGTTCATCCCACAAACTTTGATAGGGGAGGAGTTATATACTTGGGATTCCATAATTTTCCCATTTTGTGTTTTCACTAACAGCTCAACTTCCATTCTTTGTGGTGGTGTATGGATAGTTCTACTAAAATTTCATGATATGAAGTAATGTGAATAACCATAATCAACAAGTATGTTCACTATTATTGAATGAATAACTATCATACCTATCACCACTTCACTTTATGGATCCAAATCAATAGTAGTAATGGAAAAAGCTCACCCTTATTAACTTGAAGGTTATTGGTTGTCTCTAAAAACCCTTATCTTAGTGGATTGGTTTGTAATTTGCAATGGTTTCTTATAGTTGAATCAATGAAAAATGCACTAAAGGTTGACCAAAGTGTTCCTTTCCTCTATTGCATTAGTGTTTTTCTCCTGTCAGCAATTTCTAGTTATGTGTCCTTCCTTCCTACACCTAAATCATTTCTTCATTCCCCTTAGGCAATTTATGGGGTGCTTCTTCCCACACCTTTGATAAGTGGGATGTTGAAATTTCTTGGCACAATTCGATTTCTCCATTAGAATTCTAGAATTAAACTCCACTTTATGATTCTTATCCCCATGATTCCCTTGAGATTAACTAATCTCCATTTTTACTTTGAGGGCACATAAAACAATTTCCTCATAGCTATCAAAGTTACAGATCGATAGATCTTTTTGTATAATAGGTTTTAGCCCACCAAAGAAGTGGTCAACCTTACATTCAGGGGTAACGATAAAGTCAAAGGTGTATCTTGCAAGTCTTGGGAACTTTACATTCTATTCCCTGATAGATTTTTCATATTTTTTTCTTGAGGTAAAGGAAATACCTTTCCATTTTAAGTTGGAGAGTGTGAGGAAAATATTTATCGAAAAAAATTCAGGAATTCCTCTCACTCCATTACTTTGATATCTTCCGCGGGCTTTATATTCTTGGTAAATGTCCACCACTGATCAGTTTCTCCTTCCATATGATAAACAGCTAGTAAAACCTTATCCTACTTAGAACATTGAAGGATGGAGAAGATCTTATCAATGTAGTTGATCCATTATTCTGTGATTAAGGGATAAGATGATCCAATGAAATTTAGAAGCCTTTGTCGCATAAAGCTCTCAATCGTTGCTTGTTCTCTATTAGGAGGATTTGGATGCTCCTCCAGATCCAAGTTTCTATTCAGAACATAATTTCTATAAGAGAGTATCGTGACAAAGTTTGTGACTCCTACTACCATCGGTTTGGGCATCTCATTAGGGCAGTCATCACATTGCCTTCTGTATTGATTGTTTACCAGATTCCTCCTATTTCTAGCTATTTGGATAGAATAAAAGGAAAATTAGGGATGATTTTTTTAAACAATTAAACACATAAAGGGGAATCTAATAAAATCAAAGTGATAATTTATATATTACATTCATTTTCTTAACTTATTAATTCATAATCTTCAATTTATGTTACCCATGATCTATTTCCTAACATATATTCTTATGGGCGTTTTTTGTTCCCTTAATAATGGTTCATAATGAGATTATGAATTTAACAAATCATATCCCCTGTGAGTGTAAAACCATGTGTGTATTAAGGCTTGTTTTTCTATACCAGGTTACCCTGAGTTAGGCCTGAGACACCTTGTTAGAGTTGTTACCCATACGTAAATTTGTGCCATAACCACATCCACTTGTAGTTTCCAAACAGGGATATATTTTCTTGATAAACCACTTAATCTATAATTAAAAAAAATTAGGGATGTTTTCTTATACTTAGTCTTAAGCCTAAGGCTTTTGATGGAGTTTTCTAATCCTAATCCCAAAAATAACTAAACTTTTTCTCTAATACCAACTATGACAACCTTGATCTTTATTTCAAATTAATACATGATTTATTACATAAAATTATACTTAATACATCCCAAAATATTTATAAGTATAGTTTATTTGGGAATTGGGTACATAACATAACATCTTGAACATGGGATACAACAATATTATTGAAAACTTCCTTAACATGCTTCTAAAATTCCATGCCTTTTTAAATCTACACAGGATAACCTGGGAAAAAACATAAGAAAGGGGGAGCTATAAAGAACAGTAAGGGAATAAACATTAAATAAGGTGATACATGTTAGATAATAGACATATCAATGGGGAATGAAAAGAGAATGAATCATAAACATGAATAATAAGACATGATATAGCATGATAATCATAACATGGAAAATGTGGCAACAACTTAAAATATTGTATCATAAACATAGGTCAAGGATAAACTACCAAGAATTCATGGTCAAAAAATTACCATAAAGGAATTGGGTTCACTCCATTTCCCGACGATACGTATCATGATACAAAACATTACCCAATGTATTAGAGCGCTATATAATTATGGGTGCACCCGTCACATTCATTTCATCCTCATGATTAAGTGTGCCACATAGATCATACAAAATAGATTCATTCATCGTCATGATTTATTCCATGACCAAGGAGTATGGAATACATACATATAAATCCCAAATAAAAATATTTGTGAATAAAGTTGAAAAACCTTGATAGGAAATGGGTATGGTATTCACTACACAATTGGTTTGGCATGGAAAATCATGATGATATTTCAGCAACATAACGACATCACTTAAAGATTCATAAAAATCGTTTGGTGAGAGAGAAAGGGGTCTCTCATCACATAGACACCAAATGGAAAGTAATAGTTACAAGGTAAAACATATCCCAACATTAGAATGTGGAAATAGAAGGCATAAGATAATAAAGAAACGTGAATAAAGAAGAGAATCCTAACTATGTTTTATAATGGTAATGGGTGTACATAAAGGATCATGGGAGGCTTAATGAGAGTGAAAGGGGGATATCATAATTTTTAAATTGAATAGAAAGTAAGGGGAATATGGAAGAAATGTCCCAGTATAAGAAAATGGAATTTAGGATGCATAACATAAAAGAAGTCCCTGAATGGAAATGAGAAGAGAGAAATCCCTTATAAAAGTTTGGTATGGTAACTGGTGTACATAAATGATTATGGAAGTATTAATGAGAGTTAAATAAAGATATAATTATTTATAAATAAAATTTATAGTAATGTGGGTATGTATGAACATATCCCAACATAAGAAAAGGAAATTTAGAGACATAATAAAAACAAGTGCTTGATAAAAAAGTGGAGAGTGGAAGATCCCTTACTTGAGTGTGTGACTTGAAAAGCTTGGGAGGGGATTCTTGAGAGCTTTGGAGTGACTTTGAATAACTATAGAGAGTGGAGGGTAGAGTATGGACATGATCTAGGGATTTTTAGTGAATATAAATGGGATCTTGGGTGGTTTTATATAGGAAAATAGGGGGATTATTTATTATTTAGGTTTTGGAATCTACATAATGAAATAATCAAAACCACAAACCATCCCATGGTTTTTTCCCAGGGTTTCTTTCAAATGGGAGTGGTTATTATTATTTTATAAGTAAAAGGTCCTAAATTAATAAAATAATGACCTTGCTTATGTGGAGGTGATTCATACTCTTAAAAAAAAGTATTTTAAAACCTTAAAATATAGTAATGGTTTTTGAGGATTCATAAAGGCTTTATAAAATTAACCAAATTAATAGAAATTAAAATTATTTTAAATTAAAAACATATAGTTGACCATAGATACCCTTTATAGTATTTATTATATCACTTTTGGATCATTATCATGTCATAAGATACAAAGTATATTTATACAATAATTAATTTTTACCCGAAAATTCAACAATATCATAAAATTATGAAAAAATCACTACTGGATAATTTAGACATTCGAATTCCAAAAATAATATTCATTTTTTATAAATAATTTTATAAATATGTGAATTTTTACTTTTAAAATAAAATATATATTTATTAAGAAATGATGGGTTTTTTGACAATAAGAGTTTTCAAGCCCTTATAAAAAATTACATTTGAATTCATAAAAATTATATGATCATTTATATTTGATAAGAATTATTTAATAATAATATTTTATTAAAATATTATTTATTTCAAAAATCTATTAATTCATAAATTTATTAATTGAATTAAATATTAACCAAAAATACAATTTGTGCTTTATTGTATCAAAATAAAAATCATTTACAAAGTAACAATAATAGGATGAAAATATATTCATTATTCTATAAAAAATAATGTACATATTCATATTTCTAGGGTCTTGATAAATATCCCTTTAATACGTCAGCAAACAGCCTAAGAGTAAGGTGTGGAATGGTGGGACTTTCATGGGGTGGTTCGGTAAACATGGATTGGGTCTTGATCTCAATGAATTTGAACTTTTCCCATAAATGGTTTATCTCATGATTAATTTATTGGATCTCAAATTGGTCTTGTTCAAGTGAAAATCCTAGTGATTCTATCTCCCTCAGAATCTCTAATAAATGGGATTCATAGTGTACGATCCTACTAGTTGAGGTTATCACTTCCCTTGTCTATATCAATTGGATTTGTTAAAACCCTATATTTATACTAATCATATGATCACTGTTAAAAGGGTATATTATCAATGATAAGGATGATTAATAGTCATTTAAATTCTATAGTATATAATAAATCCAAAGAAGTGCATGTGTTTTCTATAACCATAACACATAAAAAAGTAATTTAATTAAATTAGAAGGGGAATTTTATTTATAACAGTTCGGGTTGTTATAATCTTTCCCCATTAAGAAATTTCCCCCTTGAAATTTTATTTTCCCATACTAAAAAAATGAGGGTAACTCTACCTCATCACCTCCTCTGGTTCCCACATTTCTTCTTCAAACTTTTGGTTTCTCCACAACACTTTAACAAGGTTCATTGACTTATTTTATAGAACTTTTTCTCTATGATCTAAGATTTTCACCAGATTCTACTCATAGGAAAGTTCATTCTCCAATAGTACCACATCTAGATTGAGTATATGTGAGGGGTCTGGTATGTACTTTCTTAATATGGATACATGGAATGCATCATGAACTTGTGATAGGTTCAGTGGGAGTGCTAGACGACAAGTCACTACTCCGATGTGATCAAGGATCTCAAAGGGGTTAATATATCTTAGACTAAGCTTCCTCTTCTTCCCAAATCTCATCACTTTATTCCATAGAGATATTCAAAGGAATACCATATCTCCAACATCATTCTCTAGGTCTTGTTGATGATTTTCAACAAAGATCTTTTGTTGAATCTAAGAAGCTTTGATGTGTTGCCAAATGGTATTAACCTTCTCCACCATTTTCATGACCATTTCAAGACCTAGAAGTTTTTCATTCCTGTAAGAACCCGGTTTTTTCTGCGAAAGACTTTGGAATATTCTTGATATTATTCCAGAGTAGTGCCTTTAGACGGCGTGCGATTCCGAGCCCCGGTGTGGTAGGAATTAAATTTTCAGTGCGTTCACACTGGACACGCCAAATAAATGGGATAACTCCTAAATGGTATTTCGGATCGGTGATCTGAGTGTAGGGATGGGTCCGAAATGGGGTTTTTACCCTAGGAATGACATAAAGCACGTCAACAAGGGATGTTTGGACCCCTTGCCCGCTACCAGAACGTTAAACGGATAAATTTATTTATTTATTTATTCGTTTAATGGTTAAACTCAAGTATCTCTTAAACGGTGAATTGGATTGGGAAAATGGGGGCACCGTTGAGTCCGAAACATGTTTTTTACCCTAGAAGGGGTGTAAGTTTTGCGGGCGCGGCCCGTCTGTGAAAAATGGCCCCAGGGGCGTTTTCGTAATTATCGGCCTCGAGCGTTAAGTTTTATAAATTTTGAACGGGGGCTCGGATTAAAATTTCTAGACCTCCGTTGTTCTCGGGAGGAGGTTTTCACCCTATGAGAGGCTTAACCTTGACCCTGCTGAGGGTTTGGGTATGGGGCCTACGGGCGGGGAGTTTAAGTGTTTCTATTTAAACTTGACCCCCCACCCTCCTTTTTACCCTTAATCATCTCCTGGAAGAAGCTCTCCCAAGAAATAAGCTCCTTCTCCATCCTCCCCTACACCTCTCCGGCAAGGCGCGACAACTCCGGCGAACGTACGGCGAATCTCCGGGCAAATCCCAACAAGGTAGGATTTGTCGTTTTCGTTTTATTCTCCCTGCACCTACTTTGAGCCCGATTAATCACGTCGATTTGCTGTTGGATTTTTTTAACAAAGCACTTGAATGCGTAGTATATTTTATGATCTTTCCGAACCTGGTTACAGATTTGAATTCCGAGTCCCGAGCTGCCCGCAGCGGTCCGGCGAAGTTTGCGGGTTTTGGAGGTGTTTCCCGGCGGGTTCCGGCGGTCCGGCGAGCTTCGGCGTGGCGGCGGCTCGGTTCTAGAGGGCTACGGCGGCGGCGGCGTGAGGCCGAGAGGAGGTGGCCGGGGGCGTCCGCAGCAGGGAAGAGGCGCGGGCGAGCGCGGCATCAGACAGCTGGGGCGAGCGGGCTTCAATGGGGCGGCGCGAGGCAGAGCCGGCCACGCGAGGCAGTGGCTCCAGGCGGCGAGGCCGAGCCGCCGGGGCGCGGCGACCGCGGGGTCACGGCGTGCGACCCTCGCAGGGGGACAAGACCCGTGAGATGCGGGTCTTCACACGGAAGGCGTGACCGGACCTCGTGGCCAGTCTGCACGTGGACTGCAGGTCCATGGCCGGCCCGCGCGGCAAAGCCGCGGACCAGCGCTGCGAGCCGGGCGGACCGGCCGGTCCAGGCCGTTCCAGCCCAAGGGGGAATTTGTCCCCTCTTCGGACGTCCGTAATTTTCATTACGGATGTCCGTTTTACATGCCGTCTATGATAGTGTGATCCTCGGCTCGAGGATTAAGTTTTGAGATGATTTAGGGGATTTTTAATTCCCGGGACAGGGGCTCGGTGGCGCGGCACGACCGTTAAGTGGACGGGCGTTCTTCTGGGAGTTCTTTTTTTGGACAGCGCGGGCACATCCGATGTCCGTTTTGAGCGTCGTCAGTGGCGTTGTGACCCTGGCGTCGAGTCAGAGTTTTCCAGTGTGGTTTCAGGCATAGGAACCGGAGTTGAGTCGTGGGCCCCACGGCCCGTCAGTTGAGCTGTTAGCAGCATTTTGTAACTTTTTCACCGGGCGTCCGTTCGGGGCATGCGAGCAGTCATTTTTGGGTGTTTTTCCAAGGGGATTTCAATGGCGCAATTCGCCCTCTTTAATTCTGCATGCTGGTGCGGGACCCGCGAGGACCATTTTGGGCATTGTCGGGGATTTCCAGCTTTATCACTGGGTGTCCGTTTTAGACAAGTGAATAGTCCATCTTGTATACTTTTTCGAGAGGATCGCAATGACGTGATCCGTTCATTGTGTTTCGGGACCGGGATGTGGGTCCCACATAGCACTTCTCATGTGCGGTGCGCCGAAATGCATCTTTTTCTCCGGATATCCATTGCACTCAAGTGAGCAGTCAATTTGATGTGTCTTTCCGAGGAGATCGCAATGGTGCGATGTGCCCGACTGTTTTCGGGGCCGAGGCTCGGGATCACGGGACGTCGTTCGGGCGTAAGGCGGTGTTGGTGACTTTTACGTTGGATATCCGTTGGTGGCGAGTAAGTAGTCAATCTCGTATGTTTTTTCGCGAGGATTACAACGGTGAGATCCATTTGGATGTATGGAGAATCCTTCGAGGACTCATTTAAACGCGAAAGAAAGTAAGGTATACCTATGGTGGTTCTTCCTAGGGTGTTTATAGAGAACCCTTGGCGTGTGATACCGTTCACTCCTAGGAGAGTGAAGTTGGTATTTAAAGAGATGTGGTTGGTCGTGCCTCAGCCGTTAAGGTGGAAAGTTGGAGTTATTACGTTTATGCCTTCGCGTTGACAATGGGTGTCGTGTGCACGTTAGCCTTTTGGATAGAGACGTGGTATACTCTGGGAGTATACGGGAACGCTGGGAGGTACATGTGGATGTTGGTACCTGAGAACATTTGTGCACTCGGTTGGGGTTGACTCGGGGCCACAAGTCGTGTGGACCCCATGTGCGTGTCGTGTTCTGCTTTGCATACCTTTGACCTATCATGACATAGAGGGTCCCTTTGTTCTCATTTTTTGACCCTCCGGGTTGAGTTTTCCCCTAGTTTTGTTCTCGTTTGTTGACCAGCAGGGTTGAGTTTTCCCCTGGTTCTGTTCTCATTTGGCCGACAGAGATGGTTTGGTTCCTCTGTTTCTTCAGCTGTTAGGGGTTTCAGTGTCATGCCCCTTTGATCAGACTACGGCAGCGTTTGCGACTACGTGTGCTCGTACAACGTGGGTGTTTTTCCCACTTTCTGGGATGAGTTGTCTCGGTCCGCTTTGACAGTGACTCAGCGGATTGGAGCGTGATCGCCCTGAGAGGGTCGGGGAGTTTATCCCATCCTTTCGTGTTCCCTGGTAGAGTTCTTTTGGATTCGGTGTGACCAACACATTACGCGGGCATCGATCCTCTATCTAGGAGGTTTTTTCTAGCAGGGTTGTCTAGGAGGTTGTTTCCAGCAGGGCTGGCCAGTGGGGTACCATCCAGTAGGGATGGCCAGAGCAGTACCATCCAGTAGGGGTGGCCAGATCAGTACCTTCTAGTAGGTATGGCTAGTGCATTACCATCCAGTAGGGATGGATAGTACAGCGGTGTTCACTGAACAGTACCATCCAGTAGGGATGGCCAGAGCGGTTCCGGGTTTACCTCCATATGAGCTGGGAAGTGGTCCCCGATGCCGGGTTTACCTCCATCTGGGCTGGGAAGTGGTCCCCGATGACGGTTCTGAGCCTCCCCCCAGTGGAGTACCCTTTTACGGGACTGGGAATTGGGACTCGTCGATGACTTTAGTCGGGTCGCCCTCCAGTGGTTACCCTTTTATGGGACTGGGCAGTGTGGCACCCGTCGACTCTTGTCGGGTCTCCCTCCAGTGGGAACCCATCGACTTCCAGGGATTACCCTCCAGCAGGGCTGGGTAGGGGGTCGCCTGTCGACTTTGAGGAGACCTCTCGACTACGGGACAGTGACAAGGTGTGGTTTGATGTTCCCCCAGAACTCTCAAGTACGAGGGGTGCTTTCCCCACCGAGACGCATCTTTGCGATGCAACCTAAAACCGTGTGGGCGAGTCAGTGCTGCCCAAAGCGGATAGTTTCGAGGTGCGGTGATTTGAGCCCCTTGACTTGCAGTTTGGGGCAGACGTGCGGGATGCTGAGTATCGATGGTTTTTACTTCTGGGACTTTTGGCTACTCACTTTCTTGGGATTATCTATGGTATGGAGACCCCCTTACGATCTTGTTCGAGCTTCTTGATTGAGCATATAGATATGTATATACCTTGTTCCTGTACCCACTTCTTGGGTTTGGTTACTCTCCTTCTAGGAGAGGTGAAGACACACGGGGTATGCCATGTGATTTCTGTGTTTAGCTTCTCATAGTTGGAAATGTCTACTCTCCTGCTATAGGTAGAAAAGACTCGACGGGAAGTTCATATTATCATCATTTCCATCTCCTTGTGTCTGGATGAGTCTACCTTCTTTCTTCTTGTTGGGTTGAGCTGGACTCTCTACTGTACTTTTTACTGAACTTTCGGTTGTACTTATTTACTTCTCACCTGTTTGATCTACTGCTCACCCTTAGATACCTCCTTTGTTGCTCCCTCGAGCCTTCGGGGTATCCTACTAAGTATTTTTATACTCACCCCTTCTTAGGCTTTGATCGCACTTGGTGTTCCCTTGCAGACGACGGACAGGTTGGTTGTGACTTTAGTGGAGCTTAGGAGTTCGGGAGCTTGGACCGCGTGGGGTGGTCGGAGTCAGGTTCTAGGTGGGGGACCCTTCCAGCTATTTCTCTTTTGTTTACTTGTTTCCAGGTTGTGGCACCTTTTCTGGTTGGGCACGTGTTTTCCCCTTTCATTTTTCAGTTTACCTTCAGCACTTTCTTTGTACTGATTAGAGGTCTATGCACTTTTAGTGGTTTATATATAGCAGTTTCACTTTACTCTGCTTGTCTTTTCTTTTACTCTTCACTTTTTCATTGAGTGTGCTGTGTGTTTGTGTACAGGTACTTAGGCAAAGGCCTCCCCGAGTTGTTGTGCCTTCGGCACTGGTCGCCAGCCCATGGCCTATGGAGGCGGGCTTGGGGTAGTTGCAGCTCGAGCCCGGGTAGGGTCGGGTCATGACAAAGTGGTATCAAAGGTGGTTCGTTCCTTGGGACGTTGTTCGGACGTCCCTAAAAAGGAATTGGTTGGGATTTATGGAAACAGTTTTAATGTGTCTCGAGAGCAGCTCTCAGGCCAAGGAGTCCAGTGATGGTGCGGCGGCCGACGTATCCATTCAACAGGACCCTGATAACCCGCTTGTCGACTCGGCATGTTGAGACACTCATTGCAGGGAAAATTGGTTTGTGAATCACATAGGATTGAGTCTTTGACTATCCTTCTTGAGTCAGCTCCCCATTTTTATTATTTTTATATACATATATGCTCATCTGACCGCAGCACTCCTTGATAATATTCAGGATGTCTCCGCAAAGACAGCCAGCCAGGATACCATCTTTGGTGCATGACGATGACCCTGTGAGCTATGAGGCCTCATTCCAGGACCCATAATGCAATCTCCTTTCTCCGAGTGGGCCGGTAGCATCACCCCCACATATTGAGAAGCAGACAGCTACATCAGAGCAGATTGAGCTTGAGCGCAGGTTGAGCGCGCTCCGTGAGTTCTATCATCATAGACCACTGAGGTTTAGTGGTGAGCCAGACCCCCAGGCATTAGAGGTTTGGATAGAGACTATGGTTCTCCTTTTCAGGATTTTGCAGACGCTGACAGATCTTATGGTGGCTTTGGCCGCCAGCCTTTTCCGTGGAGCAGCTTGGCGTTGGTGGAGTCTATTGACTCAGTTTCTTGACGAGTCGTCACTTTCGTGGGGTGACTTTCAGTTGTTGTTTCGTGAGGAGTTTTTCCCCTCCTTCTTATGCTCTATTCGGATTCAGGGGCTCCTTCAGTTTCATCAGGGAGGGATGACGGTGGCCAAGTACGCAGCTAGTTTCACAGATCGTGCATGCTTTTACCCGAACTTGGTCCATGACGACAACATCCGAGCACAGAAGTTTGAGCAGGGTCTCCACCGAGAGATTCATGTTGTCATAGTACCCTTGGTCATTTCCACATATGTCGGGGTGCTAGAGTAGGAACTGGTGACAGAGAGCTTCTTATCATGTTCTAGAGTTGTTGGTGGCAGTAGGAATGTTGGAGCTAAGACGTCTGCCACAGCTAGCGGGCGTCGTCAAGAAGAACCTCGACGCAGGTGGCTTTCTGACAACTGGACTCAGGGGCATGGTCATACACCACAGTGGCGCCATAGGGCACCAGTGCAGCCCAAAGAGAGTCAGTGTTATGCTTGTGATGGGAGAGGTCACCTGGCATGGGACTGCTCGACCTGGCATGCGGAGAGATTCGGACAGGCAGCAGGTGCACCACCACGATGGAGGCAGTGCCATGATCTGAGTAGTACCTAGAGAGGTGGTGCTAGCAGAGGAGCGGGAGGAGCTGGTAGTGGGGGATGACTTTACGAGGTCTTCTCATCACCACTATTCGGTCCACATCAGGCTCTGGGAGCTGAAAGTTGGGACCACGGACAGCCACAATCTTTGGATGTCTACGACCCTACAGAGTATGAGGTGATAAGAGGTATGCTCTATGGATCTTCTACTTTTTGCAGTATAATTTTTAGACTCTGTCTGTGAAATGATTTTCTCCCTGCTCCTTGCTTGGGTTATTACCGGGGTAACGCGGGGCATCGGCGTGGCCCTGTGTTGGTAAGGTAAAAAGGCGTAGGACCTTTTCTTTAGTCGATGGTGTTGATTCCTTCACTCTTCGAGCATGTAAGAGAGTCTTGGTTGCAAGACATCGACTATGTAACCTTGAATGACTAGATATCCTTGGGTGTTTCACCATATGGATATTCTGAAGGAGGGAATCACCGGGCTTTGTCCCAGGTCCAAGTGGTGATTCCAGTCGCGGCGTGCGACGTAGGGGTTCAGTCGGGGAGGTGAGCTACCCCCGAGAGCATTCGGTCCGTTTGAGACCGTGCGGAGGGATGGCGAGGTTCCCTACCGCCTTGCCCTAACCCCAAAGTCTGGAGTGGGTGCATGACGTCTCCCACATGACTTACCTGAGAAGATGCATGCATAATCCTATGCAAGTCATCGGTAAGGGAAGACCTCACGTGAACAGATCGAACCCTTTGGTCTGTGTGCGGTGACGTGGGACTGTGCAAGAGTTCTTCTGGGTACGGGAGAGCCAGGTGTGGGCTTAGTACCCTGAGTTGTTCCCTGGTTTTGCTTTTCGGGGACAAAAATCTTGAAGGAGGGAATGATATAAGAACCCATTTTTTGTTGAGAAAGAATTTGTAATATTCTTAATATTATTCCAGAGCTGCGCCTTCAGACAGCGTGCGATTTCGAGCCCCGGTGTGGCTGAAATTAAATTTTCAGTGCGTTCACACTGGACACGCCAAATAAATGGGATAACTCCTAAATGGTATTTCGAATCAGAGATCTGAGTGTACGGATGGGTCCGAAATGGGTTTTTTACCCTATAAATGACATAAATCATGTCGGCGTGGGACGTTTGGACCCTTCACCCGCTACCGGAACGTTAAACGGATAAATTTATTTATTTATTTATTAGTTTAATGGTTAAACTCAATTATCTCTTAAATGGTGGCTCCGATTGAGAAACCGATGGCACCGTTGAGTCTGGAACATGTCGTTTACCCTGGAAGGGGTGTAATTTTCGTGGGCGCGGCCCGTCTATGAAAAATGGCCCCATGGGCGTTTTCATAATTTAGCGACCTCGAGCGTTAAGTTTTATAACTTTTGGACGGGGCCTCGGATTAAAATTTTGAGACCGTCGTTGTTCTTGGGAGGATTTGTTAACCCTATGAGAGGCTTAACCTCGACCCTGCTGGGGGTTTGGGTACGGGGCCTATGGGCGGGGAGTTTAAGTGTTTCTATTTAAACTTGACCCCCACCCTCCTTCTTCCCCTTAATCATATCCTGGCAGAAGCTCTCCCAAGGAAGAAGCACCTCCTCCATCCTCTCCTCCACCTCTCCGGCGAGGCGCGACAACTCCGGCGGATGTGCGGCAAAGCTCCGGGAAAAGCCCAACAAGGTAGGATTTTTCTTTTTCGTTTTATTCTCCCCACACCTACTTTGATCCCCATTAATCACGTCTATTTGTTTTTGGATTTTCAAAAAAAATCACATGAATGCATAGTATATTTTATTATATTTTTGACGCTAGTTACGGATTTGAATTCTGAGTCCTGAGCTGCCCGCAGCGGTCCGGAAAAGTTTGCGGGTTTTGGAGGTGTTTCTCGGCGGTCCGGCGAGCTTCGGCGCGGTGGCGGCTTGGTTCCAGCGGGCTATGGTGGAGGCGGCGTGAGGCCGAGCAGAGGTAGCCGGGGGCGTTGGCAGCAGGGCAGAGGCACGGGAAAGCGTGGCGTCAGGCGCCTGGGAAGAGCGGGCTTCAATGGGGTGGTGCAAGGCAGAGCCGGCCGCGTGAGGCGGCGGCTCCAGGCGGCGAGGCCGAGCCGCCGGGGCGCGGTGACCACGAAGTCGTGGCGCGTGACCCCCGCGCAGGGACAAGACCCGCGAGATGCGGGTCTTCACGCGGCAGGCGCGACTAGCCCTCATGGTCGGTCTGCGCGTGGACCTCAAGTCCACGGCAGGCCCGCGCGGCAAAGCCGCGGGCCGGCGCTGCGAGCCGGGCCGGCCCGCGTGGGCCAGCCGGGCGAACCGGTTGGTCCAGGCCGGTCCAGCCCAAGGGGGAATTCGTGCCCTCTTCAGACATCTGTAATTTTCATCACAGATGTCCATTTTACATGTCATCTATGGAAGTGTGATCCTTGGTTCGAGGAGTAAGTTTTGAGATGATTTCGGGGGTTTTAATTCCCAGGACGGGGGCTCGGTGGCACGGCACGACCGTTAAGTGGACGGGCGTTCTTCCAGGAGTTCTTATTTTGGACGGCGCAGGCACATCCGATTTCTGTTTTGAGCACCGTCAGTGGCGTTGCAACCCTGGCGTCGAGCTGGAGTTTTCCAGTGTTGTTTTGGGCATAGGAACCGGAGTTGAGGCGTGGGCCCCAAGGCCCGTCTGTTGAGCTGTTAGCAGCGTTTTGTAACTTTTTCACCGGACGTCCGTTCGGGGCATGCAAGCTGTTGTTTTTGGGTGTTTTTCAGAGGGGATTGCAATGGCGCAATCTGCCCGCTTTAATTCCGCATGCTGGTGCGGGCCCCGCGAGGACCGTTTTGGGCATTGTCGGTGATTTCCATCTTTATCACCAGGTGTTCATTTTAGACAAGTGAATAGTCCATCTTGTGTACTTTTTCGAGAGGATCGCAACGGCATGATCCGGTCATTGTGATTCGGGACTGGGATGCGGGTCCCACGTAGCACCACTCGTGTGTGGTGTGCCAGAATGCATCTTTTTATCTGGATATCTATTGCACTCAAGTGAGCAGTCAATTTGACATGTCTTTCCGAGGAGATCGCAATGGTGCAATGCGCCCGACTGTTTTCGGGGCCGAGGCTCGGGATCACGGGACGTCGTTCGGGCGTAAGGCGGTGTTGGTGAATTTTACGTTGGATATCCTTTGGAGGTGATTAAGTAGTTGATCTCACATGTTTTTCCGTGAGGATTACAACGGTGCTATCCGTTTGGATGTATGGAGACTCCTTCGAGAACTTATTTAAACACAGAAGCAAGTAAGGTCTACCGGTGGTGGTTCTTCCTGTGGTGTTTATAGGAAACCCTTGGCATGTGATCGTGTTCACTCCTGGGAGAGTGAAGTTGGTGTTTAAAGAGATGTGGTTGGCCATGCCTCAGTCGTTGAGGTGGCAAGTTGGAGTTGTTATGTTTACGCCTTCGCGTTGACGATGGGTGTCGTGTGCACGTTAGCCTTTTGGCTGGAGATGTGGAATACTCTAGGAGTATACAAGAATGTGGGGAGGTACATGTGGATGTTGGTACCTGAGAACGTTTGTGCACTCGATTGGGGTTGACTCAGGGCCACACGTCGTGTGGGCCCCATGTGCGTGTCGTGTTCTTCTTTGCGTACCTTTGACCTCTCACGACGTAGAGGGTCCCTTTGTTCTTGTTTTTTGACCAGCAGGGTTGAGTATTCCCCTGGTTCTGTTCTCGTTTGTTGACCAGCAGGGTTGAGTTTTCCCCTGGTTTTGTTCTCGTTTGGCCGACAGAGATGGTTTGGTTCCTCTGTTTCTTCAACTGTGAGGGGTTTTAGTATCGTGCCCCTTGCATCGGACTGGGGCACCATTTGGGACTACGTGTGCTCGTACGAAGTGGGTGTTTTTTCCACTTTCTGGGATGAGTTGTCTCGGTACGCTTCGACGGTGACTCAGCGGATTGGAGCATGATCGCCCTGAGAGTCCCGGGGAGTTTCTCCTATCCTTTCGTGTTCCCTGGTAGAGTTCTTGTGGATTCGGTGTGACCAACACATTACGCGGGCACTGATCATCTACCCAGGAGGTTGTTTCCAGCAGAGCTGGCCAGGAGGTTGTTTCCAGCAGAGCTGGCCAGGAGGTTGTTTCCAGCAGGGCTGGCCAGTGGGGTACCATCCAGCAGGGATGGCCAGAGCAGTACCATCCAGCAGGGATGGCTAGAGCAATACCATCTAGCAGGGATGGCCAGAGCGGTTCCGGGTTTACCTTCAGTTGGGCTGGGAAGTGGTCCCCGATGCTGGGTTTACCTCCAGCTAGGCTGGGAAGTGGTCCCCGATGACGGTTCAGAGCCTCCCTCTAGTGGAGTACCCTTTTACGGGACTGGGCATTGGGACTTGTCGATGACTTTAGCCAGTTCACCCTCCAATGGTTACCCTTTTACGGGACTGGGCAGTGTGGCACCCGTCGACTCTTGTCGGGTCTCCCTCCAGTGGGAACCCATCGACTTCTAGGGATTACCCTCCAGCGGGGCTGGGCAGGGGGTCGCCTGTCGACTTTGAGGAGACCTCTCGACTGCGGGGCAGTGACGATGTGTGGTTTGACGTTCCCCCAGAACTCTCAAGTATGAGGGACGATTTCCCCACCAAGACACGTCCTTGCGACGCGACCTAAAACCGTGCGGGTGAGTCAATCCCGCCCAAAGCGAATAGTTTCGAGGTGCGGTGATTTGAGCCCCTTGACTTGCAGTTCGGGGAAGATGTGCGGGATGCTGGGCATCGATGGTGTTTACTTCTAGGACTGTTGGCTACTCACTTTCTTGGGCTGAGCTACAGGATGGATATCCCCTTACGATCTTGTTCGGGCTTCTTGATTGAGCATATGGATATGTATATACCTTTTTACAGTACCCACTTTTTGGGTTTGGTTACTCTTCTTCCAGGAGAGGCGAATACGTGTGGGGTATGCCACGTGCTTTCCATGTCTAGCTTCTCGTGGTTGGACGAGTCTACTATCCTGTTATATGTAGCGAAGACTCGACGGGAAGTTCATCTTCTTACCATTTCCATATCCTTATGTCTGGACGAGTCTACCTTATTTCCTCTTGTTGGGTTGAGCTGGAATATCTACTATACTCTTTAATACACTTTCGGTTGTACTCCTTTACTTCTCCCCTGTTCGGTCTACTGCTCATCCTTCGGTACATCCTTTGTTTCTCCCTCGATCCTTCGGGGTATCCTACTGAGTATTTTTATACTCACCCCTTCTTGGGCTTTTCCCACACTTGGTGAGACCTTGCAGACGACAGACAGGTTGGTCATGACTTCAGTGGAGCTTAGGTGTTCGAGAGCTTGGACCGCGTGCGGTGGTCGGAGTCGGGTTCCAGATGGGGGACCCTTCCAGCTGTTTTTCTTTTGTTTACCTGTTGTCGAGTTGTGGCACCTTTTCTAGTTTGGCGCGTGTTTTCCCCTTTCCTTTTTCAGTTTACCTTCAGCACTTTCTTTGTACTGATTAGAGGTCGATGCACTTTTGGTGGTTTATATATAGCAGTTGCACTTTACTCTACTTGTCTTCTCTTTTACTCTGCACTTTTGAATTGAGTGTGATGCATGTGTGTGTACAGGTACTTAGGCAAAGGACTCCCTAAGTTTTTGTGCCTTCGGCGCTGGTCTCCATCCCCTGGCCTATGGAGGCGGGCTTGGGGTAGTTGCAGCTCGAGCCCGGGTAGGGTTGGGTCTTGACAGTTCCCCAACTTCATCCCAACATGTAGGTGTTCTGCACATCTTCCCATAAAGGGTTTCATAGGGATTTATTTGGATGCTCAAGTTGAAACTGTTGTTGTAAGAGAACTTAGCCATAGGTGGATTTAGTTCCCATCCTTCTTTGAAGTCAATTGAGCATTCTCTCAACATATCCTCAAGTTTCTGGATAGTCTGATTAGATTGGACATCATTTTGGGGGTGATAAGTTGTGCTGAAGTTTAGCTCGATATTTATAGTGTGCTGGAGTTTTTCCAGAACTTGGAAGTGAACCTCAAATCCCAATCAAATACAATCTATAGTGGTACTCCATGAAGCCTTACCACTTCTCTGATGTATATCTATTCAAGTATATCCATGGATAAATCCTCTCAAATTGAGATAAATTGAGATTTTTTCATAAGATGATCCACAACAACCCATATATAATTGTTTCACCTGGATGTCTTTGGAATTCTAGTGACAAAGTCCATGGTGATATTCTCCCATTCACATATTAGTATGGGTAATGGTTACATCATCCCCTTAGACTTATGCCTTTAAGTCTTCACTTACTAGAATACCAGATAATTTGATGTATATTCATTGATCTCCTTCTTCATATTATCCCACCGATAGTGATCATGGATATATTGATACATCTTTGTGCTTCCTAGGTGAATGGAGAAATTCAAACTATGTGAATCATCCAACAGTTCCTTATTTAACTCAAGATTTTATGGAACACATATTCTTAACTCAAATCTCACAATTCCTTCTTCATTAACATTGAAATATGAGGATTTAACTTTCCTTGTAGTTTTTACTTTTTTATGAATTCCCTCATCATTTATTTGATCATCCTTTAACCTCTCTAGAGGATATGTTTGAGCAATCATTTTTGAAAGGATTGATGATGTTTCTTCCTCTATGATTTTCATGTCCATCCTCTCCAAATCTAAGAAGATCGGATCCCTCTCAATTCCCGTTGATGATATAATTGTTGTATCCTTTATACTTAGAGCATCTTTCACTTTATTCACTTTCCTAGTATGGTAATTAATTGAGTAATTATTTTCCTTGATCAGATCTTACCATCTTCGTTGGTGCATATTCAGCTCTTTATTTGTGAATATATATTTAAGGATTTTGTGATGGGTATATATTTCACACTTCTCACCAAATTGGTAATGTCATCATATTTTCAAAATGAAAATCACCACAGCCAACTCAAGATCAGGTTTTGGGTAGTTTTTTTCATGGACTTTCAACTGCGTAGAAGCATAGGTTGTGACTTTGTCATTCTGCATCAACACACAGCCCAATCCCTTCTTCGATGAATTGCTAAATACTACAAAGAGTTATCCACTTGTGGGTAGCATGAGCACAAGGGAAGTGATAATCCTCCTTTTTAGATCCTTTAATCTCACTTCACATTCATTATTCCAAGAAAATTTTACTCCCTTCCATGTTATCATGGTAAGAGGGTTTGAAAATTGTGATAAATTTATCACAAATCCGTGATAATACCCAGCTAACCCAAGGAAACTACAAATATTTGTCACAGATATTGGCCTTGGTCATCCTTCAATTGTTTTCTTCTTTGAAGGGTCCATATATATCCCATTCTTTTTTATTATATTCCCCAAGAAATAAAATTCCTTCAACCAGAACTCACATTTACTATACTTGGCATAAAACTTCTCCTTTTGTAGGGTCTTTATCATGGTGCTCAAATAATCCTCATACACTTCGTTGATTTTGGAGTATATTAGAATATCATCTATAATGACTACCACGCATTTGTTGAGGTAATATCTAAAGACTCAATTCATCAAGTCCGTGAAGATTTCCAGACCATTAGTGAGTCTTAATGGAATCACTATGAACTGATAGTGCCCATACCTTGTATGAAAAGTGGTCCTGGGGATATTTTCCTTATTCACCCATACTTGATAATATCCCTACCTAAAATACACCTTGTAAAATTATTTTTCTCTATGTATCTGATCGAACAATTCATCAATATGTGGCATAGGATAATTGTTCTTTATCATGATCTTTTTTAGCTCACACTACTAGAATTTGGACCTATAGCCATGAATCTATATCCAAGGACAATAAAATCTATGGCTATAGGTCACTTATACCCACACATGTTTTGTCGTTTGTGGAACTAACGCCCCACATGATCTCTTTCCCTCCACCCTCGCGAGTTTATCCCCACTGCCCATGCGATCCTCCTCCCTCCCATGATCCTCCTCCTCTCTCGACGTCTCTAACGTAGCCACCCCACCTCTCCATGACCCTCCTTATTCGACGTGGCTCTGGCACGGTTTCGATGCGGCTTTAGCACGGTTCCAACGTGGCAACCCCCCCCCCCCCTATGATAAACCTTCTCTCTTGACGTCTCTGACATGGGCACCCCACCTCCCCACGACCATCCTTCTCCGACGTGGCTCTGGCATGGTTCTGATGTGGCTCTGGCACAATTTCGATGTAGCCACCCCACATCTTGGGATCCTCATCATACATGTGATAGATCCATAAATAAGGTACATTTATCTAGTGTTGATTTCATTGGTACCCTATCTAGGTTTAATCCCACACTTAGAAAAGTTTCTAGGAATGGTTGACTGTAGGAAAACTATTTTAAAACCTAAACCATTGATTCCTAAACCATTAGAGTTTTCAAAATCATAGGGAAAAACTAAATAACCAACATTAGAAATTGAAAAATCAGAGATGGATAATGAGTGAATTGGTTAGGTAATGTTGAAATTTAACCAAAGGAACATGGGGAAATTGTTTATGGGTGTTAAAATATGGAGAAAAGTGATTTTATATATTCAAAAGAAAGAAATTTGACATCTTGGAAAGATTTTCCTAAATATTATTGTATTATTTATGGGATTATATTAAGAAAATATAGGATATTCAAGAGTTTAGATAAATACATAACAACCCTCAAAGATTGACACATGTAACCCATCCAATGAATAATGAGATTGATCTTTATTATCGACACTAAAATAATATGTGGAAGATGGACTTGATGTGACCATTAGATAAATAACCTCATTCCCACTTATAAATAGATTGATCTCAAAAAAATTATAATATATAATAATGGTTTTTGATTAGTTAATTGTTTTATATGGTGATGGTTTTTAGACTACTATAGTGTGGTTTAGGAGACATTCCCCCATCAAAATCTATTGATTTAAATGAATTTATATTTTCATTTATCTAGTGTGATTTTCATGAAATCAGATTGTTTCCATATGAGTATTAGATTATTATCCATGTACCTTTAAATTTTATCATGGTTTTTTATATTAATTTTGTTTACATATAATACTACCACAATTTTCATTCATTTCTAATATGATGCTAGGGAGCGAGGGGTGATAAAGGAGTGTTTAAGCATTCTCAATTACCATGGGTAGGTCAAAGTACTGTATCGAAAATCATTTTTTTCACTACCTAACCTAACACACTAAATAGAGAGTGAATGGATTGAGATCTTGGGTCATTATAGGGTATTATTTAGGGGTTGAATTTATTTTATAATATATTATTATATAATTAATGAGAGAATTATATATGGTCACCCATCATTATATTCATCATTTTTCACTTTTATTTTATTTTTTCCATGCACTTGTAGTTCCACTCCTTCATTATTTCATTATTTTAAAATTAATAGTGTTATATTAGTGTAGGTGTGAGGAGAATGAATGATTATATCCTTCAATTCACTTGTGGTTCCCTATCTCTTTTCACTATAAAATGTAGTATTTTTTATTTTCTATTGTATTACATTTTCAGATTGGAGTTGCAAATTAGGGGAAATCAGGTTTTAAGGTCTTAATCAGATCTACCTATTGAATTAGAAATCACTGGTGTTTTGCATGCTGCACTTTGGTCATTATTTTGGAATCATGCTTTTGTTTAAGGACATTCTTATTGAAGACTATTTGTTAATTCCTATCTAATAGAATGATTTAAATTTCTATTTTATATAATCATGCTCAGTTGAATCTGCATTTGATTAACTTGGACAGAGGGCTGGACGGTTCTTATTTTCTTGATTGTCAGGTTGGTCCGAGAGGAATATAAAGACTTTTTTGATGAAGTGAAACACTTCTAATTATGGAAGAGTGAAAAAAGTGGATGTTGTAATAGGATTTTCTATATGGAGTTTTTCTATGCTTTTTTGGCTCATATGATGACTCATTTTCATCATTATATGAAGTTTTATTATAATTCATGTTTATATCCTATTTTAATTACTTGATGGTGCATGCTCATTGCACCTAATGTTTTAACTATATCTTGAACCTTTAATTTTTTTTCTAGGGTATGGGTTGGAAACAAAACTCATTCATTTTTTCACTATTGTAGTTCATTAATTTTTCATTTAATATTTAACTATCAGAAATAGTGAGTTTTAAAATCAGTTTTGGAAGCCTTGTGGTCTACGGTTTTCATTGCTAGCTTTAAAAGGGGAATTTCAACTTCTGATTAGCTGCCTGTACAAGTTCAACTTTTTAATTGATATATTGTTAAACCTAAACTATATTTGATGGAAATTGATGAGTTATAGATGATGAAAAAGAGGTGAAGAATGTTAACTACAACACCACTAAGGGTCCATGAGGTTAATATCTTTTCTTAACTGTGTTTGGAGAAACCTAGTTATGGTTATTCTTTCTTTCCAATTCTGTGAAGCGCATAAAAATATCAGTGTCCTTTTTATGATTTATTTACAGCTTTATATTGATTGGTTTTGTTGGTGATCACTTATATTTGATCTTTTTTTCTCATACTAATCATTATTTTTGATTTGGTGTTAATCAAAATGGGTTATTTTAGTTTTTTTTCAGCATGTTAAGCTGATATAATTTTTTACATGAATATATTTCTTTATAATGTCTTTTTTCTTGTGAGTTTATATTTTTGAATCAATATGTATAGATTTTTTTTATTGTAATACATTTTTGTATTGGTTTTATTCAAGTATTCATGATTCAATCTTCTATTTACAAAATAATACTTGTGTTGAACTGTTGTTTTGAAAATTTTAGAAGAAAAATTAAGGCCACGCCTATCCTTTAGTTATTGATTACATTATATAAATTGGTCACTTTATCAGTTATAGACTTTTTAGGGATGGGGAGGTTAATGATAAATTATTGATACACTAATACAAAAATAAGGATAAAAATAGATGAATATTATAACTCCTTTTAATTAGGGGGGCTGGTGCAGGCTTGGGGGTTGGGGTGGTGCAGGGGGGTTAGGGGATGGTTGTGGGGGAGGGGACTAGTTTGGGGGGGAGGGGCGGTTGGTTTGGGGGGGGGGGGCTAGTACCGGGGGGGTATAGTGTAGGGGGTTAGTGAATTGGTTAGGTAATGTTGAAATTCAACTAGAGGAACATGGGGAAATTGTTGATGGGTGCTACAAATTTGGAGAAAAGTGATATTATATATTCAAAAGAGATAAATTTGAAATCTTGGAAAGATTTTCTAAATGTTATTGTATTATTTATGGGAGTGTGTCAATAAAATATAAGGGATTCAAGAGTTTAGATAAAGACATAATAACCCTCAAAGATAGACACATGTACACCCATCCAATGAATAATGAGATTGGTCTTTCTTATCGACCATGAAATAATAGGTGGACATATGGACTTGATGTGACCATTAGATAAATAACCTCCTTCCCAATTATAAATATATTGATATCCAAACAAAACTATAATATATCATAATGGTTTTTGATTAGTTAATTTTTTTTATATGTTGATGGTGTTTAGACTACTATGGTGTGGTTAAGGAGACATTCCCCCATCCCACAAATCCATTGATTTAAATGAATTTGTATTTTCATTTCTCTAGTGTGATTTTCATGAAATCAGATTGTTTACCATATGAGTAGTATATTATTATCCATGTGCCTATACAGTATTATCATGGTTTTATCTATTAATTTGGTTTACACATAATACTACCACCAATTTCATTCAATTTCTATATGATGTAGGGGAGTGAGGGTGATACAAGGGACGTGATTAAGCATTCTCAATTACCATGGGTAGGTAAAATTAGTGTATCAAAAATCATTTTTTTTCACTACCTAACTCTAACAACACACAACGAGAGAAGTGAATGGATTGAGATCTTGGGTCATTCTAGGGTTTTATTTAGGGGGTGAATTTATTTTATAAGAGATTATTATATAATTAATGATATAATTATATAAGGTCACCCTTCATTATATTTATCATTTTTCACTTTTATTTTAATGTCTTCTCCATGATCTTTTGGTTCCACTCCTTCATTATTTAATTATTTTAAAATTAATAATGTTATATTAGTATACGGTGTGAGGATAATGACATGATTATATCCTTCCATGCACTTGTGGTTCCATATCTCTTTTCACCATAAAATGTAGTATTTTTAATTTCTCTATTGTATACATTTCCAGATTGGAGTTTCAAATTAGTGGCAATCATGTTTTTACGTTCTTAATCAAATCATAACTATTGAATTCGAAATCACTGGTGTTTTGCTGCTATCCACCTTGATCATCCTATTTTGCACATCATGATTTTATTTAAGGACATTCTTATTGCAAGACTATCTATTAATGCTTATCTGATATAGATATAGATTTAAATTTACTATTTCTATCACATGGTACGTTGAATCTATCATTTGATTAACTTGGACATAGGGTTGGACTAGTGCTATTTAGTTGATTTTCAGGTTGGTTCGAGATGAAGATGAATGACTTTTTGATGATAGATCACTTCTATTGATTGCCTG